>OY744602.1:68793406-68898406 GCA_963556255.1 Allolobophora icterica | reverse complement strand
TTTCATGCGGATATTATAATGCAGGGATGGCGAACCTATGGCACGCGTGCCGAACCTGGCACGCCAACAGATTTTGCTTGGCACGCCACCTGAACTTTCGTTCTATTGATGCTTTTTTATATTTCTTTATTTCTTACATTCAGCAATTTCTTTCCTGCTTCATAGTCACATAAAATTATAGTAATTGTTAGGACAATGTAATGTTCCATATAAAATTATAAATTTAAATAAATCGCACTATTAAGTAGCCATGTCCAAAAACAATACAATGACTCTTCAATTTTGGCTTTCACTTTTTGCGGTACTTCATTTCATGTTCATTGGTTCAATAAAATTTCTGGCACGCGAAATTTTCCACCTTCTTTAAGAACTTTTTTCTGGCACGCGAGCCAAACAAGGTTCGCCATGCCTGTTATAATTGGACACCAGTGAAAACATTTGTTGGGTTTAGGCCTACTCTTTCTGATAAGGCCGAGACGATTAACAGGAGCGCATTAAGCTACCCCAAAGGATAAACGCGTCCCTGGGAGTTCCTTGGACGCCGGAGCCATTGAGGCTTTTTACGCAAGTAGGAGTAGTTGTAAGGGAGCGTTTTTGCGGTTGTTATAAGCAAAGTGTGAGCAGTTCAAAGGGGCTTTTGACTCTAGTTCCCTTTGGCAGAAAACTCGAGCAGCCCAGAGCCACTCGGATCAGATTGATTTTCAGTTTCAGATTCATTTTATTTTTAGGCACAAATCTAAACATACATATAAACGCCACGTGATGAAAAGAGATCATGAGGACCATACCTGATGGAGTGGTGTGTGGTATGCAAAAAGGTTATTCTATACAAAGCTTCAATGCAGATAACAATGATAAACAACTCGCTGGAGCGGCTAGGCGGAACTGCCTTCCTGATCCGCGAACCAGCTACACTTCTCTGATTCAGCATGTTCCTTCCGACCTTCCCCACTCACAAATATAGCCACACTCTTGATTTAGTCATTACTTCTGTCTCATCCGGGTTATCATCGATCCTCAATTGCGAACCAAACTCACCCTTAGAGCACTTTCCTATATTCACCAAACTTAGTAAGGAGCATAAAGCCATCACCCCATCCCAGCACACAGCTCCATCGACCTTGAAGCATTCAAACTTGATATCGAATCTTCTCCACCCCCCCCCCTTCACCCCTAAAACAGACCTTAATGATCTCTTCCACCATGTGAGATCTGCTCAACAAACACGCTCCAATCATCACTAAACCTGATACTCGTGCAAACATCCGTGGTTTAATTCTTTCCTTCGAGCTCTTATATCCACTCGCCGTCGTCTGGAGAGAGCAAACAGACGTTCTCTTTTGAAGTCCATGTTCTGATGACCTCTCGCTGTTCTCAGTAGAACTTAAAACTTTGACTAATAGATATCACAGCCAACTTCTTTCAGTCAAAAAACGTTACCAATCGTCTCTCGTTCACTCAAATTCATCCACTCCTCGAAATCTTTGGAAAACCGTAAGCATTGGGGGGGGGATAGATGAATGGTGACATTCATGGCCAGGAGAGCGTTAGATCGCGGTTCGATACCCGTAACCCCCCTTCTAGAGCGGGCGCCTTGTATGGCTGCCAACCTTCTTCTTACTCAAAATCGTGCACAACTGCCGTCCAATTTCAAATCCCTCTTTCCTATTGGAACTCTCCATACGGGTTGTCCTCTCTGGTCTCAGTGGCCACCTCACCCCAAACAACCTACTAAACCCAAATCAATCTGCCTACACCAAACATCACTCCACTGAAATTGTCCTCACCTCGCTGTAGGCCTACAGCAAACTTGTCATTACGATAGGTCATCAACAAGTCTCTTGTTCATGTCTTTGGCTCTCCGCTGCCTTCGATACAACAGATCATGATATCCTTACTAAACGCCTTTCCTCTGTATTTAGAGTTTCTCCGGAAACTGCCCTACCCTGAATCAAGTCATACCTTTTATCATGCTCATTCACCCTTAATGCTGATGGACATTCATCTCATACCCACACTCCTAAATGCGGTGTTTCCTAAGGTTCCGTTCTCGGTCCTCTTCAGCTTATTCTTCACACCTCCCCACTCAGCAAACTCATTGCCTCACCGTTTGTTAATCATTACCTCTAAGCCGATGATGTACAACTCTTCATATCTTTCTCCAATCCCTCCCTTCCAGATGCACTAAATCATCTAAGTTACACCGTCACCAAAATATCAGCCTAGATGACCGCCAACCTCTTATGCCTAAACCCTTCAAAAACAGAGTCCTCATCATTGACCTCCGCGAGCATTTAAGCAAACTAATCTATCCTTTCGACCTTTCTCCAGGAGATCTCACCTCTTCCATGCCTTCCTCTTCTCCAGTCCGCAAATCTTGGAATCGTCTTCGACAAAAAACCTTACCTTTGCCGACATCACCCAGCAATCTTGCACCTGCTGTATGCACATTCGTGACCTTCGTCGACTGCGTCCAATACTTGATTACAAGACCGCCTGCACAATAGCCACCTACCTCATTTGTTCGCTCCAAACTCGACTACTGTAATTCCCTCTTCTACAACATCGACTCTGTACAAATAAGACTCCTGCAAACAGCTCAGAACGCTCTCGCCCGTTCAGTCACCAACACTCCCAAACACCACCACGCAACCTTTGTTCTCAGATCACTTCACTAAAAAGGCTAAAAAGTCCCACAGCGCATTCATTACAAAATTTCGTCGCTTACCTGCGACGCCCTTCAAACCTCTTAACCTTCTAACATTCGCCAGCTATTCACTATCCAACCACCCAAGTCTACTCGCTCATTATCATATCTTTCTCACCTCGACCTTCAGTCTCCTCATCTCTGAAATTCTCCGACCGTTTCTTAATCTATGCCGCACCAGCTCTTTGGAAGGAACTCCCAAAAGATCTCCTCTAGTTTGCTCATCCTCCTATCTCGTCTGCTAATTTCACCTCTCCTCCGCTTACCCTCTCTCCTGCAGCTTTCCACTCGCGACTGAAAACCGAACTCTTCAAGCTATTCCATCCTAATTCTACTCCTACGCCACCCCACGACCACCATCATCAACTATTTCCACCGTAGCGTCATGCTGTCTCCTTGGTTTCACCTCCCCGAAATCTGACCTTGCACCGAAACGGTTCAAACAACGGTTCAAACAACGGTTCAAACAACGGTTCAAACAACGGTTCAAACAACCTGGCTATTTTGGTTTTGATTTAAAACAGCGCCAGTGTTAAGCTGGTCTTCCTGACGTGGCTTTGCGTGACGCTCAGAAATTTCGGATATTTACATTAGATTAACAAAGTCATAATTTAATGTAAGACTGTTAACCTCATATAGATATGTGTAACACATCAAAAAATAAAAGCTAATCTGCATTAAGTCAAAGTTATGCAATGCAAAGGCAGTAAAGAAGAGAAATTTTAAATGAATTAACAAATATGACCAGTTTGCTGTTGGCTGCTTTGTTATTGTGCGCTCGTGAATAAGCTGGTTCTCTGCGCCTAACCCAAAGTGTATAGAAGGACTTCTATACACTTTGAGCTTAACCTTAGAGTAGCGCTTTAGAAATTTGGAGTTTACGATTGCGATTATTGTACTGCATCGATAGTACTTTATAGTTTTAAGCGCAAGACAAAAGAGGTTTCCAAACCGTATCACCTGCAAGTGAAATTACGGAATAGTGTAGTGTTCGGCTTAATTAAAAAATAGTGGCTGACACTGTTACAGTGTAATGTATACGTAATGTAATGGAAACCCGAACATTTAAGAACTATCGAGCGAATTCCGTAAATGACAACTTTCAAGCAACATAAACCAGACACATCGACAGCTGCAGCCAACATGGCCGCCGCAACAACTACATTTTCAAGGTTGATATTTAAGACTTTCTATAGGACCACCGTGGCTGAGCTAGTATCGCCTATGAAAATATTTTTGAAGGAGCGCTGCATGTATGTTACGTTACATTTTCGGATTACTATTGTTGCATTTTGCTTGAGGAATAACGAATATACTGAGTTAAACAAAACTCTTGTTCAGCTGTCGCAGCTGATAGTTTCTCACCTTGCGTAAGATGACGGCCAATTCCTTTTGGGAAAATATATCGACTATGTCATTTCCACGACTGAACTATTTTCCGTTTGATTCAGTAACAGTGATGTTTCGCAACCATCCGATGGCAAAGAAGGTTGAGTTTACCTCATCATCTAGAAAACGACAATAGAGATGCACGTTTAGGCTAGATTGTCCGACGAAGCCACACTTCCAGAGACTAAGTTACCTAAAGAAGCAAGAAACAGTGAGCTATTTTCCTAGTAGGCCGACGAATGATGCTATGGCTGATGCGGAGTTCACTTTTAGCCTCTCGTTAAGCATCACCATCTTTCGATAGATAAGACCTAGTTACATAACTGCAACAGTTTCGCAAATGGATGAACATTGGTTTGTAAAACGTGTTTGGAGTCGTTGCTGAAGCGCTGCTCACTCGCGACCGCTCGTCGCCGACTGCTCCATTGACTGCTCACTATGATCTACAGGGGCGTGTTTTATATAGATTCAAACTCGTCGTGTGGTTTTACACTGGAATTCTTCAGCATCGGCTATTCACTCCTCTGTCTGTCTGTCTGTCTGTCTGTCTGTCTGTTTGTCTGTCTGTCTGTCTGTCTGTCTGTCTCTCTCTCTCTCTCTCTCTCTCTCTGCATGTACCTCATTGTCTTTTCCTGGCTCTACCTGCGCACCGTCCTCTGCAGGTTTTCCTTCAGAAGTTCTTCCTCCTCTTGTTTTCCTTCTGCTTTCACTCTATCTTTTCCTCTATCCCTCTGGTTCTGTGTCTTTCTACATCATTCTTATTGTTTTCATCTGCCTCTCTATAATTGTTCTGCTCCTGTTTTTCTTTTTCCCTTTCCTTCCCTTCTTTTCTTTCTTTCTGTCTGTATATATGTCCGTCCGTCCGTCCGTTCGTCTGTCTGTCCTGCCTACCGCGTATAGGTCAAGTGGAGGAATCTGCGTAGACTCTTGTCAGGATGGCGTGCAGCTCGAGCCGTGCTGCTCCCCAGCTGTTTGGCAGCCAAGGTTGTGCACAGGAGGCTTGATGCATAGCATCGTACACGGCAGTAGCACAGGTAGGTGCATACATTATATGATGCTTGCTTGGCCACCTGCCCCACTCACTCAACTACTCGCTCACTCACTCCGTTGGCCACATAGGAGCTCTAGAAATCACCAGCATATGCAGCAGCAGAAGCAGTAGTTTCAGGCGTACTAGGAATGCAGATCTGAAACCAAGGCAGCTGAATGCTACCGAAAGCTGTTGCTGCTACTGCTGCTAAAGAAGAGCCTATCTGACTCCCATCTTCCCATCTTCTTGTCTGCACTTCGGCATCTCATCCACCTCCCTGCCACATCGCTACAGATGCAGGTTCATATATATATATATATATATATATATATATATATATATATATATATATATATATATACCTGCATATATAAAAATATGTATATATGTATAGACATATATATGCCAAAACATAGTCGCGTCTCTTGGATACCTGATCTGTATATGCACAACCACGTATGCATAGATACATATGCATATGCATTGCCGTAGCTCATTATTCATGACGCAGCCTACATATATTATATGGAATACATGTACCTGTATGCATACGTTATAGAAACGCATGTACAATGAGCATGCGCAGAGATATATAGTATAGGTCTACACCCGTGTACCTTCCTGGCCGAGTTAAAAGCGTTCGTTTTTTTATTCCACGATCAAGGATGCTTCTCATACATGATCGCCCGCACGCTTAGACTGCGTTAGCTGCTGCCACTGCGATGCGCCTGTTCGCCGCACACGCTTGGCTGCTGCAGGCGTCTATAGGCCTATTTCCCGACGCCTAAACTCTTGGACCTATAGCCCACAGTTACAGGACTCGATGTGTAGAGTGCAATAAAAAGTTACATTGCAAAATATGTGTGAACAGAATTACAGAGTAGGCTTATATAACGCGCAGTAGGCCTAGCTACAGTGGGTGATTTATATGCGTTGAAGGACATTATAGGGGCCTACTTCAAAAGTTCTTATTGGGGACACATGCATGACTCAACTCGTCTTATTTTTGAGGGAATGACGAAATATTGCAAGTAAAGCTAATTACAATTATTTTCACCGTTTGTCATATGGTATATAACCACGGTATTATGCAATTTATACTCCGTGATGTCCATATCCTCATAAATTGCTCTTTAACCCTTTAAAAGGATAAATGTCTGTTGATGCAGTAGAACTAGAATCATCCAAGTTCTTGTAGTGCCTTACGAAGTCTGCGCTAAGCAATTCTGATCTGAAGTTTCTGCCTATTTCTCAAATAATTTATATTTAGGTCTATGCACCTGACTTGCTTTAATTGTCCGATGCTAAGTTAAAGAATCTCTCCAATGACGCTGCATGCATGCTCAAATCCAGCTATTGCCTTAACAGCACCAATCAAATCAGGCTACATATCGTTTTTCTTTCCCAGTGTTGTTAGCTCGAATGTTTTCAGAGTTTCCTTATTCGTTGCTCAAACTTTATAAGTCCAAAATAAATTCGGTAGGCGTAACTCTCTTCTGCATATCTCTGAGTAATTCCCTTGAAGAGGCGCAATATAAATCCTCGAATGAATGAATGAATGAATAAGCCTACGTGTATTTCATTCTTCGTATTCGAACAACTGGTTTAGAATTTATGGTTTTCGCGAGACAGATGCGCACTTTTTGCAAACAAATGCATAATCAAACAATATGCATATAAGCATGAAAAACGAAAAGTACAACGACAATAGCTATAAGGAACGGGATGCGGACAATTCGCCACCGGAAAGTTCGCTCCCCAAATTCCGCCCCTCGAAAATTTCGTCCCTCGGAAATTTAGAAATAAGACAAAACACGTTTGATGTAATATATGAGAAGTTTATTTTAAAGTAAAATAGACCCCTATAGGAACAAGGAACAACATGTAGAATTTCAATAACTTGAATAATGTAATTGAAATCAAAGTTATAGGCAATATTTAACATATATTCCATATTTTCGCGATTTTTGGCATTGCGTGAAAACGCATAAGCTTGTATGCATGTTATGTATGCATGCATGTATGTATGTATGCATGTATGCATGTATGTATACATGCAAGTATGTATGTATGTATGTATGTATGTATGTATGTATGTATGTATGCATGCATGTATGTATGTATGCATGTATGCATGTATGACATATGTTATGTATACATGCATGTATGTATTATGTATGTATGTATGTATGTATTATGTATGCAATGCATCTTCACCTCACATAAAATTATATGCGCTTACGTATCTTAACGACAGTAGGCTTATCCGAACCTGTGCAATGTGCACTCTTTAGCAGCGAAAGTTTCGCCCGCAACAGGCCAAGTAGGCCTACTCCTGACTGTGAGATTTTTCAATTGAAGCTCAAACTCGGTAATCCAATAACCATGCCACTTGTTCATTTGGATTGCCTTACAGTAGCCTACACTAAGCCCGAATAATTGCCTATTCCACATGACGCACATGAACCGAAGGTCGAATTCCTGGCGCCGTGTGATCCGATATGCCCGTCGTCTGGAAGATGAGCTTCGACCAGAAGAGGTTACGAAGTGCGTTAAATATGATGGACGGCCTTCTTGTGATGATAATACTCAAGATCACCGTCAGCGATGCAGGCTATACACAGTGAGGTGATGTCGACTTCTGGCAAAGAGCGAATGGGCAAACATAATTTAACATAACATAATTTTCTGTCGGGTCTGTCAAAACATCTAGGCCTACCACTTGCCCTGCCAACATTTCCATGGGCATTGAACGGGACCGATGTGGGCTCTATGCGAGTCCAGTGCCAGAATATAGGTCCTACAATCCTACATGTTTATAGACTTCATGTAAGTCTTAAAGTCTGCTTGCATGGCTTGAATAGGCCAAACACGTGAGTCTACGTGTAGGTCAGCTTTCATTCTGAAAAGGCGCATGCCGACCTAATCAACTGCAATCTTTTTCTCTAATCTAAAACCTCAAAGTTAGTTTCGCACAGCATTTTCAGGTTATTATTCAGTGCTTCGCCTAACTTCAGCGTAAAGAACCGTTGTCTTTCTCAATCACACAGTACATCTCACGGCTTCAATTAGTAGGCCCTACCCTATTTAATGGCCTAACCTTTATGTCTATTGAGTAAGTTGGAGACGAGTGTAAGAGCGAAATTTGTGCGCGCACGTTATGGAACCTGCTCTAAAATGTAAACTACAGTCATTCTAAAATGTTAAAATAATTATGAGGTCGTTTGGTTTGTTTAACCCATTGCAAGAACCAAAAACGCAAAGACTGGAAAGTTCTTATTTAAAATAGCATCGTGTGACTAGCTGGAGCTAACAGAAAAGTACCTCGTCGTGTCTCTATAACAAAATGCATTGCGATTTATTATATTTATGAAGGAAAATTGCCGAAAACTTACATATTTGCAGAGGAACAAATTGTTAGTGGAGAGTAAAACATCAAACATGTAGGGTAATTAATATCAGATGTAAAACTTGAAGCGGGGGTGACATATCTGTGGGTAAGGAAGCAACCGGATACACAATTATTTGCCGACTTTCATTCCTCTAGGCACACACACACACACACACGCACGCACGCACGCACGCACGTACGCACGCACGCACGCACACACACACACACACACACACACATATATATATATATATATTGTTAGCTTGTTAGTCTAGAGGTGAAATGTGAGTTAGAATGATATGAGAAATGACAAGAAAAACAAAGACTTTCGCAATATTGATAAAAGGTATATTTACACTATGTACATAATTGAAACGATACTCACACATACAAGACAAACGAAACGTCAAAAGACAGACTCTCCGAGAAGACGCCTGCACAAACTCCACAAAGGAAGATACAACTCGAGAACCGGCAATTAAACATGAGTAGCGACCACGCAGGGTACACTCTCTGAAAATGACCACAAAAGGGTACTTACAATGCGTGACACAACCAGTGCACGTCTTACGCCTTACTTAACTAAAACCGGTCTCCCTGTAGACACAAGAACACTGCTATATATAGTCAACGAGACCATCCTACTTCTAGCTTCAAACGAGGTGCGTCTTAACTAAGGTTAGTAAGTGCACGTGAGGATGATAATGGCGGGATGGCTGAAGGCCAACTCCCAACAGACTCCCCGACAACGAAAAAGAGGAAACATTCAAAGTGTTTCCGACCATGCAGAAACTACAAATGTACATGAATTGAAACTATCTCTAAAGTTCATAACATATCAGTCCACTAGAAACGTTTACAACACAAAAAAGAATCATCTATGTAGGCTTAATGCAAGAGACCGACAGTCCGTAGAAATCTATGGAAAGTTCGTACATTTAAATTGAGGAGCGATTTAAAATGTCTGGTAACACATATTCAATGAGTATTGTTGGAGTTCAAGACTCCATCGCAAAAGTTTCGCATTCGAAGGAGCCATGCGATTTATGAACTGTAGTGGACTATGGTCCGTATAGACAACCACTGGAGCGGAACCAAAGTACACGCTGAACGCGCGTACACCGACCACCAGCGCAAGTGCCTCCTTCTCAATGGTCGAATAGCGTACTTCCGCCGAACTCAACTTCCGACTCAGGTAGCAGACCGGATGTTCAATCTCGTCCGTTATCTGAAATAGACAACCTCCCAAACAAAAGTACGAAGCATCTACAGCCAAATTAAAGGGTTTGTCAAAATCTGGCGGTTTAAGTATAGGCCGCGAAGCCATCCTAGACTTCAAATCAATGAATGCATTCTCAGCCTCAGGAGACCAAGTAAACCTGTGACCTTTCTTAAGTAACAAAGTAAGAGGTAACGTTAACTGAGAGTAATGCGGCAGGAACTTGCGGTAATAACCAGCCAAACCCAGAAAAGATTGAACCTGCTTCTTATTTTCAGGATCGGCTACCGTAAGCGCATTCAACTTACGAAAGTCTGTGCACAGCCGCAGAGACCCATCCGATTTAGGTACAAGTACTATAGGCGAAGCCCACGCACTTTCGGATTCCTTTACAATGCCTTCTTCAATTAGGCCTTTAATCTCTTTGTCTACCTGTGCCATACGTTCAGGATGCAACCGATAGGCTGTCTGCCGTACTGGTCGTGCACCAGGTATTAACTCAACACGGTGTGCAATAAGTGAAGTCTTGCCAGGTACATCGCTAAACACACCCTTAGATGTACTAAGCATGCCCAGCAATTCATCCCGTTGCACAAAATCCAAAGGCCTATTTGCGACCACCTCTTCTAATTTAGGCGACTCAGACACATTCACACTTGCAGGCATATCATGAGCAACGTACAATAACTTAGCACGCGACTGCGTAGGAACAACAATTTGCGTATACCCTAAATCATCAGGCGTATCTAAATCCTTCCACTGCCTCACCAAAATTCCGTTAACAATCGAATACGATTGGCGTTCCATATATTGACCATCCCTTCGCTCAACCGGCTGATACAAGGGAAGCAAAGTCGTATCGGCTTTCTGCATATCAATTAAAGTCTCGCTCGACACTACATTGGTTAAATCAGCATGCCCTGCAGTAGACTCTTTGAATAAGGCACTCAAGTCTACGTCTAACTGCACATTTATATCAGCAGACTTATCTTCTACAGATTGAGTATGCAACACAGGTAAAGAGCCAGAATCGGTCAATTTAACTTGAGCGCGTGTAGTCACTCCCACATTTATCTCATCTTGTGGACTATCCAAGTCGTTACCAATTAGAACGTGAATGCCAGGTGGCAAATGGTCTACCAACCCACATAAGATAGTGCCGTTAGCAAATTTAGACTCAACTCGAATTTCAACCAAAGGAACACGAAGCGTGACACCCGAGATACCTCTAATAAGGCGAACCTCACCGGTGTAACAGAACTCATTAGCATGCAATAATTCCTTGCTAGCCAAGCTTTGCAAAGAACCAGTATCTCTTAACACAACAATATTGCGAGAAAGTCCAGTGGGCGTATACACATAGCCAGACGAACAGAATGACAAGTAGCCAGCGTCGACCATTTTAGTCGGCCCATCCTTCACTTGTACAGACGTATCTACGCCCATAACTAATTCTACATTCTTAGGACTGGTGTTCTGCTGAGCAGCGAAATCCCGTTTTGACCTCAATTCTGGATGTAATTTGTAACATGAAGAAACCCCATGATTAGATTTACCGCAGTAAGTACAAACAATCAGGGACTCCCATGACTTGTGAAATTGGCCCTCTTTACGAAAATTTTTCGGCGACCAATGAGTTTTAGCTCCACGACCCGAATCACGACCAAATCCAAAATTTTCCCATTTTTCATCATTCGAATGCAAGACAGAAGCATGCACAGGGAAGGGCTTATATAGAATAGCAAATTCGTCTGCCAACTTCGCAGCGGCTGAAACTGTCGCGGGCTTTTTGTCAATTATCCATCTATGGATTTCAACAGGCAAGCAAGTCACAAATTGCTCAAGTTTAAAGACTTCGAAGGCCTTAGTCAAGTCATTAAACGCATTTTCACCTTCCAGCCACCTTTGAAAAGGTAACGCCAAGCGGAAAGCGAAAGCAGAGTAAGTCTCCTGCGCACCCTTAACCAAAGTTCTAAAACTCTTCCTGTAAAATTCCGGCACCCTAGCGAATGCAGTCAACAAAGCCTGTTTTAGGGTGTCATAATTCTTACAGTCCTCAAGAGATAACTCCGAAAAAACCTGTTGAGCTTTACCAGTTAATTGAGGGTGTAACAAAGCAGTCCATTTATCTCTTGAAAATTTATGAATGGTCATAGCCTTCTCAAATGAAACAAAATAATGTTCTATATTCGTCTCGTCAAATTTAGGGACCAATTTAATGGCAGAAGCTATGCGAAACACATCTTTGTCCTGTTCGGGACCTGGGTTCAAAACCTTAGCCTCTATGCGCTTTAGCTCTAACTCATATTGTCTCTGCCTCTCCTTGTCTTCACCCTCTGCTCTCCTCACTCGTTCTCTTTCTTCCATCTTCAATTTTTCCTGCAATTCAGCCTTTCTGTCTTCAGCCTCTCGCCTTCGTTCCTCCATCTTCAATTTTTCCTGCAAGTTTCTGTCTTCAGCCTCTCGTTCTCGCCTTCTGTCTTCCATTCTCAACTTCTCCAATTGAAATTCCCTGTCACTATCTAACTTCGTCAATTCAGTCTTTTCTACCGCTTGCCGAGACCCAATCTCCAGCGGTCTAACTCCAAAATCGAACACTTCCTTTTCCTGCGTTACAAATTTAGCAAGAATTTTCTGCATTTGAGTCTTACTCATGCCTCTAGTGTCCTGATCTAATTTCTCTAATTCAAGCCTTAATTCGTCAGCTGACATATCGATAATGTCGTCCCAACTCAAAGGCTTAGTCACCGGAGAGTGAAGGCCACTCCCAACCGGAGAAACAGGTACCGAAGTTTCAGACCCAAAAGTAGCCATTGTACAAAGTCGTATGCACAAAAACGTGTGCAACTTTCAAAGAAACCGTCAAATACGCAAATACCCAGACCCAATTTCCAATTTTGAAATTTCCAATTTAACAAAACGGAAAACGGTAAATTCTTAAGGACGAGGCCCCATATGTTAGCTTGTTAGTCTAGAGGTGAAATGTGAGTTAGAATGATATGAGAAATGACAAGAAAAACAAAGACTTTCGCAATATTGATAAAAGGTATATTTACACTATGTACATAATTGAAACGATACTCACACATACAAGACAAACGAAACGTCAAAAGACAGACTCTCCGAGAAGACGCCTGCACAAACTCCACAAAGGAAGATACAACTCGAGAACCGGCAATTAAACATGAGTAGCGACCACGCAGGGTACACTCTCTGAAAATGACCACAAAAGGGTACTTACAATGCGTGACACAACCAGTGCACGTCTTACGCCTTACTTAACTAAAACCGGTCTCCCTGTAGACACAAGAACACTGCTATATATAGTCAACGAGACCATCCTACTTCTAGCTTCAAACGAGGTGCGTCTTAACTAAGGTTAGTAAGTGCACGTGAGGATGATAATGGCGGGATGGCTGAAGGCCAACTCCCAACAATATATATATATATATATATATATATATATATATATATATATATATATATATATATATATATATATATACTCCTTGACGCATTGAGCCATCTATTATTTTCATTGACATTAATCATTACGGCGCAGCGTCTCAATAACTTTAAAGACAATTGGCGTCAATGTTGTGCGTTACCGCGTTAGGCCTACTTGCAGACCAACAAGTCTGCAAGTAACGCGGTAACGCACAACATTGACCGAGGTCTTGGTCTCGAGTGCACTCGAGTTCGTTTTTAAAAGTCTTGGTCTTGGTCTTGAGACCAAAAGTCTTGGTCTTGGTCTTGGTTTTGAGGTTCAAGGTCTTGGTCTTGGTCTTAAGGTTCAAAGTCTTGGTCTTGGTCTCGCAAGACCAAGACCAAGACCTGCTGTCAATATGAACAGTCATTTAACAAAACTCAAGAATTTGAAAACTTATCAAACCTGTTTGCAACATAACCTACAACAAATACCTACGGACGGATGCAAGTCTTGTTGGTCAGGAAAACCCATCGGCAGCAGCAACTAAGTTATGCTGTATATGGAAGCCCAGCCGAGACTTGTTTCTAAAGCCAGATAAACCATGGCAGGATTTCAAAAAGGCTCACGATTTGTACATTTACATCCAGTGCTTGAAAGTTACTGTGTGCACCAGCGACTTCAGGACCTAGCTATGGAAAGTATTTTTTCACATGGCGGAATTTTTATGAGGCCCACAAGGCACGTCTTGGTCAGAAAATTCTGAGCGGAATTGTTTTTTTTTATAAAATACAAAAGGCATTTGGAATAACATTTTGTAAATACGAATTCGGAATTCTCCGCAGTCTGCATTTAAAGTTAATTTGCTTGAATAAATAAACGACTCACGTTTTCAGTAAAATATCGACTCCACAATTTTTGTGTAAGGAAAAGAAGTCTTGGCCTGAATGGGATTTTATTGGGTCTGGCTCTCGATCTTGGTCTTGAGATTCAAAGTCTTGGTCTTGGTCTTGGTCTTGAGGTTCAAAGTCTTGGTCTTGGTCTTGGTCTCGAGGTTCAAGGTCTTGGTCATGGTCTCGAGGTTCAAAGTCTTGGTCTTGGTCTTGAGGTTTAAGGTCTTGAAAACAAGACTGGTTACTTGTACCACGTCACTGTAACTATAGGCCCTAGTTGCTATTTTGCGGTTACTTTTGAAAGTAACTATCCAACGCTGATTGGTGTCTATTTATGATGACGTTGGTGCATGAAGATCAAACTGAAAACGCGTGCCTTAATTTGCTATGGAGTTTGTAATTCAAAGTCAAAAGACGGAGACTAGGAAAGTCGGCAATTCTTGGACATAGGTCCCTATAGTATACAGTATAGGCCTACTGCCAACCGCACACGCGCTCGGGCAGTGTCCGGTTGAAACGATACACACAATTAACACCCTGCGAACGGATTTTTAGCTTGGCCGCGCTGTACTGCGGCACATAAGGGCCTATTTCTGGGAAGCAGCTGTATGACGACCTCCATGAAGTCGCACCCTGTGTCGGTCTGCAGAAGCCGAGGACATCGGGTGGTCTGCGTTTGTGAATCCGGTCCATTGTTTGCGGCCAGCAGCAGCTTTTCATACGACTTCCCCTCCTTCACGAGGCACGTTATAACTCTTGAATCAACAAAATATCCATCCATATTATTAAGGAACATTTATGTAGCGCCCCTTCTAGGCTGTCTACTCAGGCGCGCATATATTGATTACTAATACGTTACTGTTAATGCGTTATGGTCGCAGGGTGAGAATTGTGGGAGGGGTTGGGGGGTTTAACCCCCCAGTCTTTCTTAGGACCCCACAGTTAAGTCTTCATTGCACACCCAACTCCATGTAAATCAAAGTCTAACCCCCCCCCCAGTCTTTTTCCTACAATTCTCATACTGTAGGGTCGTAATAGCAAACTCCAAACTTCAAACGCAACTCGAAAGCCAAGCGCATGGCACCAGCTTATTCACGAGCGCTGCGTCAAGTCAGAGGGATTTTCCA
This sequence comes from Allolobophora icterica, assembly GCA_963556255.1. NCBI lineage: Eukaryota > Metazoa > Annelida > Clitellata > Crassiclitellata > Lumbricidae > Allolobophora > Allolobophora icterica. Next base: position 68,883,223 of record OY744602.1, on the reverse strand, counting down.
AAGGGTAGTCAAAAGGAGGTCCGAGTATGGTTTCCAGAGGTTCAGATCAAGCGAGGAGGCAGAGCAGCTGCTAAAGCGGGTGTCAAATAGGTCGAGATAAATTGGAATCGTTATCGTAATCTCTAAACTTCTAATGCGCCACTCGAAGGCCGAGGGCAGGACACCAACATTATTCACGAGCGCTGCGTCAAATCAGAGGTTTTTTCCAAAGAGTAGTCCAAAGGAGGCCCGAGTTCGGTTACCACGGGGACTGGGGAGTCAGATCAAGAGAGGAGGCAGAGCTGCTGTTAAGGCGTGTGTCGTTTAGGGCGAGAAGAATTGGAAGGCGGAGGATCAGATGGGTCAGAGTAGGAATTCTTGAAAAGGTGAGACCAGTTTTGAGTGGAAAACCCGAGGGGGTGATAGAGGAGCCTGAGGAGGAGGAGGAGGAAGAGGAGGAGGAGGAGGAGGAGGAGGAGGAGGATGTAGAATGAGTTATAATAATGATGGAGGAACCTAGAATCTCCGGAACTCGGGTAGGAGATCGTTCCAGAGACGTGGTTCTGTGTTGGATATGGCTCGTTTGGAGAACTTGAAATGAGTAGTGACCGGGGGTCGAAAAGACTGACATAGGAGGAGGATCGGGTGGAGCGGATTGCTTGAATGGTCACAAGTTCACGGAGATACTTAATTGGGCTGGTAATATTGTAGTTAGTGATAGGACTCTGAAGTGGATTCGATCGCTCTGGGATTTTTAGCCAATGGAATGCTTTGAGGATGCGAATGATATGATGGTGATGATATGGTGTCTGTGCTAACTAACGCACAGAGGTTGCCTTAAATTCCTGCATACCATCGACTTTTAGTTTGATAGAGGCCAGAAAGCATTGGTTTAGGAAGTAATCGGCGATAAGGTGGCGCAGCATTTGAGATTCACCATTGATAAGATACTCCGGCCTAAGATTAGGCCTAGCATTCCGCCATTGCATCTGGCATGAAAGCGGAATTGATCGCTCTGCAGCAGCAATAACAAACGATAGAAATCGCATATTGAGAGAAGAAATACGTACGAAAAAAGTAACAAATGTATCGGAAACGTCAGATCTCAGACAGCCATGTTTGCTGGGTGTGTGTGGGCCCAATGTTGGCCTAACGAGCGAGGTTGTCGGAAGAATGTAACCTATACACAGGCAGAAAGCACACTAGGGCCTACAGTTGTCTCACAGAAAGCTTGCACACAGAAGATAACGGTTCAGTTTGAAGCCTGCACCAAGTTAAGAACTGTCAAGGACGCTGTATATCACATGAGTTAATGCCCGTCACTCATTCATGCAGTTAACTCACTCTAGTTACCGACTCACGGATTATCCTACTCGGTGACTCACGCATGCATATAATTATGCTCTGAACGGAAAAAGTCTAGCTCCCGTCTCTCATGGTTCAGGAAAAGGTCCTTCACAAGCCTCTTAAACAATTTGTATGAGAGTGAAGGATGATTCTTCCACATGTTTTTTTTGCATTCCTTACTGATGCCTTGCCTTTGTAGAACAGGAGTATGATCCCTCTTCTCTAGTCCTTTGGGTTTATTTCTATCCCCCAGTTCGGGTCGGGAGCGCAACTGATGAGTTTTTCTTGAAGTGGCGCTTTATAAATGTCAGATTACAACTACAAAAAGTTCCGGAGCCTAGCCATTCTATAAAGCCTGCGCAACATCAGCAACTTCACCTCTCAACGAATCTCCAAGTTAAATCTCCGGAGCCTCAACCTTGACCATAGATTCATTCTGTATCATGATGCTTTTCATTATGTGTGCCAGTGGGTCGGTGAGCAATGACTTATAATGCTTAAGCCATCTTCCCAGTGTTGCCTCTCTGGAGCATTAGACATCATATAATTATTATTAGACATGTCTGATCCAACGAGGTAATAGAACGTCCGATCCAAGCCCAGATTGGGCGGCTGATCATTGAGTAGGCTCCACAGAGCTGCGTAAAGTTGTAGAAAGCGTCTGTTGGGTATCCTTAAGCCAAACTTTCTTCATCCGGCTTTACTTTCTCCTTGATCCTCTGTAGCTGGTAAGCCCTAAGACAGATTGGATGTTAACCTTTGTTGCACGTCATGTAAATCAAATAGACCTAACATGATTGGCTAATGACTGGACGGGTGTCGTCAATCTATAGAAACAAACACGCGATGACGTCAAATCAGTTGCCACAGTAGCCCGTAAAGATGTCTTCTGAAATCTTTGGTAGCGCTCTTGATTTGAGTCATTTCAATTAAATTTTTGCAGCAGATAAACACAGAAACCAAGAAGACCAAAATCACAACAAAGCCTTGCTCAAACCCAAGAGAAGATTGGCAGGTAATTTTAAAATTAAGATTTCTTTGTTTCGTGTATTTGAGTCATTTTAATTAAATTAATTTTTGGCAGCAGATAAACACAGAAACCAAGAAGACCAAAATCACAGCAAAGCCTTCCTCAAAGCCCAAAGAAAACTGGCAGGTAGGTCTATTTTTCAATTTAGGGTTTCTCTGTCTCATATTTTGAATGTGCTTTAATGATAGGCCCTACAGTTTTTCAGCCAATAAACATAAAATGCGAAAAGACCAAACAACTAAGCCATCATCACCCCCGATCTGTTGCTACTCTCGTTCATGCGTTCATTACCTGTCGGCTTTACTGCTGCTCCCTCTATATTGATCTTCCCCTCGCTCGACTGAAAGTCTGCGCCGAACGCGTACTGCGTTCCGCTGCGCGCTTGATTGGGCGCATTCCTAAATTTGGCCATGTCTTAATACATGCGAGATGTCCTCCACTGGTTACCACTCTCGCAACGCATTGTCTACCGGGTTGCCTCCATTGTCTGGCGATGTCAGCTTGGCCGTGCTCCCTTCTATCTGCGTGAGCTCTGTCATCGTGCCTCTGTTCCAGCTGGTCACCGCTCTATTCGCTCTGCCACCCGTTATGATCTCTCTAGCTGTTCCTTTCGCAAGCACCTCTGCTATGCAGCAGCGTGATTTCTCCGTCGTTGGACCCACAATTTGGAATGGGCTTCCTCCTGAGCTGCGGTCTCTTCCTCGAAACTCATCTATCGCTTGTTTCTCTGCTCTAAAGACTGTTCTCTTTCGCCGGGTTTGGGCTGGGAGCGCCTCTAAATAGCTTCCTTGAAGGGGCGCTACATAAATGCTTGACTGATTGATCAAAGCGCAAAGAAGATTGGCAGGTACTTTAAATTATAACAATTGTTTCTATCTGGATGTAATTTTACGGATGATAGTTTTCAGCAATATAAAAAAAAACAAATTACCAAGGAAGCCAACATTAAAGCAAGCCATAAGGAGAGTCCAGAGAAGACCATTAGGTACTTTTTAAAAATTCACATTCCTCGATTTTAATCGGAAAGTCCTTTTAGGTGTGTATGTTCTTCAGAAAAAGCAGCCTACCTAAGTATAACTGACTAAAGACGATGCCAAAGGTATTTTAAATGAAGATTTCTCTATTTCACATCTGTAGGCCTATAACACAGTAGGCCTAGGTGAGAAGTATTTTTGCAGCCAATGACCTACAATCATTATTTATCCAACAAGAACGCAAGCACTTAACCCAAACCATCAACAGAGCAAAATGTCCATCTCACCAAAGAACAGAAGATCAACAAGGTTCAACAGGTATTTTGAAATGAAGATTTCTCTGTTTGATGTCTTTGTCATTGTAGGGGCAAGAATTTATTTTTCAGTAAGTAAAAATATAAAATGCCAAAGAAGCAGGCATCAAACAAGGCTCAGAATTCCAGAACAGATGAAAAACAGGTATTTTCAAATTAATATTTCTTTTGTGTCAGCCTCATGGCGTTTTTTCTCAACAGATAAATAAAATTGATGAAATGCGACATTAAAGCAAAGCATTAAAGCAAAGATTCTACAAAATCATGGTGAAAGGCCGGAGAAAACCAGCAACTAATTTCTCTACTTCAGGTTCCTCTGTTCATGCCACTAGTGCCTATAACTTTATGGGCTAAACTTATTTTCAGCAGATGAAAAAACTGGCAAAAGCATAAAGAAGCCAAAATCAAGACAAAGCCAGCATTATACTGTTGAAAGCTATCACTGCTAAATTGATACCCAGATATGAAACACACAAAAGCTCTGAGATATAATTTCAACATAACTTGTAGGACAACTCTTCTGTACCTGCGGGCCTTGCTTTGTTGATAGCTTCACTCGTGAAAGTCAAGTAAAGTCAACAGAGCAGAAGATCAACAGGTATTTTCAAACTAAGACTTGTGTGTTTCATGTCTTTTTCACTGTGGTCGCAACAGTTTTTGTTTCAGCAGACAAAAGTATCAATGAAGCCAGATCAGAAGTCATCTTCAAACCAAACTGAACACGAAATTAAAGCCCGCTGGTCAAGCAGAGAATATCAACAGGTATTTGGAAATATGATTTGTGTTCTATAGCTTAAGTCACTTTGATCTGAGATTGCTTTGTTTCATGCTTATAGAAATCAGGTCATGAGTCTACCAATCAGCCCATGATTCTAGCAATCACTTCTCGATTCTAGCAATCAGTTCTCGATTCTAGAATGATTCTAACACTCAGTTCTCCACTCAAGCAATCAGTTCATTATTCTGGCAATCACTTCATAATTCTAGTAATCAGTTCTCGATTCTAGCAATCAGTTCATGATTCTACCAATCAGTTCGGGATTTTAACAATCAGTTCTTGATTCTATCAATCCGTTCATGATTCTAGCAAACAGTTCTCGATTCAAACAATAAGTTATCGATTCTAGCAAGTAGTTCATGATTCTAGCAATCAATTCATGATTCTAGCAACCAGTTCTTGATTCTAGCAATCAGTTCTCGGTCCTAGGAATGATTCTAACACTCAGTTCTCGACTCAAGCAGCCAGTTCATGATTCTAGCAATTAGTTCTCGATTCTAGCAATCAGTTCATGATTCTAGCAAACAGTTCTAGAGTATAACAATAAGTTATCGATTCTAGCAAGTAGTTCATGACTCTAGCAATCAATTCATTATTCTAGCAATCAGTTCTTGATTATAGCAATCAGTTCTCGATCCTAGGAATGATTCTAACACTCAGTTCTCGACTCAAGCAGCCAGTTCATAATTCTAGCAATTAGTTCTCGATCCTAGCAATCAGTTCATGATTCTAGCAATCAGTTCTCGATTCTAGCAATCAGTGCATGATTCTTACAATCAGATAATGATTCAAGCAATTAGTTCATGATTCTAGCAATCAGTTCTTGATTCCATCAATCAGTTATGAGTCTAGCAAACAGTTCTTGATTCTAACAATAAGTTCTCAATTCTAGCACTTAGTTCATGATTCCAGCAATCAATTCATGATTCTAGCAATCAGGTCTTGATTCTAGCAATCAGTTCATGACACTAGCAATCGGTTTATGATTCTACCAATCAGTTCTTGATTCTATTAATCGGTTCATGATTCTAGCAATCAGTTCTCGATTCTAGCCACCAGCTATCGATTTTAGCAATCAGTTCACGACTCTAGCAATCAGATCGTGATTATAGCAATTAGTTCATGAATCTAGCAATCAGATCATGATTTTAGCAGTCAGATCATGATAATAGCAATCACTTCATGATTCTAGCAATCAGTTCTCAAATTTATCAATAGTTCGTGATTAAAGCAATCAGTTCATTATTCTAGCAATCACTTTTTCATTTTAACAATCAGATCATGATTATAGCAACCAGTTCATGATTCGAATAATCAGTTCATGATTCTGACAACCAGCTCTTGAGGCTATCAATCAGGTCATGCTTCGAGCAATCAGTTCTCGATTCCAGCAAACAGTTCCTGCTTCTAACAATCAGTTCATGATTCTACCAATTAGTTTATGATTCTAGCAATCAATTCATGCCTCTAGGAATCAGTTTTCGATTCTAGCAATCGGTTCATGTTTCTAGCAATCACCTCTTGAGGCTATCAATAAGGTCATGATTCGAGCAATCAGTTCTCGACCCTAACAATTAGTTCTCGATTCTAGCAATCAGTTCATGATTCATGATTCGAACAATCAGTTAATGATTCTAGCAATCACTTAACAATAGGTTTAACAACAAAGGCTAACAATAAGGTCATGATTCGAGCAATCAGTTTTCGACCCTAGCAATCAGTTCTCGATTCTAGCAATCAGTTCATACTTTTAGCAATCAGATCATGATTCTAGCAATTAGTTCAGGATTCTACAAATCATTTCATTCTTCAAGAAATGAGCTCTCGATTCTAGCAATCTGTTCATGATTATAGCAATCAGTTCTCGATTCTATCACAGTTCATCATTCTAGCAATCACTTCATGATTCTAGCAATCAGTTCTTGATTTTATCAATCAGTTCTTGATTCTAGCAATCAGCTCATGATTCTAGCAATCAGTTCTCGATTCTATTAATCAGTTCGTGATTCTAGCAAACAGTTCTTGATTCTAGCAATCAGTTCATGATTCTAGCAATCAGTTCTCGATTCTAGCAATCAGTTCATGATAAGTTCATGATTCTAGCAATCAGTTCTTGATTCTAGCAATCAGTGTATACTTCTAGCAATCAGATCTTGATTCTAGCAATTAGTTCTTGATTCTAGCAATCATTTCATTCTTCTAGAAATCAGCTCTCGATTCTAGCAATCAGTGCATGATTCTTACAATCAATTCTCGATTCTAGCAATCAGTTCATGATTCTAGCAATCACCTCTTGAGGCTATCAATAAGGTCATGATTCGAGCAATCAGCTCTTGATTCTAGCAATCAGTTCATGATTATAGCAATCACTTCATGATTCTATCACAGTTCATGTTTCTAGCAATCACTTCATGATTCTAGCAATCAGTTCTTGATTTTATCAATCAGTTCTTGATTCTAGCAATCAGTTCATGATTCTAGCAATCAGTTCTCGATTCTATCAATCAGTTCATGATTCTAGCAAACAGTTCTTGATTCTAGCAAACAGATCATGATTCTAGCAATCAATTCTCGATTCTAGCAATCAGTTCATGATTCTAGCAATCAGTTCTTAATAAGTTCATGATTCTAGCAATCAGTTCTTAATTCCAGCAATAAGTTCATTATTCTAGCAATCGGTTCTTAATTCTATCAATCAGTTCATGATTTTAGCAATCAGTTCTCGATTCTAGCAATCAGTTCTTGATTCTAGCAATTAGTTCATGATTATAGCAATCAGTTCTCGATTCTATCACAGTTCATGATTCTAGCAATCACTTCATAATTCTAGCAATCAGTTCTTGATTTTATCAATCAGTTCTTGATTCTAGCAATCAGTTCATGATTATAGCAATCAGTTCTGGATTCTATCACAGTTCATGATTCTAGCAATCACTTCATGATTCTAGCAATCAGTTCATGATTCTAGCAATCAGTTCTTGATTCTATCAATCAGTTAATGATTCTAGCAAACAGTTCTTGATTCTAGCAATCAGATCATGATTCTAGCAATCAGATCATGATTCTAACAATCAGTTCTCGATTCTAGCAATCAGTTCATGATTCTAGCAATCAGTTCTTGATAAGTTCATGATTCTAGCAATCAGTTCTTAATTCCAGCAATAAGTTCATTATTCTAGCAATCAGTTCTTAATTCTATCAATCAGTTCCTGATTCTAGCAATCAGTTCTCGATTCTAGCAATCAGTTCTTGATTCTAGCAATCAGTTCAGGATTATAGCAATCAGTTCTCGATTCTATCACAGTTCATGATTCTAGCAATCAGTTCTTGATTGTATCAATCAGTTCTTGATTCTAGCAATCAGTTCATGATTATAGCAATCAGTTCTCGATTCTATCACAGTTCATGATTCTAGCAATCACTTCATGATTCTAGCAATCAGTTCTTGGTTTTATCAATCAGTTATTGATTATAGCAATCAGTTCTCGATTCTATCACAGTTCATGATTCTAGCAATCACTTCATGATTCTAGCAATCAGTTCTTGGTTTTATCAATCAGTTATTGATTCTAGCAATCACTTCACGATTCTAGCAATCAGTTCTTGATTTCATCAATCAGTTCTTGATTCTAGCAATCAGTTCATGATTCTAGCAATCAGTTCTCGATTCTATCAATCAGTTCATGATTCTAGCAAACAGTTCTTGATTCTAGCAATCAGATCATGATTCTAGCAATCAGTTCTCGATTCTAGCAATCAGTTCATGATTCTAGCAATCAGTTCTTGATAAGTTCATGATTCTAGCAATCAGTTCTTAATTCCAGCAATAAGTTCATTATTCTAGCAATCAGTTCTTAATTCTATCAATCAGTTCATGATTCTAGCAATCAGTTCTCGATTCTATCCAATCAATTCTCGATTCTAATAATCAGATCTCGATCCTATCAATCAGTTCATGATTCTAGCTATGAGTTCACACAGAAGGGTGTGCCAAACAGTCCTCTGGAACCAAGAACACCAGAAAGCCTAAGATGGACTTAAGGGTGACCTAAGTACTGCCACACGATTACCTACTATTGATATCTGAAAAGATTATCGTCTCATGGTAGATGCGAGTCGTCTGCTATAGGATGTTGTTTGAAATCACTGGGTCGATGACGGAAGCGAAAAACCTCTCTTTTGCAAGCACTTAACTCTCAGAGATCCAAACTCAGTGGTCAACTATCGAGCGCGAGGCTTTCACGGTCATGAATATGGGCTCTGAAGAAGTTCAGGGCCTGGATGATGGATAGGTCTATCTTTCTCAGTTGTCATATTCTCTAATCATAACCCACTGTCGTATTTAACTGATGCAGGGGCGCAACTTTGGTCTAATAGTAGGGGGTACAAATTTCTTACATACATGAAGCAAGGCGGAGACTGCGATATCTGGGAAGGCACATTAATAAAATATTGATTGGCCATGTTCAAAAGTGGGGTACGGTACCCCAGTCCAAAACGTGGGGGTACGGGTACCCCTCATACCCCACAAATTACGAAAATGAACTGAGGCGGTGCATAAAATCGCTAATTAACGCGTTGGGCACTTGCTTTGCAGGAATTTAATATTTAAAATTCGTCATCACTCGGGATTTAAGAACGTAGTGGTTGATTTCTTATCTCGGACTTGATTGAGGTAGGAGGGAGACTAATCACAATGAGGGTCGACCTCTGTAGCATGTACATTCTTGTAAATAATATTTGTCTATTCTGTTTTTGGATCGCCATCATCGCGAACGAACACGCTGGAATCGTGATGATGTCGCCAATCCACGACCGTCTTTATCGTTCTTGACGGTGGGAGGTATGTCAAGACTTCATCTCCGGACTTCACCGGTGACAGATGCACTCTCAAGAAACCACCAGCACTACGGAGGGTGTGAAGAACAGCAGAGGATGTTCAAAGTTTATCACGGGAAGTTGCGTCTCACAAAGCCCACCCCTCAGAACTCGATTGAATATAGCCACGTAGTGCGCGGAGAGCAGTCCCTCGCTCCTATAGCTATATCCGTCACTGAACAATAGGACTGCAGTCAGCATATAAGCTACAGTACGATAGTGAAATTAATATAAACAGACTGAACCCCTCCCAGTGACCAGTCATATATGTAATCCAGGGCTGTAGTGGTAAAATTAGAGGGGAGTACACGCTACCGATTAGTTTTCCAAAATAAATTACAGGCGAGTATATGCTAACAATTGGTTTTCTGAAATATGTTAGAGGTGAGGGCAAATATTTTGAGGCGAGTATACGGTCTCTAAAGAAGAGTACACGCTGTATACCGCGTATACCTCGACTACAGCCCTGATGTAATCAGTCTTGTCTCTTAGCTGGAGGCAGTCGGCAAAGCATCTGTTAATTATTCATCAGTCGGCTACAACTATATTTCTGCAGGGCCATTGTTCGACACGACCGAACACAGCATTCGATAAAAGCGAGACTTTGATATCAGCAGGTTCGATAAAACAGAGCTATGTTTGTGTTTGCATTGATTGTTGCCAGGCCATTTACTGCTATTCGAATAACCAGAAGTTCTAAATACCGAGTTCAATAGTTTTTTTGTATCACCCTGCTGCTTCTGCATGGCTAACTGTGCTATGGGGTGGCATACTTTGAAACTGCTATGTTAAGCCAAGATGTCCACATCGGTCATTGGGTATAACCTCCCCTTTTCGGCATTCATGTGCTCTCCCTTCCCCTCTATGCAGATGTTGTTAATGGGTGACAACTAAAAAGGACACATTGTGTTTTAATTACTGACTTGCTCTTATGGTCAGTTTAAAGTCACCATTAATTAAGCACATCATCCACACTACAAGTCAATCAAGCAATAACTTTTCTGATAGTACATCCAACATTTAAACGCATTCAAGTTCGTTTCGTCAGACTGCCATTACAGAATGAACAGTAGTGACCATGACAAATTTAGCGAGGTGTAACACTCTGAAGGCTATTCTGCACAACCATCAAGCTCTGCCTCCAAATGTTCAGCTGGTCACGGAGAAGGAGCCACTGTTGCTTCCCAAACGTGCGATTGATGATCGTCTGAACAATGACCTTCTGTGAAGTCTGGTCAATCTTGGCATAGACAGCCTTGGTCCTCACCACTGCAAATACAATCACTTCTAATATTTAGAAATTCTCCTTCCTGACATCCATCAGTGATTCGACCATTTAATTAACACAATCTTACACTCATTGTCGAGTGTAGCATAGTCAGTCATTTAATTCCCATAATTAATTTAATTCATGCAATCCTCAGTGATTCAATTTCACATTCACACAAAAACTACTTTAACACATTCTGGTTAAAAAACCTAAAACTTTTCAGGTAATGGACTACACTTTGTGCAAGAATAACACACAGCATTCAAGGGAAGAATAATAAGCTTGTTTTATACTTACTCTTCTTAACACAATCTAATTTTTCAATGACTGAAGCAACTGCCACGATTGGCAACACATATAAAAACTTTAAATGACGCACTGCATTGGTTCCCAGTCGCTTTTATTACACTCTTGCTCTTACAGTGTTAACTCATTTTATGACAACCCTCAAACCATTATCCCAATATAATAATCATGTTTTAGAAGTGATTCTTCTTAAAAGCTCGGACTACACATTGTTCAACTGTCACTGGCAAAGACTATTACAAAGCAATCCATTAACGATTTCATTTTGCTGATGCACTGGGCGCAGATCAGAGGCGGTGAAGACAAAGGCCAGAGGAAGTTGCCGTTGAGATTAGTTATTAAACTGAGAGTATATAAGGTGAATAGAAAAGAAATCGTTCAATACCAATGACTTACCATCAATAACAAAGGCCTCAACTTCCTCCGGCAATAGTTGGAGTTCCTTCTGAATTTGATCAAATCCAAGCTCGGTTTTTCCTTCTGCAATCTGCATGAACGTCAAAATTCGCATCTTGTGCATGTTCTGCTCATGCGACAAACCTGTTAACAAGAAAAGAGTACAAACAAACCTAGAAAAAGTACATACATGACACTGCTGGGCAGGCAACCCTAACTGGCAAATATCTGGCCAGATTACTCAAAATGTCATTTGAGTAACTTTCTTACACATGATGTCTTGATGGGCTTGGCATTTCTTCTAACCTACTGTGTCTAATAACCTAACAATATCTGCAACAAATTCACTTTAAATTTGGCTAGTGTAACACTACAGCATGTGAAAACTATATCTCAAACTTACTCACCTAAACCAGTAACAAAATCTTTGTTGTTTTCATAGAAGGTCATATACTGTGCCAGTTTACTTGTCACGAAGATCGTCAGAAGCTGAAACAAATAAGCATGGCCTTGTAATAGATTCTGAATTGGTACAAAAACAAAACTGCATATAAGAATTACAAAAGCAGCATTTCAAGTCAATGTTGTAATCAGACACTTTCACCAATTCTAACAACAAAGCAAGAGAAAAACCAACTTCTAACACAATGAAAAACATTTACATAGTTTTCATGGAACAGTATTTTAGTGGCATCAACAATACTTCTCTTTGATACTTAACATTTCAATGACGAGAGTGTACTAAAAGCAACCAATGCAGCTCGTTTTAAAGAACTTTCTAAAAGCTTTTCAGCTTGAGTTTTGGATAAGTGTTCACTGGCTGAATAAAAGCGGCATTTTGGCAAAATAAAACAACTTTTGGTGTTAGTGATTTCCTTCAATTACACATATTTGTAACACCATTTCAATAATTTTCTGTAGAAATTAAAGCATACACAACTCATGGTACTTCAAATAAAAGGCACAACTTACATCGTGTATAAGTTCACCCTCCAAGAACTTTATTGGTTTCAGGGTGAGCAGATGGTCAAGCAACAGCACACTGGGATCTGCCAGACTGGTAATGATGCATCTAAAAGAACAGTTTTCTCAACTCAGTTCTAAACTATGCAGGCAGCAGACCCACAGAAGACAGTATAGCACAATGCCATTACCAGAAGTGATGCATAGAAAATATATACCCTAAGTCAATTATGAAATATAAACCCTCTGCATGCTAGATATTTTCAGTCCTTGTTTGGGCCAGCCAGATATTTTTTGGGGTTATGGCCCATTTCATCCCTTAATGATGAAAAAAATTATAGTTCATCAACCACTGAGGATAGTTAAAATCTGAACATAAACCTATTTAGAAAGGAATTTTGTAAACAAGCCCGTGTCATAAAATTGTTTGCATGTGCTTGTGGTTTTTAGATAAAACATGAAAATGGTATGGCATCATCTTTATACATTCTGTTTTAAATTCATGTTACCAATAAATATAATATAAATATATGTTACAAATAGTGTTACTTCAGTTAATATTACGTCATATTTAAAACTAACGAGTTGGGCAACTGTCTTTATTATGGCTGCTTTTTGGAATGCAAATTTTTGAATGCAAATGCATTGCTTTTGAATGCATTCTCAACATTTCACAATCTAGGTAGTATGGAAATCTCCAATGGTCACTGATTAGGTATGAGCGGTCGATCTACGCATACCGTTAGGTATGGAACAGGCAGTGAGCAGAGACATGGCATTGCCATTGATAAAAAGATTTCAAAATTATCTCCAAAATTTTTATATGGGTAGGCATCTCCCGGGAAAGTAATGTCATCCAGTAGCTATTGCACGAAAAACAAAATGCACTTTCACAGTTGTAACTGCTTAGCACTAGAGTAAGTAAGAAATGTCACTTACTTCTGAGCATCCTCACGGGCCTGAGATGCATTTTCAGCAGTGTATGTACCAAGTAACTCCAACATCATCTTAGCGGCCTTCTCGCTGTTCAGAAAAGAAAAAACTAATCGTCATTAAGATGCAATCTAAACACAATTATGACTTTAATTACGTTACAATTCCCAAAAGCAGACTCAATACAAAATCAAAGTGACTGTCTGCTTTGCTTATATCTGTACATTCTAGTTTAGTTCTTGGAGCACTAGGTGGTTAGTGAGATTAGGTTCAGCAATGGTCTAGTCAGCTATTCTCTGTATAAAAATACAAAAATACATCAGCACTAATGAATTTTTGGTACCAGCAACACCCATAATGTCTCAAATCTTAGCCTGTAGTGCGCACAGTCACAGACAGGTACATACTGCTGCAAAACTGCATCTGTGGAGAGCAGAGTTAATAGATTGCATTGATAGTGCAAAAAGTTACTCTTAAATTTTTCTCATCAGCATTATTAATTCCTTATTATTTATCTTAAAAGTATTACCTTTCCATACTTCTCTACCAGACTTCTACAATTTTAAATTAATTTCATGTGACACAGGAATTTTCAGATTACTCACTGTTGTTTACATTCAAGGAATGCCTCATGAAGAATTCGCAGCAGTGATTGTAGTTTGGCAGTGGGAAGATTCCACTGGCTTACCCAACCCTTAATATCTTCCAGTTTTGGATTGACAAGATGGAGAAGTTCCACGCGGCCTGCTAGCTTCACCAGTGCGGCATAAGCCGTGAATCGTAGCGGAGATGCGTCTTCCAGGCCATTGAATAGATTGTTCAGACTGCAAAACATAAAGTAAAACTTAATTTAATCATAAAACTGCATCTGATGCAAGTGTAAGGATTAACAGGGGCATCTATCCCCCTAAGTCATTGGAGCAACACCCCCTACGCCCTCTTCTTCCCCCTCCCTTCCTTCCCCCCCTCGTTAATGGTGGCACACACACTGACAGATCTTCCCCCCATTACTTGGATGGAGCTTTTTCTCCAAGGTTTCTATGGTGTAGACGCCCCTGGGGATTAAAACATAAATGTTTAGTCATTAGTCAAAAGAAAACTTTGAAAGTCAGAAGCAATATAGTTGCTTACAGCCTGAGACGAACAATAGTTCGCTTGTCTTGTGTCTGTGATTTGCTGAGCTGTTTGCACAACTCTTGTGTAAGATCTTCACTCTTCTCAAACGGCAGGACCATCACCAATGTGATTATGCTGTTGAAAACTGACTCCAACTCTGCAAAACAAATTCATTTTATACTTTTTCACTTGAGTTCAATTAGTTTCACCTCATAAATTGTTATGTTTCTAATACTGCTGATGAACACAGGTTGAAACTCTAGTAGAGATCACCTCTACACATTATGGATTCAGGTTGAAGTTTCCCCAAGTGGATTACAAAGCGAAAGTCTTTAGATTTAACAGTATAGACAGTGGCACATAATGCCATAACTTGGTGCATTGTATTTAAGATTGAGGTATTATTATTATTATTATTAAAGCAGTTTTATATAGCGCCCCTTCAAGATTGCCTACTCAGGTGCACTCCCAGCCTAACCGCAGTCGAGCAACGCAGTTTTGAGGACAATAAGAAATTAGGTGACACGACCAGTCGGTATTTGGCAGAGCGTGGTAGTTACATCACATGAAATGGCTGTCAAACTGTCCTTCAAAATTGCCATCAGGTGGATTACGATTATACCAACAGAAGTCCATAGTTGTGGACTGCAGTTGGTCATCAGCAATGTTTATGTTAGGTCTTGTGTAAAACTATGTCAAACAAGTGATCACTGAAATTGTTATAAGGTTAATTAATCATTGCCTAGACCAACAGCAATCCATAGATGTTCAGTGTAACATTGCAGGAAGTTAAAGTATCTCTATGTTCAACTACAGACTGCTACACAGAATGTTCCTGTAGCACATGTATGCTTATTGGTCTCGCATGTTGTAAGCCACGATGTAGCCGCTTGTTCAGCAGGTTCAAGTATAAATAAGCTCCAATCTTAAACAAGTCTCCACTGCATATATAAAACAGAAAACAGTTGGTTAAAAAAAATTTTAAGTAAACAAAAATGTGACAACATACATTCCAGATAAAAGCAAACAATTATCTCCCGCTAAACACAACTAAAATTGAGGCAAGGAGAAAATAACTGTTCAACAACTGAACATTTATACTTTATGCATAAACACAGAGAAGCACATAATCCTTGGCACATGAAGGTAATAACACAACATGCAAGAATTTAGCCAACCTCCTTCACTGATTCCATCTCTCCATAGTGTTTCAGACACATTGATGACTTGTGCAAGGTTCTCCTCAAGAGTTGGCTCTGTGTTTTCCTCTGATATCTCAGCACCCTTTGACCTCAGATAAGCCCTTAGTTCGGCTATCTGTCAAACCAAAACATTAACAAAAGTTTTATAACTTAGGTAACATACAGTTCAAATAGTTACAAGGAAGTAAATAGCAATTATCAGGGTTGTTCGGTTACAGTCACATTGTTCAAGTTGTTTAAAGTCTGTGATGAAAGATTGTTTTATCAAGAACTACATGACTGCATACAAACAGACACCAGAACTGGCAAGTAAATTCCACAACGTATGTATTACCTATTTTAATTGATATTAGGCTAAATATATGGTGTTCAATTCTCCCACAATCAAGGCCAAGGTGTTGATAATTGAATGTAAAATTTACCCTAAATGATTAGGAGAATCCATGGTAAAAGAATCATACAATTTCAACCAGCAAACACAACTACAATGCTAGTCTTATCTATTAATCATTTACAGCATCATTTTAATACCAATCTTACGTCAACCAAAGAACAAAAAATACTAAGACGTATATGACAACGGTATGAGAATGGTTTCAACAGACCCGACCGCATTTAGACTATAACTTGAAAATGAAATGTATTTGAGTTTTAGTAATTAAAATACGACCTTCTGGCGCGATAACTTCTGCAAATGCCTTAAATTTAGAGAAAACTGTTTCTGTCGGAGTTCTCCTGCATTGCCTGTCAATGAAACCTTATGGTAATATACAGTATAGACCTAGCCGAATCACATGTCAGTTAACTTTCCGGGTAACACAGATCCTATTATTAAATTCTGTACCAACACAACACGATACAATATAATTTCTGCAGAACAAGTCTAAAGTCGTGAGTTAAATATTATAAACCTGGTTGTTTGATTCTAAATCGATAAACACCGGCACGCTCATGGTGAAAAAAGCCTGCACGCAAACCGGAAGTAAAGGCCAAGAAACAAGCGCATAACAAAATAAGGAGGTAAGAAAGTAGTCTATTGCGTTGACTAATACACACATCAAAACTGTCGAAATCAGCCAATAAAATACGCCAAACGTTCCAGATCACTGATTTCGGTTCCTAAGTTCTGTTGCCAACTTTACCTTAGTAAGATCAGTTATATATACTATCGAATCGTATCGATCCAATCTTTAAAAACTTACTTCTAATATTATAATGTCTTACAAATCTTATATATATTAAAATATATATATTAAAATAGTGAGTGATTGACTGAGAGATTGAATGATTGACTGATTGAGTGAGTTGGGTGGATCGGTGATTGAGTGGGTGGATATTTTTATATTTAAGCTCTGAGCTGAAAACGTACATCTTCAAGTCTACTTATCGGCTTCAGCGTGTACTTCTGAACTTTGCAAGGAGGGCATAAGGGCCTATCAACTTATGCAGTGCAGCAGTTGTATTGTAATGTAAGCTAGAGGAAAAGTGCAAAATATCCATAGGCCTAAGTTAACTAGAAAAGGGTAATAAAAAGTTTAAACTGAAAGGATCTTTAAGAGATGTAAGTGGTGCAGAGGTGCAAAAAACAAGTTTTTCGAGATGAAAAATAGTTTCTCGTTTTTTTGGGTTTTATGGTTTCTGTTGTTTTTGTTTCTTGTTTCAAGATTTTCGGATTGCGGATAATAAAATCATTAAACAAATGGCAAGAAAAATAGCTCCAACTCAGTTTTATTTAGTTGCGATTTCCGAAATTACAAATGATTAAACCAATGTAATCAAAATAACTAGTACAAAAATGAGAAATAATTTCTTTTATGGTTTTCTGGGTTAAAAAAAACAAAGCAAAAACAAAAAAGAACTTTTTCACCCCTGAAGTGGTGTATAAGGTAAAAGTTGTAAATTTTATATGGCACTGCGCTACACAAATTGTCAACCAACAGATGGCGCACATGACTGATACAGACGAAGACAAAGCGCAGTGCCGTGTCTTGAGTTTCTAATATTTTAAATGATAAATTTATTTGTCAAATTACTTAAGTACTTGAACGCAGTTTTAATACAGTAGGTAATAGAACTGAATCTGTTTTTGCTATTACTGTACTATGTTATATGAATTTGAACTGCTCTCCGCGCTTGCTTAGTGACGCTGACTGCACGCCTCAGTGGGCCCTTTAAGCGGTTTATGACTTTCTTGGACAGCGTATTCGAGAACTGTAAACACGCTTATGAAGAAATTTACTCAGCCATAGGTCATGCCATGAGCATATTCTTGCTGCAGTTACAAACCAACTGAATTGAAGTTCCTACTAGGAAACAGGCTGCATTAAACACACTGCATATAATCTGAAAGTGGAAAGTTACACCACAATTATTTAGCGCATTTTTGTCTTTCCGGTATTTGACAAAGGGTTTTTAGAACATTTAAACTAGAAGCATGATTTGTGAAAATGGAATAAACCCAGGTCTGTTATTCTGCGATCAAATAATTTTTTAATATAACCATTATGGTTGATTTGCTTTTATCTTGTGAAAAATTAGTCAATGTGAAGCTTTTGGCCAGAGTAAATTTATGATTTCTTAATATCAGCTGCCATTGAATATACATTTTATTTCAATATCTTGAAATGTGTTGTATGATAGGTGGGCTACATTTTTTCTCTCACAGTGATTTGGTACTGGATTTCAAAATTTACTGTAGCTTATACTTAAAATAAGCACTAATCTTTTAAATGTAGCTTGCATTGATAAATTTGTTAATACAGGTCTTAGCCTGATGTAATATAAGGTATAGAATTTCCTTAATAAAACATTTGTAGTGTATTTTTTTATAATTTGTAAGATGTTGATTGATGTGATTAAATATATATATATATGTATGTATATATATATATATATATTTCACATAGTTTGTGCATGTAAATTTATATACAAATATGTATCAAATATGTGTGTATAAATTTTATGTACTTTTTCTGTTTTGACACATTTTGACCGGATAAGCCTACTTTTGTTGGTTGGTTATGTACATTTCTAAAAGTTACTTGACACCACAGACACAGTTGGTTGTGTCCAGAAATTAGTCTGAGTGTCAGTACTAGGTTCAAAACTATTACATTACTTATTCATCAATTTGCTAATTAAGAGGATTTTGTGGAACCTATTCAAGATATTTACTGAGCATTCCCTGAGGTTCAGTTAAATCAAATATTGTGTGGCTTTAGGTACAGCTGTTGGTTATTGCCTGAAAATTATAAAATCCCACCGCGTGAAAGGCTGTTGATAATTATAGATACAAAGTGACTAGCAGTCCGCCAGGTGACCCTACATTTAAAAAACTAGTGGGCCGCCAGTTGCATATCACGTGATTTCAGAACATGGCTACTTTCATAACAAACATTAGCTTTAATAACTTCGAAAATCAAGGAAACTATGAAACAAGCACTTTTAGTAATGTTACAAAGCACGATGCCAAGACATTAGAATCCATGAAAGTATGTGCAGAAGAAGGCTGCATGTGCCATGAATGAACTACAATATTTCCTCACCACAATTGTGCTGCACTTATGGCAGAATAAAGTATAAGAAATTTAGAAGGCCACCGTTCCCGATTGGGGTCCTTCAGCGGGAGGTTTCAGACGTTTAGGGTAGTCTCAGGGTTAGTGTTGCCAATGTTTTGGTCCAAGTATTCCGATTTGAAAGGGTGCCTAAGTATTCCGATTTGAAAGGGTGCCTAGTGGCCCGTTAGTATTCTGTATTGGAAGGCCGCCTGGCAGCCCTCTAGTATTATAAATTTGCAGTGCTTTTTTCTAGAAAAAAAGGTTCCGGAACTGAACAATAGGTTCTGGAACTAAACAATAGGTTCCAGAACTGAACAATTATGGAAGGGGTAAAATCCCGAGAAAAACGGGATTGGGAGTTGGGAGGCGTCTTTATAAACACTGAAAACAGTTCACAACACTGAAATTAAATTACAATGACTATTGTTTTTATTATTAAACATAATAAATTATTTTTAGTACCGGTAGCTGAAAAATGGTGCCGGAGCGCTGTTCCGGCTGAAAAAAGCACTGTAAATTTGAGAGCCATCTGGTGCTCTGCTAGACACAGCCTTTTATATATGACTAAGTTGTTATTAATCACTCAAATTTTGTTGTTTTAAATGTAATGATTGGTACTTAACATTTCAAGTCTGCTATCAGTGTATGATTTATGTAATGTGTTTTTTGTACATTAAAGTTTCAGATTTTCGTTCAGTTTCAGTTGCTTAACAAGGGGTTGATGTTGGAATTTGCGTAAAATGAACAATTGTCGTCATGTCCAGAAGATTCGTTTGTCTGATCATCACTCGATTCTCAATCCTCAAAAATGGATATGTGCCATTTGTGAAAACAGAGAAAATGTCTTGGTATGGAGTGAAATATAATCATGTTTTAACTAGAAGAGATTTTCTGCAGCTTTCTTCTTCTGGAAAGCTGTTTCATCAAGCAGCATTTTATATTGTTTTTATTGGCTAAATTGTAAAGTTCTGTAAGCTTCTCACTCAACAGATCCACATATAACAAACCACACTGTGGAGCTATTTAGTTGAACATCTGTGACATGCTCTTCCATTGTGGTAGTGTGTTGAGTGATGATGTGTCATGAAGATGAATAGATCACCCTCCCTCATTCAAGTTTTTGACTGGCACCAACCAAAAACCAGCAGAAGAGGAGTTGCTCTTCCATCTTGGATTGATTTCCTATTTATATAGTGTCTTCAAGAGGTATTGTGGAGATCTGTTTATGCATAATTCTGATTAACATGCACTTAAACCATGGCCCCCACTGATACCTATTTGACACAGAAGACTGATAAATGTGCACTACAGGAACTTGTTGTTTAGAAGTCAGTATCATCTGTGCACAGCTGCCTGAATACTGATGAGGCAACAGTTGCTAGCTGCAGCTGGCTTTAAGCCCTGCAGAGGACAGTACACTTCCAGAGCAGGTGAACTTGTTATATAGCTGCATATGTCTCCACTCTCCACACCTAATAGCAGCTCAGTAACTGAGATAAATTATGGTATTTGTGGCCTTCCCTCTAACTGCCAGTATACTTAACAATTTATACTTAACACTGGCAGCTGCCACCTCAACCAAGATGACAACAGCTGTGTACCGATTCAATTGGCAGTTCAATCCAGACACTGTCGCACTTTGAACTAATGTCTGGAAACAGTAGATATAATGTTGCCAAAAATATAAATTGTCTTGTAATAATTCTCAATAACTTTTGCCCATAACTAGACAGCAAAGTGATTTCAAAGTGATTGAAAAAATCGGATAGCAGGCTACAATGCAATCACTGTAGACAACCTATGTTTTCTAGCTATACTAAGGCTTATGTAAATCATACACTGCTGTATTTCAGCCTGGTCTCTTAACCCATGGTCCCTTAACACATGGTCGTGTTGACTTTTGAACCCAACAACCACGCATAAATGGGTTTGCACTGTACTTGCATGAAATGAATGTGTAGTAACATTACAGTATATAATGTATTGCTATAAACTGACTTAGAATGATGGACCTGTTTCTGTGCCGGGTTGCAGTGATGTAATGTAATTTAACAAAACATTTATATAGCACTTGTCATGCACCTCCAAAAGCATTGCTTTTACATCACTATCTAACTGACCTAAACAAATACAACTTTTGGTAACCAAAAAATGTGTGCTGTGCTGAATCAATTGAAACAGTACATGCATGTGTATTTAAAGATAGTGTTTCATGAGGACGTTACAGTTCACAAGAAAACCCAATGAGCTCATAGTACATAGATCTGTCAAGCATCATGAATTATCAAAATAAGAAGATCTTGAATTGAATTGATTCCTACATAGCTATGAATGATTTAAATAGATGGTTACCTGATATGTCGTTTTTTACCTGTTTTAATTTATGATATAACAGTTTCGTTACTTTTAGTAGTGTCTAACTTCACCTTAATAAAATAAATGATTTTAGAGTTGCAAATAATCCACTGTTTCTTAAATTTATATTCTGTGCTCCGATGGGGCGTGGTGGCTCAGTGGTAAGTTCGGAGCTTTGTGACCGGAGGGTTGCAGGTTCGAATCCCACTCTAGCCGCTGCGTACGGACCTTGGGCAAGTCCTTCACTCGCAATTGCTCTTGTCGCTTTGGCGTGAAAATTCCGGCACAGTATCAAATGCTGTAGTCGGGAGCGCCTCTGAGTACAGTGAGTAGTAGTTGACTTCGAGAGGCGCTATAGAAATATCCGGAATAAATAAAAATAAATCTTACCTGTGAAATCCTAGTATTGCACTACTCATCTATGGCTCATGCTGTACGTGGAAAGAATTGAAACATATTATATTGCTACAGAAGTTGTCAATAAAAAAAGTTAAAAAATTATAATTTCGTGATAACTAGCACTTGTAAGTAAATTGTTTTCAGTGGTGGTTCTGTAAAGCATTAATTTATGGAAAGAATAAACACCAACTGTGATAGGCATTATCAGGTATTTAACAGCTGCTCCATCTCTTTCTGGTCTCTGTCAACCAGACTCAGACCTCCCATGGACATCGATCTCTGGACAATCCCTCTGATGTGATGCAGCACTCGTGAATAAGCAAGTGCTTTGCGCTTTGCTTTAGAGTTGTGCTTTAGAAATTTGGAGTTTACAATTAGGCCAAAAAAAAATAATGGTGTGTTTCCGGTAACAGAGTTTTAAAAAACTGGGTAGGTAGGTAGGAAAATATTTTTTTTTGGTAAAATATTTTTATACAATGCTATTTTGGGAGTCTGCTATTCCGGGGTCCGCTATATACATACATACATACATGCATACATACATACATAGGGTATGCATGCATACATACACATATACAGAGATACATACATGCATACATGTATGTATGTATGTATGAATGTATGTATGCATACTTGTATGTATGTATGCATACATACATACATGCATACAAGTATGCAACATACACATATACAGAGATACATACATACATATATGCATACATGTATGTATGTATGTATGCATACTTGTATGTATGTATGTATCCATGCATACATGTGTACGTATGTATGTTTGTATGCATACTTGTGTGCATTTATGGATGTATGCATGCATACTCTATGTATGTATGTATGTATGTATGTATGTATGTATCTCTGTATGTATCTCTGTATGTGTGTATGCATGTATGCGTACTCTATGTATGTATGTATGCATGCATGTATGCATGTATGCATGTATGTATCTCGGTATGTATGTATGTATGTAGGTATGTATATAGGGCATGTATAGCGGACCCCGGAGTAGCGGACCCAAACCGTGTCCGAGGGGTGCTTTAGAGATCAATATTCAAGGAGGCTGGTTGCAAAGGAGTGCTGTTGATAAGAAAGTTGTTGCTAAAGATAGCGGTTGCTAAGGAGGACGGTTGCTAAGAACACTCGCTGCGAAGGAGGCTGGCTGTTAAGGATGGTTGCTAAAGAGGCTAGTTGCTAAAGACTCGGCCTGAGTCTGACTCTGAAACTGAGTGCTAAAGAGGCCGACATTGAGGCTGTTTGCTACGAAATTTGGTTGCCAAGAAGGATGGTTAAGGTTAAATGCTACGGAGGTTGGTTGCTAAGTAGACTGGTTGCTTAGGAGGCTGAGGCTGACCTTGAGGCTGGTTTCTACAAAGGAAGCTTTACTTGTAGGCCTACTTTGGTACCTACGATAATCGTAGAATTTGCTGAAAGATTGAATACGTACGACGATCGGATTAGTGAAATAACGCTGGCGAGAAACCGTGGGAAAATCGCCGACTTTCGGATCTATTATCTCCCCGACCCTCCCACTTTTGTAAAAACTGACCGTGGGAAACTTACAGCCAATTCATTGCTCTAATTAACGGTGCACTTATTTACATAGAAAGACCGCTGATTTCCCAAAGCCATCTGCTTTAGTGAGCGCAGAGCTCTATAATGTCGCAATTCTGCACGGAATGCAATGTTTTCAATTGTCGGAAATCTGCAACTCTGACACGCTGTGGGTTACGGGACAAAATTTTTTCCCCAAAATTATCCGAGTCGCGCCAAAAAAGTGACTCGGTCGCGTTACCGGAAACACACCATTATTTTTTTTTGGCCTTACGATTATTTCAGGACAACCCTCTTATCTACTGGTGTTTCATTGGTGTTTCATATTTCTATGAGCACTGTTGTTGTTGATTGTAATTGTTTTTCCTCTTTGCAGGCATGTTTGAGTTGTTCTCATGTAGCATGTGGAAGATACTTAGATGAACATATTCAACTACATTATCAGGCAACCAAGGTATGCGGAGCAGTTGAAAGATTCATTTTATATTTTATAGTAAAATTTGTGCATGTTTAAAGCTAAGTGAAGTTGAAAAACTTCTTTCTTAGAAAAAATTGGTATAATTATTTTTTAAATAATTTTGTGTGAATTATGAGATAAAACTTCAGCAATTCATGTCATGTAACTTTATACATTTTAAAGACCCATTGGTGTTTCTAAAATTCATTGAAAGTACATTTTTATAATTTAAAAACTTTGTTGTTTAAAGTTTCAGGTTTAGTTTTAGCATTTCAAAACAGTAAAATAGATAAATATCTATGTTTTGCACTGTTTTGAATGTAGCACCCGCTTTCGATGGATGTTCATGAAAAATATGTCTATTGGTATGTTTTCAACTTTGATGTGACTTTTAGCTTTATACTGTGCTTTGCTTTGACTTGACATTTTTCATATTTTTAGTTCAGATTTTACAAGTTGCTGTGTATATTTATAAGTAAGGCATTGTGTAATGTAATCAGACGTTTTTGTTTCATCACTTTGTGCAGCTCTTACTTAATGTTAAATCATTGATTTATCATTTGTTTGGTAAGCCAAAACCAGGCTAACCAATATGGGGTCATTACTGTAAGTTATCAAGTGCACATGACCATACAACAGAATATCGATGGCTCTGGGTCACTATGCAGTGACTCGAGGTAGATTCAAACCTGCGACCCTCCGGTTACAAGGCACAGACCATACTGCTACACCACTGGATTCCCCATTTTTACCACTTTAGCACAAGTATTTTAGCACAAGATATAGCACTTGGGCTGCCATGGTTTTTTTCATGGCTTCAGTAAGTCTTGAGTAACTGCTGATAGTAGGCGTGCAATATGACTTCCCTATTTTACCTTGAGTATTTTCTAGACTCTGTTGATGCAGAGTTATCATTCACTGGTTTTAGCTGTGAATGCCGTGACAATGCCATGCAGATGATGTTAAAGAATATGTTGTTATATCGTTGTCATAACGATGCAGACGGTAACTGACTGTTGAGTAAATTATTCATTATAGCTACGAGTGTGGCGATTATGTATTAAACGATAACCTGGCTGGTGACATCAAGATTTTGCGGAGTTGTCTACAGGCAACAACGAGTCAGTCGCTCGATGGTTCCAGCAATACTACGAATGCTATCTGCCGTCGAAGAAGTAGTCGTGTTCAGCGCTCAACTTCATTGACTTCTCTGCTTCAGTTGTCCTCTCGGTAATGTTTGGTTGCTATGATTTTGTACTGGATTTTTATGTAGACATTTGAAATCTCTTCTCAGAGTAACTTCCAGCTTGCATAGTACTTAGTCCTTGTGCACAGATACGTCAAGTTATGCAGCAATGCGCTTCTGTTCATTGTCAACTATTTTACCTTCTCTTGTAACATCTGTAATATATCTTGTGGTCTTTCATTGCCTTCCAATGCAGTTTTGGAAACAGACCATCCTAAGCATCTGTGTTTTCATGAATGATTTATCAGTAACAATATATTAAGCCACTTTATATCATTATGTGTAATTCATGACATTAATAATTTTGTATTACAGACGTGAGTTAGTAATTGGTTATTTCTATTGGCAATTGATGGTTTACATTAACGAATTGTTTCATATTGGTAATTTAACTAGATGTTTATTATTAAATATTGTTATTATTATTAAGTTATTATTATATGCTGCTTTCTAAGTACTTCTTGAAGCCATGCCCCACCAGTTTAAAAGACGTGAGATTATATTACGAGCAACAAGTTCTTCATCAACAGGTGAATAACGTGTGAACACTGAACCGTTGGAAAGTTTTAATTAGCAAACACACAGAATCCAACCAACTAGACTTTCTTCAATCTTTGATTATTATTATTATTATTATTAAATTCTAACATGCACAAACTGATACAGAAATGTGAATTTGAGTTTGTGGATAGCCATCTTGAAAGGCAACATATGCGTAGTTGCTGGTCTGTGTTACATTAAGAACCATGAAAGATGATACGTGAATGAAGCATTCATTACTCACTAACCAAATGTGTCAGTGTATGTTGGATGATGGAAATATGCGATTTCTTATTTCACAATATGTTTTAGGTGTGATCTGCTCGACATCAGCGAAGATGTTACATACACAGATCTTTGGCTGAGGAGGTAAAACAGATCCTGCTTATTGGAATTTGGGTTGTTAATGAATGAAGATAAGGCTATACTGATTAATTGGCCCTACTCATAATTGGGCCGATTATTAGAACAATTGGTATAATCGGTATCGGCAAAAATAATTTGTGCTGATTTTAAAAACTCGCAATACCACCTACTGACGTCCTGCTGAGGCCAGCGTAAATGCTGAAATAAACAAATGTACCACTAGGAATAATATTGCATTGTGATTTCATAAAGGATATATTGCCTTAGCAACCTCTTCTAACCTCTCGGAATAATTGCATTGTGATTTCATAGAGGATGTCTTTAATTGTGATTTCACAACAGTATTATGTTTCCGTAGCAACCTCTTGTAATAATTGCATTGTGATTTCATAGAGGACGTCTTTAATTGTGATTTCACAACAGTATAATGTTTCCGTAGCAACCTCTTGTAATAATTGCATTGTGATTTCATAGAGGACGTCTTTAATTGTGATTTCACAACAGTATTATGTTTCCGTAGCAACCTCTTGTAATAATTGCATTGTGATTTCATAGAGGACGTCTTTAATTGTGATTTCACAACAGTATTATGTTTCCGTAGCAACCTCTTGTAATAATTGCATTGTGATTTCATAGAGTATATGTTGTCTTAGCAACCTCTTGTAATTATTGCATTTTGATTTAATACAAGTTATATTTCCATAGCAACGTCTTGTAATAATTGCACTGTGATTCATAGAGGGCATGTTGCCATAGCAACCTCTTTTAACTTCTGGGAGTAATTGCATTGTGATTAAATTTCACATAGGATGTATTTACAGTAGCAGCCTCTTGTAATAATTGCATTGTGATTTCGTACAGAATATATTGTCATAGCGATCTCTTGTAATAATCACATTGTAATTTCATACATGGTATATTTCCATAACAACATCTTGTAACATCTTGTAATAATTGCATTGTGATTGCACAGATAATATATTGCCACCTCTTTTAGTAAAACAATAATAATAATAACAATGAGAGTGATGATGATGGTGATCACACTGGTGATTATGCTGGGTGATTGTTTGAATTTTGAGGGCTTCCTCAGATAAACTAATAATGGGCAAAAACAATGGGTATGATAAGTTGGTGGTATGGTACCCTCCAGTCCAAAAAGTGGGGGTACAGATACCCCTCATACCCCGTAAATTATGCCCATGAGCAGGTGTACAACTCCATAGATGAAATGAACATTTTGCCGAACAGAAAATTATCTCGGGCAGTTCGAGAAAGAACAACTGATATTATATGATAAGTAGAATATAACTGATTACTTTGTAATTGTACTGTGCAGTATATTGTATTAAACATGTAATTATAAACTTTCATTTCCAAATATGCACTAAGTAACCAAAAACTAAAAAGCTGGAGTAGGCTGATCAGTTATAGTCCAGACTATAACCGGCCTCTGACACATAACATTGTGACACTTTATTCTATTTAGAATTCTTGCTGCCAGTTTTTATGTGGAGTATACTTGACTACAAAATGTTCATGTCAGTTAGCAGCCTAGTGTAATCATAATATGTATGTGCATTCATGCATAGGCATTACTTGCTGGGAAGTCTTTCAGCGATTATATTGCATTTCTGGCTGGCATGCTGCATATATTCAGATAAGATGAAATATTTATTCTGGTGCCCTCTTTCATCTTAATCGATTTTGCAGTGTGATGTTATCTCACGTCAAAGTCATGCTGTCACCAGTCACATTAATAAACCAACCAGTATGCTCAAGTGAGGCAAATGAATCTATGTGTCTTATATGTGAATGAATTTAACCCTGTCTTGTTGGTATTGGTGGTTGTAGTCTATCTAATTTGAATATTTTAGATACTACCTTCTTGCCAATGCTTTCAATAAGTGGAAGTCATCTACAAAAGCTGTTTGTTCAACTCAGGTCTGAAACGGCAATTTTTCTGCATTTTTCGTATATAATGACAGAATATTTATTTATATGTAAATATATTAAAAGCTGTTTTTTGCTAACTGCTTCATCAGAAATTTAAGCATCTCTAGCTAACAAATAATTTTATTTGTGTCTTTGTTGTGATTTATCCTTTGAAACAATCTGCTTAGCTGAAGTTCAGAAACACCTAAAGATTGATTGATTTCACAACATTGAATTTCCAAAAAAAGAGAGACAGCGCAATGTAACTAAACAGCATTTATCTTATATATATTCGTTTAATGAAAAAAACCAGGTGACACACCGCATCTTGACATTTGAGAAGGAAGCAGATGACATTGTAATCACAGTAAACTAACTATCTCGCTCATCATCGTTGGTTTTTGAAGCATCCGTGATTTGTCAAATCGTAATGTCCTTTGTGCAAAGATCTGACAAAACCGAATAGCTACATTTGTAGCCAGTTATTGTAATTAAATTGGTTATGCACACAGGTTGTTACCATAATTTAGGCAGCATAGTTTGAACAAATTTGTGTGTAAATTTTGTTTGGAATCGTTCTCTCTGTAATGATTTCATCTTCGTGTGTAATTTCTGCAATTTTCTTGTATGAATTTGTGCTTAGGCCAATGTTAAAGGAAACCCAACTATTGAGGAGTTTGCTATATCTCCCAAAAGTAATGGTGTACGACATACCAAAAAACGAAGGCACACTATTGCTGGTGTAACAGGCCTACGCAATCTCGGAAACACGTGTTACATGAATTCCATACTGCAGGTTTTACGGTAAAGATTCAGTTGTTTCAAGCTTATCCTGCTGTTGCAGCAAATTGTTCTGTCGAAGTTGTTCCTTTAAATTTCGCCAAATAAAATTATTATTTTATGAAAATTAATTTATACTATAGTCAACCACTTGTATTAGTTAAAGGTAAACCCGTTGTTTACACGCCTGTGTTGAAACTCAAAGGCTTAGAAACAGTATAAAGTTCTATATATTTCTATAATAAGCACAGTAAACATGCTACATAAAGGATGACTTACTTACTAAATTGAAAAGCCACACAATGTTCTTGTGATGCCTAACAGCTGTTGCTCCAAGTCCCCTGTTATAAGCTTTTAATATAGTAATTTTATTTTTCATTGCTCTTTAGTCATCTCCATCAGTTCAGCAAAGTCTTTATTGAAGACGGAACAACAGTTTCTAAAGATGCAGCTACAGCAGAATCGAACTCAACCAATGGCAACAACGTCCCTGTTGCTGAAATGCAGCTAACAAAATACAGCCTGGCTTCTACCAGTTATAAGGTAGGTTTTCATACAAGTTTGTGTTGCACAGTTCTCAGTCCTGAAATACTCTGGGAGTGATCAAATTACCAGTGGCACTTCACTAACACCCAATGTGCGTTTTGATGTTTTCTGCAATTATTCTTGTACTTGCCTATAGCCATATGTCTGGGCTGATTTTTGTTTATGATGATGCATTCAGCTGCAGTTGTTTTAAGGATGTTGCAGTTTGGCAGGCTTGTCTTTTTAGAAGTGTTGAAAAGTAAGTATATTGGGCAGAACAGTTGCAAAGCAAATGATGCTGTTTTCTGGAATTTTAATATTTACTTATTTTCAAACTCTTTTGTCTAACAAAGGAGGAACATATTGTCAGTTTAAAGAGTGTAACAAGTAATTACTTAATAAGAGTTTGTGCACAAATTTGCATAAGAGTTTCCATGTAAATGATCTGTTTGAAAAATGGTTGATTGATTAATAGCTCAAAATTGTTTCAAGTGTGTATGAAATAAAAATCGTTAGTTAAAATGTTACAGCGAAAATATTTTGGACTAAAGAAACAATAATATTAAAGTCTAATTAAAGTTAACTCATTGGCTGAGTTTTGTGTAAATATTTAAAAAACAATACTTTTCAAACCCTTACTGCAGATGACCAGTTAGGCTTCAAAAGTATTCACAAAGAAAATCAAATGCTGAATAAATATGATGCAAGTATACAGAGCACACAATTATGGTAAGTCATTAGTATGGGTGTAGCATATGTTATGTGGCTAGGTCTGCAACTGTTTGCACCTCTAACTACTGATTTTTTCAGAAGTCAAAAATTTGGCATCTTATTTGCAAGTTTTTGTCGTAATTATGACTTCTATGTGACCTGTAATTTGATTTGTAGAAGTATCTTTTTTATTTGTCTGTGTCAGGTTGCAAATGGCGACATTCTGCATAACGGAAAAAATGGAAAACGAAAAAGAAATCATAAGAAACTTGAAGCAAGCAAAATGTACGTGCATCTGATTAGAAATGTACATGTATATGAACAAGTGAACAATTCGCGAATTGAATGATAAAAGCAATTTTTTATTAACAATAAAACAAGGAGCTGCATTTTTCCCAGTCGCTTTTAGTATACGCTCTTTGGTAAAGTGTTAAGTAAATATTGTATGAGCTAACAAATGGGGTTTTGGGTTCTCCATTGGTGCAACTAGTGCTGAGGCTCGTAACTAATCTAGTCTTTTGATTCCTTTAGCAGCAGTTTTCTCATGTTGAAGGCACTTGTATTATCTCAGGTATAGTCAACTTTCCATCAAGGTCAGTGTGCTGAGTTACATTATAAATGTAAAAGTTAGTCTTCAGTTCTTCAGTACTTAGAGATTGAAATGACATCAGAATATGAGTTTCATAATATTGATAATAAGTATAAGAATAATGATAACAATACTAAATACTGATGTTAGTGAGGAAATGTGGAAGCCAATCAGTTTGCTTTGTAGTTCACTGTCACATGAACTTCATTCGTTACTACGCATCATGTGGTCTGGCAAGCTGTCCATGGTCAGTCCACACAAAATGCTCTATGCTGTTTGGAACATTATTCCCTTCTTCCGAGGATATTCACAGCAGGATGCTCAGGAGTTTCTTAGGTAAATCAACAGGTCATTTTGATGTGTGTTTCATCTGCAAAAGTTGACGATAAATCTTGTGCTAAATGAGCTATTTGATCTCGCATTTTAAATTAATTTACCGTTAATTAGCTGATAATTCGTTTGATTAAACACATTGACTTTTGATGGATGCTATACATTTTTGTTACATCCTATTACATTACAATATTAGCGAGTAATTAGAATTAAAGCTTATGATTTTCTACTTCATTCCAGAGTTTGGGCTTGTAGTTATTTTGTGTGTGATGTGCTGATGTGTTCCTTTAGTGAATTCCTGGATAAGGTTCAGTCAGAAATGGATAATCTAGGCCCAGTTACAAAGAATGGAGCCTCTTCACCAGCATTCTGCATTGCTGACTCGAATG
Organism: Allolobophora icterica; assembly: GCA_963556255.1. Taxonomy (NCBI): domain Eukaryota; kingdom Metazoa; phylum Annelida; class Clitellata; order Crassiclitellata; family Lumbricidae; genus Allolobophora; species Allolobophora icterica. Next base: position 68,851,989 of record OY744602.1, on the reverse strand, counting down.
CTTCAAATGGAATCAGTGGAGATGATTTGGTCACACAATTATTTCAGGGAGAACTCATTAGTCAGGTAACATCAATCAGTCATATTTATAACCTTTATCACATTTTACTGTTTGACAAATCTCATGTGGCAGGTTATATCAGACAGCCTTAATCAAGTCTGCCATATTACTTTCTTCGCCAGAAAGATTAATGATGTAAACTATCTGATGTTAAAGCACTTGAAACATAACTTGCAGCCAGACAATGAATTTGCAGTTGCTTTAAAAGGCTACATTGAATTTTAGTTAAGGGACAGATTGATTGCAATTTAATAACAGGCAGTTAAAAACAGGCAATTGAGCTCAGGCAACTACCCTAATTTATATCTGTCGTACTAGGAAGATGGGGTCTCTTCCATCTCGGGGACATGTACATCTTCCATCATGGTCAGCTTTCGTCAGCATGCCTGCTTCACAGCAGCCCTGTAGTAATCACTAGGCTAAAGCAAGCTGCAGCATTGAGTCTGTTGCCAGGCAGAGCTGTTGATGTTCATTACCATTGTCCTCTTGGATGACATTAATAATTATTGTTAAACTTTAGCAACTGTACGCTGCTGCCTTAGTTTTCCTTACGCAATGATTTGTCAATATTCATTAACACCATCCTACTGGGCAACGTTATATATATATATATATATATATATATATATATATATATATATATATATATATATATATATATATATATATATATATATATTGTATTTTAACTAAATGTTAAGCTTTAGCAGCTGAACACTAGGCTATATTAACTTACTTGTATCATGGTTTCTGTTGCCATATAGTTCTTTTGCCAAAATACAGCAAGTGATTTAAAAGATTTTTATTTAAGGCTAGAGCAACTGAAGTCTGTGAAGTCTGGTGTTCTAAGTGAATGATTACTGCTGATCTAATTTCTTTAGAAAACAGTTGTAATATTTTTATTGCTGTCATCATGATTTTGTGTTTCTGTTTCAAGGTCCGATGTCTTGCCTGTGACCATCAGTCAGACATCCGAGAAGCGTTTGTGGATCTTTCCCTCGAGTTTCCACTTCAGTATCACACAAGGGGAAGATCACACAATGATGTCTGTCAGCTGGAAGGTATTACTTCATTATTTTAATATTTTTTTCTCACGTTGCATAGTTGTCATGACATCTAATATAGCAACATAAAATCCAGAAAAATTGCCAACCTTTCAATTGAAGTATATCTGCCCTCGTTTCATGTAGATATAAGAAAGTAATCTACTGTTTTCTTATAACAGGTGGTTCACACAGTTAAGTCATGACTTTGACATTGTGAGTGCTTGTGTACTATTTTGTTACTTGTGCTGATAGATATGTTGGGAAAGTTCATGGAAGTGGAGAAACTGGATGGCAGAATCTATGCCTGTGATGGATGTAACAGTGAGTAAACAAGTCACCCCTTGTTTCTGGTTTTCTGCAATCTTCTTCTTGTTATTGCTCTTCTGTTTATGTTTACAATAATTATTGTTCTGCCAACATCTGACTGGATTGATTTTAGTTTATCACTGCTTTGTTTAGTCAATTTGTTGTCTTGAATTTTTCATCTAAATTGAAATATGTCAACTTGTTTGTGTTTATGTAGCGGGTGTAGACATGTTTCTGCATAACAGTTGGTAGAAAATCATTGATAAGCTTTTGGTTACTTTGCATTACAATATGGTGTAATCAATGGGAATTTACGCTAATTTTTAATCCCATTGATCCAATGCTTTGGATCAATAGGAATTAATTAATGCATTCCAATATGTTTTGATGCATTATATAGTGGCATAAGATAAATTAGAGAAGATGATCGAGTTAGTTTAAGTTTCTATTTCTTATGATTTGTTTTCTTCAGGAAATCGAAGGAAGTCACCTGGAAAGACAACCGCATACTCAGAAGCTGAAAAGCGGTTCCTCATCAACAAACTACCTCATGTATTACGCCTGCATCTCAAACGTTTCATGTAATTGCTTTTATCAGTCTGAAACTTCTTTGTAACAGTTACTGTTAGTTAACAACTGGTTAACTTATGAGATTCTGATTAATGTTATTTCTGTTTAACTGGTGTGTCTGTAAAACTTAAGACAAAAATAGATAAAACAAGATACTGCTTAGTGCAAAATGAAAGCCTAGTCTGTTATGATTTCAATACTTGTTGACATTTAATTATTCTTTTAATACTTTAACGACGAGCTGCATTGGTTTCCCAGTTGCTTTTAGTACACTTTTATCATTAAATGGTTAAGGTGAGGCTGATATGTCAAAAGTATTGGTTATTATGAAAATAATTTGAGTCTCATGAATTTAACTCTATGCAAAATCCTGCTGATAGGTTGACAAATACACAGGAGCTGCAAGTTGCTGAAATGTTTGTAGTATTTGACAACCACCCATCCGCCATGGCCTGTGCAAGCAGCAAAACACATGCTTGCATTGCAATAGTGGTTTATGTTTGGAACCAAACATTTTGACTAAAGAAATAATGAAATTATCGGTCTCATAATCGGTATTGGCTATTTTAATAATCAGCTGTACGCTGTATCGGCAAAAAGTGACATCGGTACACCTTTAGTATGCATATCACTTTCTTTATACAGTGTTTCTACAAAGTGCTACTTTTGTTTATGGTCTGAAACTGTGTTCTGCCATGCATGATATTGTCAAATTTTGTGCTATTTAACTCCTTGCTGACAGTTTTAAGTGGAAGAAACCTAAAGTATAGTTCTATGTAATTTTAATTCCAGTTGGTAGCGCCTTGTAATCATAGTACATATACACGTACGTGCCCCTATTTGTCATTAGCTACTGGTATATCATGCAGCCATAACGCATTTCTATTTGGCATGTTATGTTTGCTGTTGCATAACGATTAATACGAATTTTGGTTAAGACGAAATATTTATTCTGGTATCCTTTCTTTCGCCTTAACCAATTCGTACTGTAATTAAAGGCTTCAATACTTGACGTTGGCCAACTTTTAAAATAATTAAGTCTATGCACAATTTTGTTTAGGTGTTTGTATAAGCACCAAGTCACATATTCATGTTTTACAAAATACATAACAGGATTTTCTTAGACAAACTTTAATGAACTTCAGTGAATGTTGTATATTTTAACAGGTGGTCAGATCGTAACAGTAAAGGAAAAATTAGCGTAAATGTTGCTTTTCCTCAACATCTCGATGTAAAAAAATTCTGCCATCCTGATGTTGTTTCTGACTGTTCACTGTACAACTTATCGGCCGTTGTTGTTCACCATGGCCGAGGTTTCGGTTCAGGACACTACACCGCTTACTGCTGGAACAGTGAGGCTGGTAAGTGCCTGACTCTGTATTTGATGTGTGCTGACTCTCCTCTCCCTCATTCTCTGGTTGGATTAATTTCATTTACATACCTTTGTTGGAGAGACATTCTGACTTCGACATTAAGGTGTTACCACTGCTGTTACCATCTGCAATTGAATTTCTCATGTCACGTGAAATTATGTGCTTTTGGCTGAGTGTTTTGTCAGCATGACATTGATATGTTCTGTGGTTGAGCCATTTAAATAGTAAGGAAAGCTTTTTGCTTTATTTCATGAACTTTGACATGTGTTTGCTGCAGTTGACCAACAACTAAACTTCCGAACTGAAGGACATGAGTAGCCTACTTTTACATGTATATCATTGTTGAGCTGTAAAAGAAAGATGAGCCTTATAACCAAAAGTGCTTTTATGTGTGTCTTTTTATCCTAAATGAGATCAAGTTGTGTGTTTTTCAGATTCCTGGGTCCACTGCAATGACACCAAAATGCAGATGGTTAGCATCGATGACGTTTACAAAGCCCAGGCGTACATCCTTATCTACACCAAAAGTTTTCACAATGAAAACCAGTTAAATGAAACTTCCAATGGCGTAACTTCAAACACATTCGCAGACAGTAATGCAAGCCGTATTCCGAAGTACTGTGATCTTAAACGAATGTTAAATGGCGATGCGCAGAGCAGTTTTATGTGGAAGAAAAGAAAAACGACTATTTGGTGATGTGTTATTGGACAAGAACACTGTTCAGGAATATTCAGGATTGTCTCAGTTTTTATAATTCATTCAGATCGCTCTAGTCGAATGACCCTGAATTGACCTGGAGTTGCCTTGAATAGATTCTGAATGAATCTGATGTTTCTGAGTTCATATACAAATCATGTTCGGATGATCACAGAGTGTGAAGTGAAACAGCTTTTATCGTAGGTAGATGATGTTTGGTTAGGAATGTCTGCTGTGCAGTCTCATGAGTACTGCTTTGGTGGATTGTATCTGGAATGAGTAGAGATTAGATTATCTGCTCAAAACGTGGATTGGATCAGAATCGTTCTAGTATTTAGTGCTAGCTGAAGTGTGTAGGTTTTACCCTGGACAATTGCCATGCACCTTAATGAACAGTATTGGTTTGTTTTCCACTCCAACCAACATAGCTTCACTGCCAGGACTGATTGATAGTTTGTATGATTGTAATACCTCATTTGGTTCCCTGTTTACATTGCTTACCTTGTTGAATTTCAAATTAGATTTTTCTGAAACAGCTGACCGACCTGTGTATTGTGTAATGGCAGTTGAAGCAGTTAGTTGCAACACTTGTGGTCCCAGTTTCTGTGATCTTTTACTGCTAACTTCAGCGTTTATAGTTATTGCATGTAGGTCTATTCTGTATTTATGATGTTTTCGCTTGACTGAAGCAGTACCAGCCCAAACAAGTGGCATATGTTAGAAGAGTTATGAGTCAAACCTTAACATTTCATATTGATGAAAGTGTGATTTTTGTGGGTCATTTACAGAAGCTTTTACAACATTTTTACATGCATGTTTTTATTTGCATTTGATGCAATTCTTCATGAAGGCTTTAACGTTTAAAGCCTTAATCTTTAAATACATTTTAATTATAATAATCCACACTACAGCCTTAATTTGTAAAGACATGTAGATCTACAGGATTGCAAGTTATATTATGGCAATCATGCTAAAGCCTTGAAAGAAACATTGTAGATCTACTGTGCTGCAAATCTCTTAATATGGTCAGATGCTAAAGCCTTAGTCTGTAAAGATCTTGTATCTACAAATCTGGCTAGCGGTTGTGAAGTTGTTGTTGTGACATGGCTAGGGCTTTAAGGATACAAAAACCAAGCATTTATGAAGTTGATGTAATATTGGATAATAAATTTATATTCTTTTTCATTTAAAAGAAGTGATAAATTATACAGTGTGATGCACAGAGGCCTTGATGATGTACTTAAAATTTTTATTTTTATTTGCCAAAGTTAAGTGCTACTCTAAACAGACACTGCACTTGGTTGTTTCCTTACCTTACATAACCTTACTAATAATTTCAATACAAATATTTTGTTATATCACAGTTTATAGTTTTGCTTTATGTCAGTAATGCATTGAAAAATGACAGTTTGTAACCATTGCCCACTTATTTATCTATTCCGGCTTTTTGATAAATAGCAAACTCTGTAACATGGCAAAGTGTATATAAAAAGTTTAGAGGGATGCAGTGCTTTGGTTTTTGATTCTGAGTTTTATCCAAGTGTGTCCATCATAAAGCTTCTGAGACCATGGTTTTGTACCTGCTTTTATCAGACATATCTGGTACTTTGGCCATTCTGTGGGTAGTGAACTCATGCTGTACGATGTAATATGGAATAATTGTTCCCACTGTCCACAGTTTGATACACATGAAAAATTGTGTGAAATTGCAGAATGATATACATATCTATGGGAAATGGCAAGGTAATTATCATTTTAAATGGCAGAAAATAGTACCACTTGCACTTTGGAATGTGGTTGTAATATAAATTATAATTTGTAATGTTTTCCAGGCCAGTCAGAAAACTATTTCTGATGCTGATGAAAACATTTGGGAATGTTATACATAAAGCCCTGATTCGATTGTGTGTGGTAATCTCACCTATTGATGTTGAGCCATTCAACTCTTGGCAAAGGTCGTGCAGATGTTGGATTTCTGTTGCGTATGTACTTCAGCTGAAAGAGTGAAATACACCCAGTTCAGCAGTTTATGTAATCTGCTTATTAATAAATGACTAATTAACCTTACCTTAATGCTGTTGTGACCTTAATAAAGAAAGGAGGGTTATTTCTCATAATTGCATTCACAAACTAGGCTGCTGTCTAGTGTGAAGTTTTGATAGTTTTATTTATTTTAACAAAACGTTTAATATGTATAAGATCTCATTAAACTTCATAAAATCAAAACAAAAACAGTAACAGATTTTTACAGAGTATTGGGCAGACTATTCTGTCTTTGGTTTGTATGCATTTGTGTACCAACGTGTAGTCAGTGTGTCCAGTCCATGGAGTATTTAGGATAATTTGTGAATCTGGGAGAAGTAATACATACTTTTAGAATTTGTCAGTGCTTTGTAAGTGCTTTATTTATGTATGTAGGCTTGTACTTTATCATTCATAATTTGCTGGTGACTACCATGATGCTGGTATATGATGCACAATTTCTGATGTTCATAAGATTCACTTGGTGTGTGCAGTACTGTGGGATAGTAATTTAAAAGTCAAGGTTAGTAGTTGGGATACAAAAAGTCTGTTGTGTTGAGTTTTGTCTTGTTTAAGCTTGCTAGGGGCCATCCATATATTACGTATGCAATGAGGGGAGGGGTTGATCAGATTTAGGCGATTTTGCTTATGGGTGCATATGGCGAGGAGGAGGGGTCTTGACAAAATGTGTACGTATGCAAAATTCTGTTAAGATTGTTCAGACCTAAAGTTATGGAATATTGAAATCAGAACTAAAAACCAAATCACTGACTATATTCCTGCTTTATCCATTTTATATAGTATTAAAACTTTTTAAAATGTAAGTGTTAGTGTTGTTAGTATTTTATTTCTTCATAACAGTTTGCAAATTTTAGCTAGCAAATATGATGTTTAACAAAAATATTAGTAAGCTATGGTAAAATAAATGTCTTATAGATAACTTTAGCTGATTAACTTTTGTAAAAGTGGGGGTTAGAGAAGCTTAGTTGTACATATGCATGGGGGTCCACAAAATGTATGAGGTGCAACAGGGGGTAGTGGGGGTATGAAAATATGATTTTTTGCGTACGTAATATATGGATGGCACCTACTTGTTTTAGCTGCATTTTACAAGCATTTAGGTTTTTTAGATGAGTATTTAGTGACATTCTTCAATTTATGTGCAGGGAGATGGAAACATGTTAAAGTTTACAATTACAGACAGGTGTATCTAAGGTCATGTTCCATTACCAGTTCTCAGATACACATTTTTCTGAGAACGTTGAGAAAGTTCTGTATTGCTGCAAAAATGGCAGTTTTTCATTTCATATTGTTGATAAATCCAACAACTTTTCTGACTTATTATGTACATGTTGCAGCCAGTGGATAGGTTTAGTCTAATTTTTTGTAATAATTGCCTCACATTACAATAACTATAATTACTTTGTTTCATTCCATCACACTGCTAAACTTTATTGCGTCTGAGATTGTGCTCTGAACGACATTGGAATCATGATTGAAATGTGTTCAGTGTTTTGTAACTGAATGGAAAAAAACTGTTTAAACTGAGTGTGGAAATTTGTATAAAACTATAAAATAATTATATAGATTGATTCTTATTTTTAAATTAAATGCAATACTACAAGTTCCAGCTGATAAAAGGGCCACTTTTAAACCAGTAGTCCAGTTATAATAGTAGATGTTGATGGATTTTTTTAAAGTGAGTCTCAAAATACTTTTGTTAAGATCTCCCAGATCCTGACCGGGTACTGAAACTGACAAAAATAAAATTGTGCAGACTTGATTTAATGTAGTGCCCATGAATATGCGGACTTTCTGGTGCAGGTTGTGTGTGGCACCGAGAAATTTTCAACATCTACAATAACCAGGGGTTAAAGTGGAGTGGGAACGTCGTTCCCACTGCTCTCAAAATTCTTTTCTTTGTGTTCTACTGCTAACGCATGCGTTCGTTCCACTGAAACTCTTCTTTGGCGTTCCCACTGCTCACCCAAACTGCTTTAACCACTGACAATAACCTTGTGAAAGGTAGGCTACACTAATAATGCAGCAGTGGTCAGCTTCATTTGTCACCATATAATTTTAAACGAGATTTTGCTGCATGTTAATACTTTAACGATGAGCTGCATTAGTTTCCCAGTCGCATTTAGTACACTCTTGTGGTTGAAGTGTTAAAGCGTGGTGGCAACTTAGTACTGGCAGCTAGGTATGTCAGAGTTGCCATAATCCATTCGGTATTCTATGCTTCAGCAACTTCAGTTGAGCTACCAAACTCAGAACTTTTGCAGATAACCACAGCGTGAATTAAAATATGATAATTATTACTTTATTTGCGTGTGAATGGCATAATTTAGAACTAAAATAGAGCCGTTAATATAATCCATTGGGCATAGATGATTGGTTCTGCAGGAAGCAAACTTAATATTTAAGATTGAATGACTCAAATTTGTTACTTGCTTACGTACCAGGCTTATTGAATTCAGATCAACTACTGAATTACCTTTGAAAGGTAAGTCTGGTTACTGCTGAGACCTATTAGTTCTACTGATGGGCTAAGGCTGTGGAATTCGTCATGTTTGTAGCCCTATATCCTTAATTAAATCAGTGTTTTCCATTCTCGACTGAAGACAATGTTTTGGCATGATTATTGTTTTCAGGCTGCCTTTCGGTCTCATCAGACTAACCCTGGGAACTGATGGATTGTGAATCTTTTTTTAAGTGCCATCGACTGATGCCCAATGCATTATATTAACGGCTCTATTTTAGTTCTAAGTTTTAAGATCAGATTGGATTAGGCTATATACATCTAGAATAATAACTAGGTGTTCATGCGTTTAGGCCAAAATAATAATAATAATAATATTTATTTTTTACTTAAGCGCCTGCAAACGCACTACGCTATACATGTACATGTTATGCGATAAACCACAGTAATTATTTATACTGTGGATAAACCTTAACTACTAACAGAACAGACAGGCTGCAATACAAATGATTGGGAAGATGCACAGAGGATGCTATTTAGACTGCCCGTACGTCCTTTAATTGTTTATTTTAGCCAGTCTGGTGACTCTTGTTGCTGTATATATTTATAACTTAACAGATAATAAGGGAAAAATGCAGACTCATTTATGTCTAATTTATTGCGTCTATATTTGACTTAATAAATGCGCTTAATAAATATTTGCATAGAACTATGCTGTAAAATGTGTAATCTTTTGGTGTGGCGCCCTTTTTTGATATAAACTTTGATGTAAATATTAAGGAGTCTAAATTTTACCGTAATAATTACCCGACTTGCGACTCTATTTTAAGTACAGAAGTGGTAGCACTTAACTTGTGATAAATTTTCAGGCGATCATGTACAGTCGAGTGCCTAACCCTAGCCCTGAATTTTAAAATCCAGCTTCCACTCGCAGGTATAGCTTTTTTAGTCGCACAAATACACGCTGGTAAAACTAGCGGCATCAGCACGAAAACACGGAAAACACGGAAAACACGAACTTGTATTTCCGCAAATGTATACTTAAAGCAAAAATAAAATTTTAAAAATAAGTCACTAGTGTATATTTAACTAAAATGAATTAAAGCACATCTGAAATTTCCCCAAAAATCGTTTTAACTAGTCGTTTAATAGCAAAAAAAGGCTAGTCGGAAAATATATACACGTCGGCACGAGTTACGGAAACTGAAAAACCTGATGCTTACCAAAGTATTGTCATTGTCAGACCAGCATAACTCTCTGCCTCTATTTACTTCTGTCTATATGTCTCTCTGCCTCTCTGTCTGACTGGCTGTCCGGCTCTATGTCCATGGCTCCCGCAATCACAAGCAAAGAAGCCAAGTCGGAAAATATATACAAGTCCAGACGAGTTGCGGAAACTGAAAAACCTTATGCTAACACAAGTATTCTCATTGTCACAGTAGCATAACTCTCTGCCTCTATCTACCTCTGTCTGTGTGCCTCTCTGTCTGTCTGGCTGTCCGTCTCTATGTGCAAGGCTCCCGCAATCACAAGCCAAGAAGGCAAGTCGGAAAATATATACATGTCCAGACGAGTTGCGGAAAATGAAAAAACAGGCTTACACAAGTATTCTCATTGTCACACTAGCATAACTCTCTGCCTCTATCTACCTCTGTCTGTCTGCCTCTCTGTCTGTCTGGCTGTCCGTCTACATGTCCATGGCTCCCGCAATCACAAGCAAAGAAGCCAAGTCGGAAAATATATACACCTCGGGACGAGTTGCGGAAAATGAAAAACCTGATGCTAACACAAGTATTGCTAACGAATTGAGTTCAAATGCTCTATTAAAAAATGCACAAAATCTAATCAAATCAGGTCTTTTCTGTAAGCTAACAATAACACTTGTATGGACTGTTGTCAGTGCATGAGTTTGGTCGATAGTTGCTGCAAAGTGCAAATGATTGGATGGGTGTTTGCATTCAGGCAATGCATTTATGAGAGGAAAGCAACCCATTTGTATTGAAGCTTTGTTTTATTAATGTCAGGGTTTTTATTTTGCTGTTTTAGTGTGCAATACCTGATTGGATTTACACAAGATAATCCTACGAATTTTAACTAACCTCAAAGTGTTAAAATGGACCAGGTCTCAGATCCATCATTTTATTATGTCTGTGAAAGAGGAAAGTTGTATACACCCCATTCAAAGAGGCGTGGAGCTTTCGAGTCTTGCACCTCACGGTCCTTGAAACGTTTTAAACCAGACGAAAGCAAAGGCAGTAATTATAATGCAACCATGTCAGATCAATTGTCCACTCCTCAACTCATCACTGAAGTTGTTTCACTGAAATCTCTTGCCATGCATTTTGTTGCACAACACATTCTTTCTGTGGAATCCTTGGTTTCTTTTCCAGAGCTGATTGGCAAAGAACTGTTTTCAGAGGTGAGCCGGCTTGGACTTCTCAGTACCCCGTCGAAAACTTGTAAGCTAATCCTAAAACTCTTTAGCGATGCATATGGTAGCAGCGTTGCTGAAGAACTCTCTTTCGAGAACAAAGTCTCAAGTTTGGAGTTTTGTTTTGAACCACTGACATCATTTGAGCATCTGACAAAACTTGATCTTGGAGGATGTAAAATCTGGAATCTCAATGATGAATGTTTGGCATTCATTTCTAGACTATCCAGGTACAAGATTTTTGCTTTAATTGGGGTTTACTGTAAATACTTACTCTGTTAAGTGATTATTATACTTCTTTTGGGTGGTGCTATTGTAAAATGTTTCTGTCAGTTAAGTCCATTGCTGAGTTACTGAAAAGGGATATGTATGAACTCGATTCAGTTTCTGAACTGTTCAGGGCCAACTGTTGAATTCAGGTCAAACTAATTTTATTTGGTTTTGTTCTCACCTAAACAGCACCCCCAAAAACGGGTTTGATGTTTTCAGTGATGATAAGGATATTTCCCAGGTAGCTTGCAACAGGCTTCCCAACTTGGTATAGTCTGTGGTAAATATTTAAGCGATACAATACTAAGATTGGATGCTAGTTTAATTAGAAGTTGCAATAATTAGAGGATGATTTCTTTTTCAGCCTCAGTTATTTATCTCTGAAATCGACTGGCATTGACAATGATGGTTTGCGAATACTGACCACTGTGATTGCTGTCTACAAGAAAGGACTTCTTCAGCTGAAGGTGCTTGACCTTTCATGTAAGTGTAGCTGGATCTCTGGCTTATGAACTAGTAAGACTCTCCTGTCCCCTAGTGGCATACAGGGCAGGTGTTCATTTCCTACTCTTGAGCCCACAGTGGACAAATCCCAAGGTTCTAGCCACATGGTCCATGCATCGCAAAACTTGCTAACTGTTGCATCATGAAGTATTGTACTGAGAGAACTCATTTGTGTGAGCTCATTTGTTTTACATTCACTTACCTTCTAAGTTTTACTGAATTGTTTTGTTAAAAGTTTGGTTCATTTTGTTAATGTTCACAACCTTTCTTTTGTGGGTCAACCTAAATAAAAGAATATTTCTCAGGTATAAGCAGTTTGGTACTGTATAAGGTAGACTGAAGCCTGAAAAAGTTCAGAGTAGATATTAGTTATGTGAAAACTGTTTTACCAAGTATATTGGGATATGAAGCTGTACTATATTGGATACTGACTGTCCTTTTCTAGAGCTTGCATATGTGTAAGATTAATTGACACGGATATTTTTGTTTTTAGGTAATGAACTGATAAATCAGAAAAGTTTACAGTTCTTACATCGTTTTCCTGCACTTAGAGCTTTGAACTTAAGCAACACAAATGTGTTTTCTGTTAGTATTTGATTTCTTATAAATTACATATGGTAGTTTGTTATTTGTGTTTTATTCTTGTAAATACGATTTTTTGGGGCCAAAACCTTAACTTGTTGCCATTACAGCAATAATTCGGGTGTTTGTGGTTTAAAGTCTAAAATTTTAAATGAATCATTCTAACAATCCCACAAAAGTCTAAGTTTTGTCTGTGTCAGCTTAATGTATTTGAATAAACCAATATGATTGATTGATTGATTGAAAAGTCCATGTCAAGTTCCAGTCCAAAATGTCTTAAGATTGGAAGCTCAGATATTTGAAAAGTGCTTAAACTGCTTCTTTATACTGCACTGAATTGAAATTGATAAAAAATTTAAGCTATTTTTCATACGACTCACCAACAGAGCCTTTGACATTTTCAGCTATGGTATTTGGCCTACTGATGCTATGTTACCATCTACTGTTGTAGCTTTTTTGTGTAATTCTAACGTCTGTTGTTGTGTTAAAGATTTCACTGGAAGAACAGAAAAAATTGCGTCTCACTTTTCTGAGAGGTAATCTTGAGTATCCATTCGGGAAGATTTTAGTTACAAAGAAAGGCTGGGTGACTGATGTCTTTAATGACTGGATAGCAGAAGAAGTGAGGCGAGTGGATGCTCTTGCAGCCTCCAGAAGTCAGCCAAGTCTTCCACTGACCGCTCAGGATAGACTTAACGCCGGCAATTTCTGTGAGTTTATGTTATTTCTGGACGAGTTTCATATGGATTCATGGTGCTATACTGGATTATGCTTGCTCTCTGATCCATTTTTTAATACTTATTCTAGGACAATTTGTTATAGTAATAATAATAATAATAATAATAATCTTTTCTTTATTAAAGCGCCTGCTGACCGCACTGCGCTGTACAGTGAACATACATGTACTAGAAACGGCAGCCACACAGGGCACCTTACATACATGTATACAGTAGAAGCACATGATAACAGTTTTACAGGAGTCGAATATAACTGTTTATACGGCAGCCAACAGGGCACCAATCATGGCCTACTATTCATTTAACCACCGCCGCCACCTAACGAGTGGAAGGCTGAATAAACCTTACGGGGTCTACGGGGTTCGATCTTGGTAGCTACTGCTCTTCACGTCAGTGTGTTATCCATTACTCTATGGGCCCCTCCATGCTTCAGTTTTAGATTCTTATTCAGTTTCTTGATCCCTGCCAGGGCAGAAATTTGTTTCAGTATTTATTCTCCACCTATGCCCCTATCCAACTCCAATATAATGACTAATCTCACCGTATACTGTCGGTGGGAAGTTCAGACAGTGAGGGAGAGGACTGGTCATCCGCTCTCATATGCCAAGGCTAAGAAAATGAAGTCGCTAACACTTAATACCCATGGCTGCCTCTCTGGCTAGCTTAAGGGACTGCTCTTCATCTTTATTGACGCATTGGGTGACATGGTGTTGCCTTATGCAGTGAGCTTCTAAGTGTTAAGCCCTGTTGCATGTTTTTCTTGCCATTTGAGCAAGATTATATTTGGTCCATCATGTTGTGATTGAGATTCCAAGCTTATGCTATTAAATTTGTGATATTCATAGTCTTTTGAAGACATATTTTAACAGTTTTATTCAAATGCGAATTCATGAGTCACAGCAAAAGCTCTGTTCTAAAAAATTTGTTACACGCTGATCAATGCAAGAAATAAGTAAAAATAAGGCTCAATAAATTATTGATGTGAGCATGCACCATGCATATATTTATATAAAGTTCAAAGAGATTTGTTAAGTTACAGAGATCATGAATATTTGACACTTGTAGTCCAAAATGTCTTCACAGATCTTGGGTCAATGAGAATGTAATGTAAATCTTTAAAATTTCTCAGCACCACACAAAAGCCATGTCACAGACCAGCCTGCACGAAATCAAATCAAGTCCACTATAGCCAGGTTGTTTTGTCCATTCCGGAGAGGTTAAGCCGAGGAGACGGCATGGTGCTATGGTGGAAATCGATGATGGTGGTCGTGTTGTGTCACAGGAAGTGGAATAAGAAGGCCAGGAAAGATTATATTTGCTATCACTTCATGCATTTGTGCCTTTGCGTGTTACAAAATCACCGAATTCTCTCTTTCAGATAGGAGATCAAAAGCAAGTTTTTCCTGTGTTCGTGATAGAAAGAATTCTATCTCTGTGGATCAAGCTAAGCCTGACTTTCACATGACACATAGTAAGTTAGCATCCAAGCCATGTACGAACATCATTTCTGAAGATTGCGGGAGAAACGTGCGCACAGTACACCTCATATCATCAGAACTGATTGAAGAAATAAATGGAATTAAACAAGTAAAGGATCTTTCTGATCCATCTACTGGAAGAACAGCAACAGAATCAACACCTGTATCATGTTCTACGGTTAAACTGCACAGTTCTGGTAAATCTTTAACCGGATGTGTAATGAGAAGAAGAGCAACAGAAAACAGTTCTGGTGGTAGTGGTAACACTGTTGTACTATCACAGTCTCTTTCGGACGTGAGAAATGCATTGTCTGATTCTGCAGCATGCCAATCTCGTCCAGGAGAAGTAATTGTTGTTAGAAAACCGGTTTCTCTTGATGCCAAACAGCCATTGTCTACCCACCATAAGGCAGTCAATCTCACAGAAAGTATTAATGGTGATTGGGTCCATGAGTCAAAGACTAAGCCGACGTCTCTGTGGGTTGCAATGAAATCTGGATTGTGGTAATGTTGCACAATATTGGTTAGGCACTTTAACAATTCTGAAGTCCAGCAAACCGGATTGTCTCGTTTCTGTTCTTTCTGTACAAGCTGTCTGTACAAGATAAGTAACATTTGAACTGCTTGTCTGGTTGACGTACATGCATTCATTAAACTATTGCAGAACTGTACAAACTTTGTTAAAAAAATTGAAACATATTTCTGCAAAAGCTACAAGCATTAGTATAAAATGTTGATGGATGTACAATATTGAGGAAAATGATGAAAAACATGCCGTTCCACCTTTTAGTTTGTGGGTTGGAAAATGCTGTGATGTAAAATTGATGCACCAAATACAAGTAGAAACGTCATCAGAATCACGGAACTGGTTTTTGAAGTGCACTCTGAAAGAAAATCACAAAATTCTTACTTTTGCTGTTAAGTCATCAAAGGTATAACTTACTGATGTGCCATTTATCATGAACAATGCACAAGTTGCTTTTGATTTACTAAGTTTAGGAAGTACTTTCTGTGGCAGGCCCTGCGACCTGGAATGGGCTCCTGTCACACTCTGCCAAATCTACTGGCCTTTTACTTCATTTCTTAATACTGCTTTTAAAACGGTCTTGTTTGACTGGGGTTGGGCTGGGTGTGCTGATGGGTAGGTGACCTTACTTTGAAGGGGTACAATATGAAAATTTGTATAATAATAATAATAATTAATTTGGTAAGATTTTTTCCTAATAATCAGAATGTTGGTACGGTGTGGACTGTTCACGCACTTTCGGATAACGCACTGTTCCGCTTAGTGCGAGATGGTGTTATGTCCACAAAGGTATTAACACGCTATATGGATAACACACTGGACAAACTGTCGAATGGACAGAAAGTACCTAAGTACACAAACCAGTAAATTTTATAAAAATTTACGTTGGCCAGATGCATTAATTAATGTAAACAAAACTTCACAGTTTAAGAATGAGTTTTAATTACTCCACAATAGAAATGACACAGATGAAAGAGCAGACATTACTTTATCGGTTAAACAGGTTAAGATTGGCCAACTGCTGATCACCTTAATACATGTCACACCCCTTTCAACTCCTACACTCTTCTCAACCTTCTGCTGCTGTTGCTAATGATGATGATGTAAGTGAACAATTATTTAAAAAATTTATTGCTTGAGCAGGTGACTACTCCAGCAAATCTAGGAATGTACAAATTTAGTGGTAGGCCAAGTAAGCAAGATTTTGAAGACTTTATTTTAGCACTAGTTATCTCACTTATTTTCTAAGCCTACATGTACTGTACTTGAAATGTTTAATAAGGCATCTTGCCCGAACCATTTTGGAGTAACTGAATGGCGTGCTCCCAAAATCAAGACTTCATGTTGAGTTGAATATTGTTTATTATTATTGCTACTAGTACTACTACATTAGGGTGGTTCTGACTTTCATGGGAAAAAATAAAAATTGTTTTTTCTTGACTTTCCGCTTTTAGTTGTGTTCCAATGAATATAAAAGAAATTTGTGCAAAGTTATAGAACATTATCTTGTCATTTAGGGGTAGCTCAATAACATTTAAATTTGACATAAATGTATTTTAAAAGAAATTTTTCCATTATCCATCATTTTTAATATTTTCTTTACCTAATGAAACAACAATGTTTAATTTTTGCTATTATTAAATGAACAAACTGTTAAAGTAGTAGTTCAAAATAATTTCAATTAATTAGTATGACTTTATGTTATTATGTAATAATAATATATGGCTCACAAATCATTTACTGAAGTTTATTTTGACTTAAGCATTTCTTTCTTGCATTCTGGAAAGTTGCTTCTGTGATCATGCACTACTTGAAACAGATATTGTTTCTGGTTTTCTTTGTAATTATGGAATTGTACTCTTCAATCCCCCCCAAGCCCGACCTGCACCTCACCGCGGTGGGGGGTGAACAGCCAAGTAAGGGAACGCATGGTGAGGCTATGCCGTCAGAGGTGAAGGCTCATACCGAAGTATCTCCTAGGGCGCTACGCGAGGCGGACAGGCTCACCGTGAACCCCGAACAGCTGGCCAACGCAGGCGGCAGGTGTTGGAAGGACATCTCAGGGCGAAAGAGGTCAGCAAAGACCCACCGGCCTCCTTACCCTGTCAGGAGAGAAGTGGTCACCACCTGACAAAGAGACCAAGAAACTCTTATGAATATGAAGTCAACGTGGATGGACAACGTCAAGGAAGACTTGAAGAGCAAAGGCACGGACTTAACCATGGTGCGCGAAACTGTCAGAGACAGAACTCTATGGAGAAACTTCATAAGAGCCTCATCGTTCGGAAACTGACGGAAGAGAAGAAAGAAGAAGAAGAAGACTCTTCAATCAAAGCAACTCCTCTTTCAGCATTGTCATTTACAACCTGTAGATGATGAATCATTTCTGAGGCAACTTTATAATCATCTTGAAGTTCCC
Source organism: Allolobophora icterica (assembly GCA_963556255.1). NCBI lineage: Eukaryota > Metazoa > Annelida > Clitellata > Crassiclitellata > Lumbricidae > Allolobophora > Allolobophora icterica. The sequence goes on along the minus strand of OY744602.1, from coordinate 68,834,486 downwards.
ATGTTTCAGGATCGCTTTTCAGGAAATCACTAGAGATTATTAGCCAGTCAAAAATAGCATGGAGTTCATTGTATGTTCATTGTATGTTCATGACCACAGATTTCTGAACATTTACCTACAATGCCCTACATTCTCTTAGGAGGATCATCTTGGCCTGGTCCTCATGTAAAGCTTTCACTATTGCTCGTTTGGACTTGGCTGTCAATATCAAATAAAAAAATGCCAAAGCCACGAGCTCCTTACTAAGGTACCACAGATGACCTGCAAATTTATTGCTGACTAGGCCTACTTTGGAGAGAGCAGGATTTTCTTGTTGATAGCTAACCAGACTTTTCATTAAGCATAAATCATTCCAGCAACAATAGCAACAGCGGCTGCCTGTGCTTCTCCTGTGCCAGAATGTAGCTTGGTAACTTGAAGAAGTTGGCATTGCCCAACATCAGATAAAATGACAGGTAGACGGTCAACCAAATGTTTGCCTGTCAGATCCGGAAGAAATTATCATCGAAGTGCACAACCAGTGTAGATGATGTAGTTGTTTTAAATATATATTTTAATTTCTTAGCAGTTTCTTCTCGATATTGTTCTCGTTCTCTATGTATTGAAGAACGGCTGATTTTCAACTCGTCTACATTGTGACCTAGACTCTGAGCCGCAGCTGCTAACACGTATGTTGCCTTCCTGTCACTTAACTTTGTCCTGTCCAAAGCTGGTACCAGTCTTGGTGTCACAATATTTGTTGTTAGTGGCTTTTTTAAAAGGAGTTTTCCTTTTCACTAAATTTACATTTTGACTGCCACCATCTTCGCATTCTTCAGTTGAACCATCACTACTAGAGGTTTCAAGAATAATTTTCTCGTTCATGGCTTCCAAATATTGATCTTCTTTCTGCTTTCTCTCCATACTTGATCTTTGCCTTTTAGTTGCCCTCATTTCTTTTGAAGTAAGTACCATATCAACTGGTCCCATACAACAACGGCGACCTCTTTCTCTTTGGGTAAGCAGACACTCTTTATCCTCTTAGATTTCGAGTAATATGTTTAAAGCATCCAAGTGAGCAATGTCAAATAAATTATCTAAGGCATCAACAAATTCTGTTTAATTTTTTTTTGATGAGGCTCAGATTTCCTGGTAACATTTTTCTTTAATTTATCCTATAATAATTACTAATCGTAACTGTAATCGTAAAGCTGAAACTCTATCTGTTGGATGCACAGTAATTAGGCTATGTTAGACAAGCTCTAACAACTTCAACCTCATTGAGCTACCTCTAAATATTGCTCAAATCAGCTCATATTTGGCCAGATTTACTTTAGTAGGTACTAGAACAAGATAATAAGCGGAAATAATCACATTTCAAAATTTCACATTTCAGAACCACCCTACTACTACATGTACTACTAAAGCTACTATTATTGTTGTTCAATTTTTTACCGGAAAAATAAAAATAGGGATTATAATAATAAAAATATTTTCAGTGAGTTGTCTGTAGAAATGTGTATGCCCTACCATCTAGAGTTCCAGACCAAAGCTAGGCCATGGCGGACGTCCTGTATGGATGACCCATAGCCTTAAACTGTGCACAAAGCCTTGGAGATGTACCTAAAAGACGCTACATTAAGTGTTTTCACACATAACGTGTATGCTGAAAAATAGATTTTCGGAACAGTTGAATTTGAAACTTACTGTTGGAATCTGAAATGTCCACGTTTTCACTTTTTAATGGCTCTGTTTGAGTCTGTTCCGTTGGCCTCGCAAACCCATTTTCCTGTGTTGCAATTATAGGGCGGAGGGGAGTGTTGCTTGTAGGTGGCGACGACGTGTGGAATTCTGGTGACGTCATCGGTGTTTGTGGTGGGACCTCTTGTGTTGACTTCGTTGGCGTCAGTGGTGTGGTCGTTGAGACTGACGTCATCGGAGTCAGTGCTGTTGTTGTTGAGCCAGACATAATCGGGGTACTTGATGGCGCTATGCTGACTGAGGTTTTAGTGTCGGACGTCACAATGACGACGTACTGACTGGCGATCGAATACGGTCCATCGCTGCTTCGTCGGCGGCGGCGATTTGCAGTGGAGTTGAAACAGTTGCGGTTACAGTTGCCGCCAGTTTCGGTCACGGAGCAGACGTAGGCGTTTGCGTGAAGATACATGTAACTGTTGGAGTAGTTACCGATGAATTCGAACGACTGGAAGCGAAATGCGAAGAGCGTGTCGTTGACTGGGTAGAGGGTCACGGTCGGTTCAACGACACACCTACAATTTTAACACAGTGTATATTGCGTGTAGGCCTATCGATACCGCCCGAATGCGAAGCCTGTGTTGGCTTAATTCACATAATATAGCGGGCCATACGTTTCGGCAAACTTTCCAGGATCGCCTAACATTTATAACTGCGCACAACATGTAACCGTTCTTGAAATCCGGCTGTTGATCAAATGCAGGGCTGTAGTGGTAAAATTTGAGGTGAGTATACGCTACCGGTGACCAGCGGCGTAAAAAAAAATTTGAAGACTTTTTTCAGGAAAAATTTCTGACTTTTCACCAATTCTCTGAAAATTTTCAGACTTTTTACGATTTTGTCTCTGAAAAAGTTGATGACCTTTTTTTTTTTTTTTTTTTTAGTCATTCGCCCTAAAAACCTCTCTTTTTTGAAAAATTTTCGTTCCCAGAGGTAAGTATACGCTGTATACCCGCGTATACCCTCGTGAGTATACGCTCTCAAATTTCTCTACAGGTAAGTATACGCTGTATACCCGCGTATACGCTCCACTACAGCCCTGATCAAATGTGTACCCACTGGCGTAAACTTGTCCAAAATATTGGGCGGGGGCATTTCGTTATTTTTCTACACCTGTTGCGTTGGGTGTACAGTCCATCTCAATTATTGGGGGGACACGTGCCCTGGCTCCCCCAGAGTCTACGCCTATTTGTGTACCGATAGACCCTACAGCCCTACAGTTCATTTAGTCTGGTTTCGATGACCAACTTCCAGCAATGATCTTCTAAGACCGATATCGTCAATTGATCGAGACAGATTTGTATGATGAATCAGAATGTGTGTCACTTACTTGTTGCGAATCAAGTAATACTGTGGTTGCGTGTCTGGTTGAATCGACGGCGACACGTAGCAGTCGAGGAGAACCACCTTAAGGTTCGGATCGGTCGAGTAGAGCTGGACTCCGACGTACAGCCAGTCGCCGAGAAGCACCCGGAGAGGGTTATCTGCGACGGGGTTGGTAAATCGATTGTCTTCGAATAGCAGCAGCTGAACATTGTACTTGCCTCCGCCCGCCTGAGGCGGTGGTGTTCTGGTATAGGGGTCGAAGTCGTTGTTTGGATTCGAAGTCCGGTTGACGACGCAGCTGACCGGAACGTAGTAGATGGTAGTGCGAGTGATTAGGTCAGAGGGCGGTGGAACAGCGTAGCGAACGATGTTGCTGTAGATGATATGGGTATCGTTCATCTGCAACAATATTGTAGGTCTTTAGGCTACGGCTTAAAAATGAGTGCGTTCAACTGTAACAGTATTGTACGTCTTGAAGTTAAATAGACCATATCTTCACGGTTTAAGAACTGTAACAATGTTGTAGGTCTTAATGTTAATTAAATATCTTCACGGCTTAAGATGAGTGTTAACGGCAACAATAGAGATGACACGTGTTAAACAGCCAGGTGTATAAAGCCAACAAACTTTTCAACCTACTACAGTACTGGCACAATTGAAGTAGGCTATCGTGTAATTTTGCCGTTAGCGCATTCTTGAACTGTGAAGTTTTACGCGACTTTAATATTAGGCCTAGGCCTATTTGTTGCTTTTATTATCACAGTCGTGCGTTGGTGCATGAACTAAGCTGTAGGCCTACTGTATAAATTAAATTGAATAGGCTCTATACGCATTCAGTGGCGGCGCTACCATGGGTCGCGGCAGGTCATTTCAATCTTGACCTGCCTTATGACCTGTCTATTTTACTTTTGACAGGTCTGGTTGACTGTTTCTGTAATGTCGTAAGCCTACGTCTTAGTAGCATACAATGTCATGTTCATGATGTTCTGACTAGTTAATCAGTACTTCCAAATCTTTACATATTTGTAAAGTAGGCCTACCCGGTAACTAAAGGCAATTGGGCTATAAGAGTTCAATAATAACTTTCTTCGTTTTATATATATGATAATATATCTAAGTTATGCTGCTTATGTTGAGGTTATGCTGCACGCATTATATAATAGTCAAATATCATCATCATCATTATCACTTCCTGACGTCAGCCATTTAGCGGCGGGGACTACGAATGAATGATCTTCGTTGACCTCTGTCATGTGTCAAGTCCAGTGTAGTAGGCTTAGACCTATATACAAGGATTATTAGATTCTTTGACCGATAAGAAGAAGAAAAAGAACAGCAGTCCCTTGAGCTAGCCTGAGAGCCAGCCATGCATGGGTATTAAATGTTAATGACTTCAGTTTCTTAGCCTCGGCATATGAGGGCGAGTCCTCTCCCTCACCGTCTGAACTTCCCACATACAATGTATAGTATAGGCCTATAGTCATTGTAGCCGCGTTGGCTAAAGTCGCATATGGAGCAGAAATCCCGAAAAATTTCTGCACTGGCGGAGTTTTGAATCATAAACACTATACAATCTAGCAGAGATATACATAAGCTTTGACATTCTCAAGACACTTGGCATATTTGCTCCTTATCTAAGAGAATACTTTAGCTACCGTTCGGTTAGTGTTGCAGCCAATGTAAGGTATGGCGATGATGACGAAGTTTGTGTCGTTTGACGTCAGGGATGCGCAGTTTGGTAGAGGGTCCCCGTTTGGCCCAGAAACGGACACATCTTCGTTTTTTAACAGTGGGTCGGGGCTGCGAAAGAACTTGGCTGTGATCATCTCGTTTGTGCATTCAACCACAGGTTCCGGCACTGCAACAAAATTTGTTATCAGCTGTAAGTTTATATTTAGTTATCGTTTGTTGATACCAATACCAATCAGAAATACAGTCATTTCAATGGAGAAATATTTATAGGCATCCAAAGGACAAAACAAAAAAAGGAAAAACGTCCCGCTGATAGTGTTAGGCCCTACCTAATTTCTTATAACCGATTTCATGACGGCATTTTCAATAATAATCTTTTCATCAGCTTACTTCTTTAAGTATAGACGGCAGGTAATTCTATAAGTTGGTCTAGTAATGATCAATGTTGTGCTATGCATGTTTTGCGCAATTGAGTTGCTATGCTGATAGTTTCTGACGGTGTAGTTAAAACAATTCCAACAAAAGAAGAATTTTAAGATAATGTCATTAAAGGTTTCATCGGTTTAACGACATCTCGTTCTTTCATTCAAGTGCAGGCTCGGACACTGCAACAAGGTTTGTTATCACTTATCAGCTTTAAATTCCCTTAAATGCAGTGATATGCTGAGTTCTGATTAAGTTCATGTAAACTGTATGAGTCTAGTGTAGCCTATTGCTTTTCCGGTTCCTTCGCGTGTACGCCTCTTATGAGTTTCTCTGGCAGTGGCGCTATATAAATTTACATTTACCACTGGAGTTCAGTTGTAAGTGTCACTTGCGAATCCAGAAGTTCAGATGCGTGAGTAAGTAAACAGATCGTACTTAACTTGGCCGGCTTAAGGACCGGTTGTGGTTGTTAAACTTTTTGACAACCATTGAATTCTGTAGGAAATTTTGACGAACAGTCGACCAGGTCAATATGTTACATCATGCTTTGTGTTGTATTGCCCAGAATTTCACCAGACGACATTACATTACATTGCATGGCTTTACATTACATGATGCGTTGATGAGGCAGTGACTGTACGCAGCTTACGTGGAGGCGGAGTGGGTGAGTCAAGGAGACAGCTGACTCCTGCTGTTTCTGTGGCATTGCAGGTCGTCTGGCCCCAGGGTGAGTGGGAGCAGTCGGCCAGGTCAGTCTCGTTTCCGCGACAGACGACGTTTCCCAACCAGAATCCCTCCGTGGCATTTCCAAAGGCATTTGCACCGATGATCGCGCGAGCATTCGCTGGGCTGTAACAGAAATAATCATCGTCGTCATTATCATTTAGCACGTCCTTTTTGATGAATGTGTTCATGCGGCATTTGGACTGGCTGGCTGGCTGACAGACAGACAGATTGACAGACTTACTACCCGACAGACCGATTAACTGGCTGACTGACTCACTGACTCACTGACTCACTGACCGACAGACCTATTGACTGACTGAATGAATGACTGACTGACTGACTGGTTGACTGACTGACTGACTGACTGACTGACTGACTGACTGACTGACTGACTGACTGACTGACTGACTGACTGACTGACTGACTGACTGACTGACTGACTGACTGACTGACTGACTGACTGACTGAAAGTGTGACTGACTTGTAGCAGAGCATTCTGCAGACGACGGCTGCGTCGTTCGTTCCCCATCTATCGTTGCAGACGCTGCGCCAACTGTTGTTGTAGTTGTACTGAACGCGTCCAATGGCCAACTGCTCTACGTTCGCTGCATTCACTAACCGTACCTTCGTGCTTGTAGTATTGCCTTAACATACAGACATACAAGTACGGTATGCTAATAAATACAGGATACTATTACTGATAAAGTGAAATATGCTAGATGCATACTATGATTCCTCGTCAATGGGTGCTGCTATTTTGGGAGAGCGTCGTACCACTGTATAATTTATGCTCAAGATTTGGCGACGTTTGTCACAAACCCTAGCTGCTAATACCTGGGAAATTTCCTCTGCTGGATATTCTAGCACATATTTTTCTAAAAGGAAGTCAATAATAGAAGATGGATTATAAATTTAAAAATTACTTCGATGGCTATGATTTGGTTTGGCCCACGCAAATTTACAATAAAAGTCAGAATTTTGTGTCAACTGGCTCACAATCGTGTAGTCGACAGCCTCATTAGCAAGGAACAGAGACGGGAATGGGCGAGAATATACACAAATGGAAGCCTATACTGATAGGCTTCACAGCTAAATTGCTATAGAATGTTATAGTTGGTGAGTGGTGACCGTAAACTCAGCTGGGTGAAAGTTGCAGATACAATCAACTAAATTATTGACAGCATCTCTCCCATGAGTAGCTGCCAGCGCTGCACTAGTTCTGTGGCTGGCACTGAAGGGCTGTTCTCCACCTCAAACGTTTTAACCGATGTCTCGTCTATGAATAACAGAAGAATAATAGACCACGAGAACTGTGATTGTTATTAAGTAAGTGGTCAACTTACAGATCTTTGGTGGTAGCGTGGTCGGTGTAGTGCCTAAGGTGGTCGTTCTAGTGGTAGAGACGACTTCACCGAGGCATATGACACCTGCATCTTCTGTGTGGTTGCACACTGTTATGACCCAGCCCTGGTACTGGCAGTCAGCTATACTTTGTTCGTTGCCGGCGCAGTCGACTCCGCGTAGAAATATAGGTCCTGTGCCCGGAGGATATACTCCACCTGTGACGGCCCTGGCAATACCTCTGCATACAAATTAACCATAGTATTATAACGTAAGCGGATTTTTTTACAACGCCTTTACTGAGACTCGGTTGCTAAAGTTTTAAAGGCTATATTAGCATAATATGCGTAAATAACTTATGCATAAGATTAGGCCTTACGTGATAGCATTTAAGCAGGATAGCTCATTTATTCCCTTGGAAGGTATACAGATTTGACCTTAGTAGGCTTCTTGCTGAATCAGATAGGCTGACTCTGCGTTTCTCCATGAGTACATTCCTCTAACCGTTCTAACTGTTTAACCTTATGAGATCAAAACGATAGGCCTATAGGTGGAAGACAAGAATTCCTTAAGCAATAGATCTACTCGATAACGTGTGATGTACATTAGGCAGTGAATAGCGTCCTAGTTTTTAAGCGTAATCTGGAGACTTCTACAGGACCATAGAAAGCGGAGTCGCGGAAACCAGCCTATTCACAGGCGCTTAGTCAAAACAAAATCGATTGGCAGGTTTGGTCAAAATCGGTTCCAGGTCAAGATCAAAAAAGGTCAGGCAGGCAGACAGTCAGACGGCTAAGGAGGATGGTGTTTAGAACTGAAACGGCAAGGGAGGTATAACCTACACGGGGAAGCGGAGGAATCAAGATAAGATTTGTGCAAGAGCAGTGTTTCAGTTTTGAGTGAATGACCTGTGGAGAGATAGCAAGATGCGAGTACGGTATTTGGCGAGTTCGGAGGATGGATCAGATAATTGTCGTAATTTTGGAGAAAGTCTATTCCACAGAGGTACTACTCGGTAACCTTCGTCATGCGCATGACAAGTCACCCCTAGCGAACACCTATCCTCTAGGACGCGACATGCCACAAAATTTATAGATAGGCATCTGAGTATCCGGTCAGTCGTACGTGTATCCAAGCATTCGACAGACGACAGCTGCGTCCTGTACGTCCCATCCGTCGCTGCAGATCGTTCCCCAAGACCCTCTGTAGTAGACCTCGACGCGTCCCTCTCTCGCGTTCAGTCCATCCATCAAACGCACTTGCACGGCCGACATAGGAAACGCCGTAGTCGTCTGTCCTGCAGTGAAAATGACATTCTATAGCACCTTACCACTCTGCAGACGCCACTATGGCAACATGCTATGGAAGCAAGAAGAAAGGGTAAGAAGAGACTGAATCCATTTATTAGGCATTTCGTGAATGTTCCATATGTTGTTCAATGAGTTTTCATGTATTCACACAATTCCTTTAAAAAATTATATTATTACCGTTGCCATTGGGAATGGGCGATTTTAAGACTTTGTATCGTAGATGTTGTGAATTCGATTTCGGTGTGGGGTGCTTGTTCCGAAACAGCCTCCAAGGGAGACATTATTCCAGTCGAGAGAACATTTGTTGGGGAAGACGTCGGCTTCCAGACTAATAGAGCCCAGAAAAATTACGACGTCAAAGCCATTAGACAGTTTCTGGTAAAGTAACACAATAGTCTCGCGCTGTGTCTACACGTAGGGTCTACTTAGCTATGGGCTTCCATTCGGTGTACATTATGCAAAAAGAGGCATCGAAAATAGGTCGACATCATGACTTAGATTGAAAGAAAGGGTTAAAATATGCCAACCTTTGGATGTCGACACCAGCAGAAGTAGGATTAATGAGGCGTACGTGACGAACACAGAAAAATCATCCATTGAAATCTGAAATAAATAAGAACTAACATAGCAAAAAGACAATGAAAATTTTTTTTACTTGATTTTAGATTAGATTTATTTTTGTAGCGGTATGCTTTGTACCTTGTAACCGGAGAGTCACAGGTTCGAATCTACATCAAGCCACTGCGTAGCGACTTTGGACAAGTTGCTCACAGACAGTTGCTTGTGAAGAAGGCAACGGGAAACCACCTCAATTATCTCATCCCCGGGGTGGCAAAAAGCCAATGGACCTGCCTTCGGGCAGAGAAATCATCATCATCATCATCATCATCATCATCATCATCATCATCATCATCATCATCATCATCATCATCACCTGTTGCTGTGGCGGCAACCAGTGAATTCGTGATAACGAGTGACTTTAACATCCACGTCGACAACCCTTCAATTGCATCCCAGTTTCTTTCCTCCTTAGGTGTTTTCAATCTGATCAAACGTGTTTCTTTCCTCAATCACAAATACAGCAACACTCTGGACTTCGTCATTAGTTCTGTCTCGTCCAGCTTGTCACCAATCCTTAGCTGCAAACTCAACTCGCCCTCTGATCACTATCCCATATTCACTATACTCAATATTGAGCCATCTCCTCGTCCCCACTCAAACTATGCTCATTCCGTCGTATCAGCTCCATCGACCTTGATGCATGCAAACTGGACCTTGACTCCATTTTCCTCAACCACCAACAGATCACAGTGTTCTCTTGTCTGTACAGAATTCCACCATATGTCAGATCTCCTCAACAAAGACGATCCAATCATCACTAAACCTGATACTCATGCAAAAATCCGTGATTTAATTCTTTCCTTCAAGCTCTTAAATCATCTCGCCGTCGTCTGGAGCGAGCAAACAGACGTTCTCTGTTGAAGTCCATGTTCTAATGATCTCTCGCTGTTCTAGAACTTAAAACGTTGACTGATAGATATATCACAGACAACTTCTTTCAGTCAAAAAACGTTACCTATCATCTCTCGTTCACTCAAATTCATCCAATCCTCGAAATCTTCGGACAACCGTAAACATTTTCTATACTGTGACTCTTCTCGTCCCTCCCAAACTCTATAGCACATGCATTCATTGCCAACTCCTTCGCACCCTTCTTCAATGACAAAGTCTCCTCCCTCCGTCTCTGATTACAGATTCTCTCCCCAAAATCAATCTGTACGCAAACTGACTCTTCCCCCTCAGTTGACCACAATATGCTTTGCCACCTATTGCATATTTTAACCTTTTATAGCCTGCTACTGAAGCAGAAATCACTACCCTCAATGATTCAATCCGCTGACAAACAAACAATGCGACCTTGACCCAATCCCAGCATCCTTACTTGCTTATCCTGCCCGCTAGTAGTTGTGAGGCGCCCTTATAGTGGTATGGCCGCGTTATACGGCGCCATATAAATTGCCGTTATTATTATTATTATTATTATTATTATTATTATTATTATTATTATTATTATTATTATTATTATTATTATTATTATTATTATTATTATTATTATTATTATTATTACTCAAAGATTGTGTAACCATTCTCGTTCCTGCTTTAGCCAAAATCATCATCCTGTTTATTTCGACCGTTTTGTTTTCTATGCTTTCAAAACTCAATCGTTAAACCACTTCTAAAAAAACATACGTAGACAAAGAATTCTCCAACAACCGTCCAATTTCAAATCTCTCTCTCCTTTTGAAACTCTCCGAACGAGTTGTCCTCTATCGACTCAACGGCCTTAAAAAATCTCCTAAACCCAATATTCAGTCTGCCTCCACTAAAAACATATCACACCACTGAGAAGTCCTCACCTCACTATACATCAAACTTGTCATGATAGGTCGTCAGCAAGTCTCTTTTTTCATTCATTCATTCCCGGATTTATGTAGCCCACCCCCCCCCCCCCCTTCAAGGGAACTACTCAAGGCGCTCCCGACACCAGCATGCTCTTGTTTGTGTCTTTTGGACATTCTGCAGCCTTCGATGCAATAGATTATGCTATCTTCACTAAACGCCTTTCCTCTGCATGTGGAATCTCTGATACTGCTCTATCGTGGATCAAGTCGTATACATACCTTTCCTCACGTTTCACTGTTAATGCCGCTGGTTATTCGACTAATCGGCAAACCCTCGCCTGAGGTTCAGCAAACGATATAATTATTCGTTAACGTAAATGGACCTGCTACATACATGTACAAACTACTTACATACATCCACACATGCATACATACATACATATTACATAGATGTTATATATATATTGCTATATCCAGTGTTGGGTATGAGTTAACTCAGATGAGTTTAAACTCACGAGTTAACTCACTTGCTGTGATTTATGAGTTTGAGTTAACTCACCTTAAAGAGTGTGAGTTATGAGTTTGAGTTAATTCATATTTTCGGTGAGTTTGAGTTGTAATTGTCAATTATTTTAAACTCAACTCACTCCGGCACTCGGCACATAGGCCTATTATGTTGAAACAAGCCTTTTTTTTATATCGTCGGCTTTCCATACTGGTGAGTGGTGACGGCAGGAAGGGTCGTAAACACTGCAGCGGACAGTGTTTAAGCACTGCATATTTTGTATATTGTGAACAGTTAAGAACAACATGGCTGAAGTACCATGTATTCTTGATGGAAAATATTTTTCTGTTACAAGTAGGCGTGATGGAAAAATTGTTGCTCGATTAGAACGTGCTAGTATGAAACGTGTGAGTTTATGATTTAACTCATTTAACAACTGAGTTTGAGTTAACTCATTTCACTTAGGGTGAGTTGAGTTTGAGTTTAAATTCATTTTGAGGTGCATGAGTTGAGTTTTGATTTAACTCATTTCTTCTCTGAGTTTACCCAACACTGGCTATATCATATATTCATACATTACACTATATTACATAGTTTTGCATTGAATTGGCAAATATCGACGGTAGATAAACAAATACGAAGAACAATAGAAAACGAACCGATGGATTTGGACGGTTGTTCTATAACGTTAATCGTCGTTGAAACGTTTCGTCATCAGATGTTCTCTGTCGTTTAGATACGAACTATTTCTTCGCCGGCAGATTTAGATTTACACAAACATACGTAAGAAATGAATGTAGGAATTACATCCGACCTTTGTTCGCAACACCGAATCCACGCACGCCCTCACACTAGCACAGACCTGTCAGAGACCATGTGTTTGAATCTCGCTGCTTATAGGTCGAGTAAACAAACTGCTTCTATAAAGCGTGACTGATACTGGACATGTTAGATGAGTCGTGCAGTGATTGGAATTCCGTATCCATGGTACCAAGGCGCTGGTGACAGACGCGCCACGCGCGCATGAACACACCCGGCTGAAGTGCGTCAGGCAGTCCCATCTGTATGCGCCGACTGCAGGCCGTCTAGATCTACTTTCTCTGTCAACCGCTGATCAACAGCGCAGCGCTGAGACACGCTTCGACTTGTCGATCGCAATGACTTGTATACTCACGAAAGCTTGAGAAATTCGGTAAATTAAGCTGGCTTAAAGGTCTGCTGGAATACATACAGCGCAATAGATGAATGTCTACCTCTTAATATTAAATAGACTACTAATAACGACAATAGGTCCTAGTCGTAAAACGTATTCTTTTATTTCGTTTGGCCAACGTCGTTCCAAACTTAACGTGACTTTGAGCAAAGCTTGGAATTGTGGATAGGAATAGAAATACAATGCATTTTGTTGCCAATGTCATGCAGCGTACTATTATAATTTTTCGTTGCTTTCTATTTGGCAGTTAAGCACCGATACCGAATTCCTCATCATAACTTTCAAATCATTCATTTCAGATAAGCAACAATAAACAAGGACACGTCTGCAATGTAATGTACTAATGTCATATGTAACAACCGTTTCACAGCGTTGTCTGAATGCTTTTCGATAGCGCTGCTCGCTAACCTAAAAAGGACGTTAGGGTTCATTACGTGCAGCAAGTTCATCTTGGAGCAAATAAATAGTCAAGTACCTCAATCAAAGCGGTCGCACTGCCTACGCTATAGCCTACTAGGTGGCATCAAAGCTAATTCGGTAGAAACAGTTAAAATCAGTTAGCAAACAGTGCTGAGAAAGACTTATGAAATATAGGCCTATCACCGGCAGACTTTAGCGCACGTGTAGGCCTATGCGTATTTTAATTTATTTACAACCTCATAGAATGGTATCAAGTAGGCTATATACCAATTATAGTCCTCAGAATCCTGTTTGGCTTGCGTCAACATCTGCAAGGGCGGATTTAATTTGGCCCTAGGCCTATCTGTCGTCAGAAGCCAAGCTTAATTTTGTTGCGCCTATAAATGTTCCAAAGTTTGAACTTTAATATCATTAGGCCTATAATTGTATGCATTTATTGTCGTCTCGCTCCAGCGCAACTTTAAATCATAGTTAATGTTATTTCTTGTTTAGGTTTGCCGCCCTCTGGAATTTGCCGCCTCTAGACCACACCCTCATTTGTTCCCTATAGTAGCTCCGCCACTGAACGTCTGCATTTATGGGATTGCCAATAGGGAACAAAGAGCATTTTGACTATACCATGAGTTTCAATCATTGTGTGAACAACATTAGCAAAAAACAGGGGCATTGCAAGAGAGACAAGAGGCGCTGTCCGCTCCACAATTTGCTATCCAGTCATTTACCATTGGATAATGAGAGAATGTAGCTCCCTGCAGTAAAATTTTTGTTTATGTAATTTCCTGTTTGCCCCAAACCAAAATATGACTCATGTCTTTCTTTACACCCGAATGTCTGTATAATATAAACTAAACACTGCCAAAGGTTCTCTAGATCTATGGAATTGACATTGACAAGTAGAGAACAAGTAGGCCCTACAAAAAGTAGGCCTACTATCAACAAGAGACGGTAGGCTACGTGTTTATACGTCTTCATCTACTATAGTCTGTAATCTGAAGCTATAACTGAGTACATTGATCTACACTCTCACAGAACCTCGACCGTGGTCCAATTCTTAAAACTGCGCAGACACCCTTGTATGGACATCATAAGTGCATAGTTACGAGTAGACCTAGGTATAATTTAGGAGTGCTGCACTGTGACTGTCTCCAAGGCGCTCAGACTCACTGCTTGTAACGGATTGCTGTTCAACTGAGAGGCAATGCGTTTACAGTGTAGACTAAAATCTTGATTCCTAGTCTCGGTTTAATGACATTTAATTGTGTGATAACAAAGATCATTTACGTCGCCTTCCTCCTTCATCCAATCTTGGGACTGGCACTGCCTGGCACAAGGACACGGACACGCAGTGGCGGAGTTATATCTTGAGTCACCGCCGTAATAGCCATTGAAACGCTTTATAAAGCGACAATTGACTCAAGTGCTATGCCAGAGACTCTCATCTTTTATAGGCAGGCTCTTTTCTCCTGTTGTTTCGTCGACTGCTATCTCTGACGACCGATGAGTACGCTCAGCGCAACCTGTAACAAGCTTTAGAAGACAGCTTTCCTATCGACGCTTTCTGCTTATTGCTTTTCGTGTTAACATTTGTTCCAACAGTAACGATGCGAATTAATAGATCAGACGGAGTAATTGCATTAATTGCAGACCAGATGAGACAAGATAACGTAGGATAAGATCAAACTGAGGTCAAACAGAGTCTTAGCAATATTGATCGAGATTAAACATGTCTAAGCGAATGGGCGTAACTTTGGCCTAAAAAGTGGGGGATACCAACTTCTTACACGCAAGAAGCAAGGCGGAGACTGCCATCTCTGGGAAGGCACAATAATAAAAGTTTGATTGGTATTGTTCAAAAAGTGGGGGTACTGTACCCCCAGTCCAAAAAGTGGGGGTATGGATACCGCCCACAAATTAGGCCTACGCCTATGTCTAAGCGAAATGAAGTTAGTCTTTGAAAATATTGTCGATAGGCACATCGCACGGGTGGTGGGTGAGGACAAGAGCGCTGGCTCTTGCTCTTTGGCGGTTGTGGTTTGTAAGGAATTGAAAAGAAGACCTGAAGACTTTGCAGAAAACGTCAAATTACTAAATCATATCAACGAATCCATGAACACAAGTACAAGAATCGCAAATGACATGCAAACGACATGCAAATGACATGCGTTAATCGTCATCTAGTGAATGTTCATAGAAGCACAACATGAAATCGGACGATGAAATCCTAACGACAAAATCTTAACATTATATTACCTATCGAAGAGCTGTTTATGGTTATTAATATTTCATGTTGCCCGCATCAATGAGTACTTCTGAACTTTATAAAGATGGCATTATCAAAATATAGTTGTAATGTAAGAGCGCAGCCATAAGAAATTTTATAGCTCAGTGTACGATACAATTAGGCCTACACCAACAGAGTCACTTTGAAAAAAAACAGTACAGAAAATAAATTCCACAGGACATGCATCGATAATAAAAGTGTGCATTGATGAAGTTTCTAATTAATATTCCTGACCACTGTATAATGTATATTTAGAAATTTGTTGCTGCACCTGGACTCTGGAATGATCCTCCTCTTTAATTCCACAAAATTTATCTCTTCCTTCAATAATCTCACCGCTACCCAACATCATACACCTCAAGCTCCTGTATTTATCACCCATCAGGTTTTCTCTCCAAATCAAAGTCACACCTCTTCTTTTTATCCTGATCCATCGACTCCTCTGCCATCCAGTCTCTCGTCCTAATCGAAACTCGCCTTATCAGCTCCTCTGCCTTTTTCTCTCCCTGGTCTTTTGGCAACCGGACTCGGACAGGGCCAGCCCCAGCAAAAAACGGCGCCCTACGCAAAGCATACATTTGGCGCCCTCTGGCCCCACTCTACGATCCACCACACGTTACAAACCAGTGAAAAACATAAAACTGCTAAAACAAATTGTTTTTAAATGACGCCCCCTAGATTTTGGCGCCCCAGGCAACTGCCTGCTTTGCTTGTACCTATAGGGTCACTCGGATCTTCACTTGGTATATCTGGCCAATTCTTCTGACGCGTATAACGCGGCGCTCCTGAATATAAGCTGGTGCATACGCTTAGCTTTTAAATAGCGCTTCAGATATTCGGAGTTTTCTGTACTGTTTAAACCGATTACGATTACAGTTAGTAGATGTCTATTGACAGTAAAGTTATATCGCGAACCAGTTAGTTCTGGCAAGGTGATCTGAAGTCGCAGTTAACAAGTGCTCATTAAATTTTATTAAACGCAACATGAAGCGTGGTCCTCTGAGGCGTCGCCCAGAACGGACAATTACAAATACGACCAAAGCAACAGAATAACTGGACAACCTATCCTTACAAGTTGCACGAATTGATAACGAATTGTCCATTTCATGGGTTGGTACTGGTCTGGGCTGCAAGAGCGTTGGTGAAGGTCAAACGCAATTTTGGTATTCGACTGTCAGATACTTAAGAAAACTGATAAACATCAGTAAGACCTGCCTAACCATCACAAACAGCCAATATCATAAGCAGCAAACATCATAAGCAGTAACGAAGTCCACTGGCGACGATCTTGTTTGACAGGTGGTGGTGGGGGCACTGGACACTTTTGAACTGATCTGGTAAAAAAAATTTCGCGCTCACGCGTGAAAACATTTCAAATTTTTTTTGTGTTTCTTCAAAATTTAGGGGACAACTGTACCGTATGGTGTGTCCCCCACTCTTAAAGATGAGGGTATTGTCCCATAGATCACCCGGGATCGCCGCCCATGGCGAAGTCTCTTTCACATTAGGCAGAGATTTGCCATTTTAAAACAAACTAAATGAGTGTCGGTTTACTGGCAAATGGAAATAAAAGAATCCGATATATACTAAGCCGCTGAAAGCCACCTGAATATACATCATTCAACGTCAAAGAATTCCTGAGAATGGTCAATATGCGATGTCAAGACTTTAGGCTACTCGAAAGTTTCCACATCAAAATAAACACTGGGCGATTTAATACACATCGATTAGAAAATCGTTCTAGCTAGAAAAACATCAAATCGCGGCGGCGTCATGCATTAAGTGGAAAATGTCAACGATGCAGAAAGGTCCTGACTCCTTCTGCTCGCACGAACTATGATAATCATCTGATATCTGTAAAGATACTCTCGCTCTGCTTCACCCGAAATAAACCTATATCCACATTGGAAACTTACTTACTTACTTACAAAATGGCGCTAAAGAAGTGAGAATCGCATTTGTCATGGAAAGAAATCATCGTGACATCAACCGGGTCTCGACAGAACTCCGCCACAGAATCAAACAGACTCGAAGCAATTGATAGCCTGCCTCCTTCGAACTCACAACATCGGCTGTCACGGGTTTGACAATTTCACCCGTAAAAACGTAAATTAAGCAATGTTCCCATGACAATGACTAACTCCTGTTTAGTGACAAGAACTTCAGCCCTTCTTGAATATTTACCTGACCTGTCACACGTTCCTCTATTTTCATCAAGACTCCTGTAAACAACCTTAGTCTTACGAAGCCTCCTGTCAACCCCTAACTGGCGATAATGATATGAATAATATATTCACTGAACTGTAACATTACAATACATTACACGACACACACACACACGCGTACTGTAAATACACGACAAAATATTTAAAGGCTAATATGTGATGACCGTTGTAGAAGTTTCTTCTGGAGCTGCTGCGTCCACTAATTGCTGTCCATCATCGGGAAATAGTTTGACCGATCGATGTCGTCGGACCTTCGGAAGGTCGACAAGGCGTAGGTGACCGACAGCATTCGAAAGCGAATCTCCATCAGCTGAGCGATGCATTCCCTGATCGTCAACCGGTCAAGTGGCCTCCGTCGCCAACACCCAACCATCACTTTGTAGACGTCTTTTGGACACAAGCGAGGACACTCGAGCAGCCGACCACGCTCCAAGTTCTGTATCACCTGACCGGACAGAGAGACATCAGTAACTGTTTAGATACAATACAATACAATACAATACAATACAATACAATACAATACAATACAACTATCAGCCTCAGGTGTTTGTTTGGCCAGACGCCATTTGCAGTCGACAGAGAAAAGAGACTGGTAACTGACGCTTCATTTATGAACATCACCTATGTAAAGATTATCTTTTATGATCGGAGAAGATTTTAAATAAGAGTAAGTCACACAAATACGGCTGAATGAAGGATCGAAGTAACGCTTTTCATTAATGAATTCCTGTGACAAATACATTTAAGACAGGCTAATATTGGAACTTGGTACACTTTTTTAGAGTTACCAACGCACGATCGAGTGTAAGCTTGCTAGAGGCTATAGTAAACAAGTGTTACCTTGCCTTGTTTACGGAATCTCACTAAATCACACATAATCCTCAACAGCAACGTCGCGTATAGGACACACGAAACCCATATGGCAATAATCCCATATGGGCTTCATAAGTCATACGTATGGGACTATATGCAGTAGGTTACATATGAGGCCCATATGGGAATGTTGTCATAAGGGCTTCATGTGTCCATTGGAGATACCATGTCACAGATCGAGCGATTTGGGACCTATAGCAATTGAAGATATAATTAAATTCATTAGAAATATCGGGAGACTGAATAACTGCAGTGTGCCAAATCACAACATAGGCCTACAGTTTAGCCACAAAATTTATAAAAGTATACACGAGGCTTTAATCCTGCCGTGCGATTGTACATTGTTCAACTCTCCCCTCTGAGTATGCCTTAAGCAGACCTACCTCGAGATTCGAGTACTCGTACCACGGCTGTTTGCCGTAGGTGAATATTTCCCAGAGAACGACTCCGAAGCTCCAGACATCCGATTCGACGCTGAACGTACGATAGAGTAAACTCTCTGGAGGCATCCACCGAACGGGCAAAAGTGTCTGGCCACCGACCTATACCGACAAACATACACAAGCACATGAGGTCATCACGTCTTCCATCGCGCTCCAGAAAGTGTATGAGTAACGCTACTTGGTCGACGCCTCTGTGCGACAGAGTATGCAGAAACAGTATGCCTAATTAAATGAGATCAAATTGAATTCTGTTGAATATTTCATAGCAGTTGATCTTTGAATTAAGGATAATATTATATGACTTTTCAATCGGTTTGTGAAATAAATTAAAATTTCTTAATTATGATTTCGGATTACTACCGATTGTTGCCATACATAACTATAGCCGTGTACGCTTTTAGGAAACCTTCAAGTAAGCCGATCGTTTATACAGTATGTGATAATTATTTAGAAATAAATTACTCCCATATAATATTTAATTGAAACGAGGTCTTCTTCAGTTCTACGTTAGAAGTTGCAAGAATCCTTTTGAGAAACGTAGGCAGCCTGAAGTTTGACTTGTTTTACGAACTACTTCATCCTGTATACTTATAGTCAGCTGACCTTGTAGTAATCTGTGCAATAGAGGTCACGCGACATTCCGAAGTCACCGATCTTGACCGTTAGTTCGTGACTGACGAGGCAGTTTCTTGTGGCCAGGTCCCTGTGTACG
The DNA here is from genome assembly GCA_963556255.1 of Allolobophora icterica. Lineage (NCBI taxonomy): Eukaryota > Metazoa > Annelida > Clitellata > Crassiclitellata > Lumbricidae > Allolobophora > Allolobophora icterica. The sequence goes on along the minus strand of OY744602.1, from coordinate 68,814,854 downwards.
AAGTGCTGAGAAGCGAGGTATTCGAGGCCAGAGGCAACCTCACAGGCGATGTACAGCAGATCGTCCAGCATCAGAGGACCACAGATGGCATCGGGCTGCTTTCCAAGAAATTCAGAATCGGGTCCATGCGACCTGTTGATTGATAAAGAATATTAATAAATAAATAACTAATTAAATAAATCGGTGAGTTGGTCAGTCTGTCGATCTGTTGTGCTTTAAGGAAGTGAAACTCATAAAAAAACATTGATCGCCTCATGAGAGTTTTGGAGCATTGAAATAAATTTACAGCTTTTGCATTGGAGCACGACATGGGTATAGTTTTGGATGATCTGTAAGGTGACTTTCATAATAAGAAGACTTTCATAACAAGACTCCTACTCTGAACAAGTCAATTGCTCTGTCCATTTTTCACCTATAGTCTTCTACAGCTACTAAATTGGAATCGTAAAATCACTTGTACATGTTAGGGTTATTGTTCTTCTGTTTTAGTTAGACTAAGAATGTACCGGTATACTGCATGTGCAGGATTTTACGATATTTCTCGATGTTTGCACATAGTTAATTTTACGAACCTTTGAATGCGTTTTACATTCGTTATAACATAACATAACATAACATAACAAGGGTTTTAAGTGGTTCAGAAGACGTGTAGTCTGTGTTAGAACCACTGCAAATTTACCTCGAACTCTTAATAGCCCAATTTTCCTAGCTTCTTCTTAAAAGCTGTTATAGTGTCCACTGAGACAGTACTATCGTCCAAACCATTCCACAGGTCTACAACTCTTGCACTAAAGAATTTCTGCCCTAATGTTCCCTTCGGCCTCTTAAATAATTTATACCTGTGTCCCCGAGTTGCCCTGTTCGGTGCTAATTCAAAGAACCTCTCCCACTGCAGTGCTTCCTTTCCAGTGATAATCTTATAAGCTTCAATCAGATCTCCTCTGCTCCTCCTTTTCTCCAATGTTGTTAGTCCACACCTTTTCAACCTTTCTTCATAGCTCAGATCCTTGTAGCCCCAAATCATTTTCGTAGCTCTTCTTTGTACTTTCTCCAGTTTTTCCATGTCCTGTTTCAGGTATGGATTCCATACCTGGATGCAGTATTCCAACTGTGGCCTAACCAGTGATTTGTACAACCTTATTATTATATCTTTGTCTCTGGTGACTATTGTCCTTTTTATCATACCTAAAGTTGAATTAGCCTTTTTTGCTGCTTCAGCACATTGCCTTGAAGGTTTTGCACTCTTGTGCATAATCACTCCCAAGTCCCTTTCTTCATCACTCACTTTCAACTCCGTGCCCCCCATTTCATATGAAAACTCGTTGTTTCTCCTCCCCATATGCATCACTGAGCACTTTTCCAAATTGAAGAGCATTTGCCAGTCTTGTGACCATCTGAACATTCTTCTTAGATCTTCCCGCAGTATCTCTGCTTCTTCTTCATCATCCACTGTTCTACATAGTTTTGTATCATCCGCAAACTTAGAGATTTTAGATAAAATCCCATCGTCTATGTCATTAATAAAAAGTACGAAAAGCAGTGGCCCAAGCACTGATCCTTGTGGCACTCCACTTAGCACTGTCGTCCAGCCAGAATGTTTATCACCTATGCCCACCTTTTGTCTTCTACCTGATAACCAGCTTTGAATCCATCTTAGTACCTGCCCTCTAATCCCACCTGCTTGTAACTTTTTGGCCAGCCTTACATGAGGTACTTTGTCAAATGCTTTGGCAAAATCTAAGTAAATTACATCTACAGGTTTTCCCTCGTCAATCCTCTCATAGACCTCGTCAAAGAACTCCAACAGATTTGTCAAACACGAACGGCCTTTGGTAAATCCATGTTGACTGCCCTTTATAATATCATGCTCATTCAAATGTTTCACTATGTTATCCTTGATAATTCTTTCCATGACCTTGCACACCACACTGGTTAAACTGACTGGTCTGTAGTTACCTGGTTCACTTCTATTTCCCTTTTTAAACAGTGGCACTATGAGTGCATCCTTCCATTCCCGTGGTACCTCTCCAGTCTGCATTGATTTATTGAAGATCTGGGCTAATGCCTCTCCAATTTCCTCCCTCACTTCATGTAAAAATTTTGGATGGAGTTCATCTATGCCCGGACTCTTGTCGGTTTTAAGTCTTTTCAGTTGCTCCACCACATTTTCCTTAGTAAACAGTACCTGTGTTAATCCCTTCTCGCCACAATCTACAAATATTTGTTTGGGCTCAGGTACATTTCCTAATTCTTCTAAAGTAAACACTGAGCTGAAATATTTATTGAGTACTTCAGCAGCTTCCACATCATCCACTATAACTTCTCCCATTCCTTCTTCTTTTTTCAATGGCCCAATTCTGTCTTTCCTCTTCTGCTTACTTCTGACATAGTTGTAGAAACTCTTACTATCCTCCTTTACATTCCTCGATAACTTCTGTTCAAAGTTTTGTATTGCTTTCTTGTTTGCATTATTGCAGCTGTTTCTTTTATTCACATACTTGTTTCTTAACTTCTCAAGTCTGGCAACACTCTCTTGATCCAAATCCAGTCCCTTCTTTGTTTCCTTCTTCAACTTCTGTAAATTCTTCCATGCTTTGTGCTTTGCCCTTCTCTTTCTTTGAACCTCACGTGTTATCCAAGGCCTCTTCTTATTGGTTCTTTTGTGCTTCGGTATGTTTTCTTCGATAATCTCCCTCATACGTTCTCTGAACTTCTCCCAAGCATCATTCACTCCCATGCCCTTTATTTCACTTACCAAATCCCTTTCCTTCAGCATCTTCCTAACTAATTCATAGTCTGCCTTAAAGAAGTTGGGTCTTGTCACATAGGCTTTTACTTCTTGGGTCTGCTCCATTACTAATTCCCATCTCACAACCTGATGATCACTAGTACTAAAATGCTCCCCCACACTCACATTCTCAACCATATTTTCATCCGATGTTAGCACTAAGTCCAAAATGTTGTCTCCCCTCGTTGGCTCCATGACATGCTGCTGCATAAAGCTGGCATTAACAAAATCCATGAAAATCTTATCTTTTTCTCTCTCCCCTTCCATTTTTTCCCAATCAATATGGTAGTTGAAGTCCCCCATAATCAAGGACGTTTCCTTATTGGCCATTTCTAGTAGTTTGCATAATCCTTGGTAATCTTCTTCATTGGCATCTGGTACCCTATAGCAAACTCCTACAAGCATCTTAGATTTTTTAAATTGAATTTCACACCAGACACTTTCTTTGAAGGTCTCGTTCTTCATATCACCTCTCTCTACTGCATTAATGCTGCTCTTAACATACAGCAAAACCCCTCCAGCCCCATGCCCAACTGGTTTCTGGTTAACACGATCCATTCTAAATAATTGGTATCCATCTAAAGCTAATTCACTGTCCATGATCTCCGGTTTTGTCCATGACTCTGCTATTCCAATTATGTCTGGTGATTCCTTTTCTGCATACAATTCCAATTCTGCTCTCTTTGTAATACTTACTATACTCCTCACATTTGCAAACATACATTTTAAAATTCTACTACTTCCCATTTCCTTGCATCTCCTATCTTCACTACTGCTGGCTTCTGTTTTTTGTAGCTTTTTATCTTTATTTGTTTGACAGTTAGCGAGTCCATTTACTGCACTAACTGTCTTCCCACCAAGTTTAAAGTCTTCATCATCCCAAAGACTTGCCTATAGTATAAAGTAGTGATCATTTTACAACTCGAATATAGCTATAGTTGCGCTGTACATGTTCATCGATGCGATCCGACTTGCCTGAGATAGTTGTTGAGGTCGCCATTTGCCATGTACTCGAAGACCATCATAAGAGGCTGGGCGTCCGCGGAAATACCGAAGAAAGTGACGATGTTGCGATGGTGAAGATTAGTCAGTAGTTCGGCTTCCCTTTCCATCTGCTGGATGGCGTCATCGCCGTCTTCCTCGTTGACTTCTTTGAGGGTCTTAATGGCGACGGCCGTGATGTCATTGGCTGACGTCAGGTTCTTGCACAGACCGAGGTACACTCGACCGTAGACGCCTTCGCCCAATTCGCGCACGACATTCAGATTCTTCCGCTCAATCTGACGAAGTCTGCCTTCGACTTTACAAATACACAGAAGGGGTGAGTCAAACAATGGATCTGCTGTTTCGCTTTATCTGGGTGCGGTTTGTGGCCAGAGGTATACAGGGCGGAAAATTGATAATAAAATATAATTAACAATAATATATATATCGCAATCACCAGCGTATGGCCGGACAAAATCGACGGAGCGGAACATACCTTTCTTGTTACACGAAGAATCCTGTAAACTCCTACGGATAATCCATTTAGTGCAGAAGTAGGTCTACTGCCGCCGCCTTTTGCTTTACACATGCTATAAGATGACAGAATTTGAGTAAACCTTCTACGCACACACACACACACACACACACACACACACACACACACACACACATAGGCCTACATTATACACGCAGAGATGAACAGCCTATACAAAAGCGCCTGAAGTCTGTATTATTCGACACTAATTTCACTGGTTAGGGTCGGGAGCACCACTGATGAGTTTTTTCTTGAAGTGGCGCTTTATAAAAATCAGATTACAATCGTATTTACAGTTACAAATACTCACTGGAGTAGGCATGGCTTGGTCGGGTGAATGGGACGTAGTTAGCGTTGTCAACGATTTTAAAGGAGCTGATTGGCATCGTCTCTCGTCCGATGAGATGCGACGACATCTGTCGATGACATCGCAGGGCGTTCCTTCTCAGACGAGGATCATGTCCAGCGAAGACGGGCCGCAGTAAACCCCGCGCCGCCGCCGCCGCCGCCGCCGCCGCCGCATAAGCTGATCCATGGCGGCGACGCCGTCGGGCGCTGTAGCGGCGACTGATGAAGAAGAAGAAGGTGATTGCCAGCGCAGTGGTTGTTAGTAGAGCAACGCTAAGGACCATCATCAGAGTCGTTGAAGTCTGTGAATAGAAATCGTCTGATCGTCAATGTTTCAGAATAGAATCAGAGAGCGCTCATTCAAAAGCGACAGCTTTACAGAGATTGAAACAGACTTATGAAATAGAATAGAATAACGTTTGGGCAGAAGATTTGCTGAAGTTTTGATTCACGTATCTGCAGTTTCCGCTGTGTTGCCCGTAACATAATTCTTATACTACGCTAATTTTAAGCGGAAGTGACTTTCATAAAATTAACTATTTTGCGATCTACTATAAGCTATAGGTATTACGTGATAAAGAGGCATATCGTAGACGACACTACAGAAGGTGTCCTTTCAAAACTAAAAGAAACGAAGATGAGGACTTACGAAACGTGGCTCTGTTGCGTCTTCGTTGGACACAACCTTAGCGTGCGACCCCCGTCTCGACAGATTCGAGAACTGCAGATCGTTCGAACCCATCTCGAGGTCCGTTTCCTTCATCTCCCCCGGCAGCGATCCCAGAAAGTAGGGGAAGGATCGTTTTACATTCTCACCTTCAGCCTCTTCGAAGTCGTCATAGGAAGCGGCGATGACCGGATATCCTGTAAACGACGCAGCTACATGTATACACATCAGAACGCAGACAGAATAGAACAACAGCATCTTCTTATAAGTCACGGTCAGTCGAACTTTCTAAATGTAAATTGTGGAAATTTCTCAGGGCCAAACAATCGCTGCGTCAGAGAAACCAGCTTATTCGTCGGCGTTAAATCAATTTTTTTGGCAAAAGCCAGGTTGTTGATAACCGCCTCAATGCAAGGCCAGAATCTGAGGGACGTCAGGCTGTTTTGGACTGGCGCAGAGCAGCAATTAACCATGCACCGAAAACATACAACTTGACAAACTGTGTCTGAACTAAGTGTTATGTTCATGCGGTAAAACATTTAAAGAACTGTGCTGAGTCTTAGACATTCTAATAGCTGGCGGTTAATAATAATTAGCGTTGATGTAAGCGCGATGTTTTCGAATCGCATTTTCTTTGATGCTCAGAATGTTTCGAAGTCTTCGATGTCAGGATATGGAATTGAAGAGTTGTTCAACTGTCTGAAACAGTCAATTGTTCAGCCAACTGTTTGTTATGGATCTGTTCTAGTTTTAGACCTTGGAACGGTGTTGACGATTGTACTGAGCGGCAGCAACGATGAGAAGGTAAATGCGAAGACCAAATGTAATGCCTGTTTCATCATCCCACTAGATGTCGAGTAGACATAAACCAGTGGTCGTAATAACAACCCTATACTTGGTCCATTTGTTCGCTTGATCACTGTTTCGTTAGTTGTCTCGACGTTTGAATATTTAGACGATCTGAGAACGAATTCCAGTAACCTAATCCGCCTCAACAAAGCAGGAGTATGGGCCAACGTTTTTTTTCAGATAGTTTGTCTTGCTGTCCGCAATTCGACAGTAAGTAGCCCTAGTTATCTACAAGGCTTTAGATGGGTTTTATTGAAACAGATTCGTTAAAAGACAACAACTGAATTGCACCACAATACTGATTCACTTTGTGTACACACCCTTAAGTTATACACTGTCAACAGATACACTAGTTTCATTTCAAATGTTTTTTTGTCACCGCAACATCACGACATTCTGGAGTCTCTTTGGTGTTGCAGGTTCAAGCGGTCAAACACAGACCTTAGGTAGAGCAACGTATACCAATAAGGTCGATGATGCATTCAAAAGAAAGAAAACTAGTCTATTTGACAGCAACAAATTTGAAGGCTGTGTATTAAAAGTGATTGCTCAGTCTTAGCACACGCACGCGCGCACACACACACACGCACACACACACACACACGCACGCGCGCGCACACACACACACACACACACGCACACACACACGCACACACACACACACACGACATTCACCCTTATAAAAGTTTGCAGAAATGCCAGCACCGTGTACAACAGGTACAATAAAACACCTTTAATCTTATTTGAACTGTATTATGAAAACAAACACATGACTAGCATCATCGTTACCATCATCACTTCACAATTAGCAGTGGCGGTTCTGAAGTCAAAAAGTGGAGTGGGCTGCTTGTGATCATTTGACCGTGCAAGACAGCCGCTTCAAAATCCTTAACTGCATCTAGATTACTTAGTCTTAGCTTCCTCTGCCTGTCAGTCAGTAACTGGGCAGTCCGCGTGTAACACGAAAGCGTTGCCTCCTCGAAGGCTCGGCTGAGAATTTCGTGGACACAGAAACATTAATGTAAGCCTATACTGAACCGCCACTGTCAGTGGCGTAGCCAGGAAATTCAGGTAGCCTAGGCCTACACAAGACACATGCAATATATATATATATATTAGCAAGGGCTTCTCAGGCGGATAGTCTAATAGTTATTTGTAAAAGTATTTAATGTCTGATAAATATCAATATATCAGTTGATTTCGAGTTTGATTTAAGGTCTGGAATGGAACAATGTTTGCCGAATTGTAGTGCATGCCTCCTTTCTTGTCTTCCAGAAAATACCTTCCGGATTTCTGAGATATTTCTGATTCAACATAAGGCATACATGTAGGTTCTAAAAGGCTCACAATTAGCCAAAATAAGATTAAACTCTTCAGATATGTGCCTTTTGCATTCGTGAGGAGGATATTTAGGGTCGGGGAATATGTCTTGTGTCCTCCTTGGCTACGCCACTGAGTTCAAGTAGGCCTATAGTTTAAAGCAACTGGTTAAATTTTGCAGAATAAACATAGAAAGACTTGGATCGTGGGAATTGGTTGCTCCCGTCCAGTCAAGTTACGTCTAGCTACATACCTCGCCGAGACCTTACCTCTGCTATGCAGGACACATTTTTGTTGATTTTAAAATAATCTTATTATATTTTGTTTGGTCCGCAATAAGCTTATACGTGAGGCAGCTGTCTTGATCTGAAAAACTCAGAAAAAACAAGCATATGGCAAGTTACGGTCATTTGCTAACGGTTAACAACTGTCAAGTTTTTCGAAACATGATAACAATGCAATAAATGTCATTGAGAAACTACTTAAGGCACGCTAAAATGCGAATGCAAAACAGATGAAGTGATAACTCGTTACTCTGTTCATGTAAATGAAGAGTCTAAATAATGATGCACGTTCGTCAGAATGATTATTCAGTCGTACAGTGAAGCAGAAACTAACAGTACAAGATGAACTTCGACTCAAAGAAAAATCCTTTGTTTGAAATGGTCAGTGAAATATTACTGGTGCAATCTGAATATGTAAAGTACATTATAGATAAGTGAAACTAAACAAAACCAAAGCAAATCGTAATCTCGAAATTTCTACAGCGCCCAAAAAGCGAAGTCGCTGGAACCAGCTTATTCACAGGCGCTTAGTCAAGTCGTAATTAATCAATAGGCGGAGATCGGTTCCAGGTCAAGATCCAAAGGGATCAGGCAGGCAGACAGTCAGACGGCTAAGGTGGAGTCGAAACGGTGAAACGGTGAGAGAGGTAAGAGGAAGAGGAGGAATCAGGATAAGAGCAGGAAAGAGCAGTATTTTCAGTTTTGAGTGAAGGACTATATATGACCTGTGGAGAGATAGATAGAAATGAGGTTTTGGTGAGTTCGTAGGATGGATTAGATATTTGTCGCAATAGTGGCGGGAGTTTGTTCCAGAGAGGTGGAAAAGCTATGGCTATATTATAGCGATTCGCAAATCTTAGTGAAGAGGTGACGGAAGGGTAAAGTGTTAGAGTGGAAGAGGAGCGGGTTGTGCGTGTGGTTGGACCGTGAATAGATAACGGAGGCTGGAAGGGTTGAAGTATCTACATGTGGGTGAGTGAAATGACTGCATATTCTATTCTATTCGAAAAATAAATGCATTCTGAGGCACCTAAACAGACAATAAAAACAGACAATAGAAAAGCTATTTCAGCTAAAAACCTCTGACTTCAAACACTGTCAAACACAGACCAAAGGCGAGAAATGCAGATTAAAAATCAATAGATATAATAATGAGAAGGTAAATAAGCATCTTTGAGCATTAATCGAGATATGCCCAAAGCAGGCCTTTTGCAGTCTTATCGGTATGTCCAAGCGAATCGATAAATAATCCAGATCGGAACTTCAACCTAGTAGTAGTTATGCATATGTTTGTCCATGTTTGTACAAAAATAGCCTACGTTTTGATTATGCATGGGTCAGGTCGATCATCAAAAACTGAGATCAACTCATTATAAACAAATTGCGTTGATGAGCGATTTGAAATTGTTATATGTCTGAATTTAAAGTCATGGTTTTAAGCAGTAGGCCTATATCAAGCATGCAAAACACAAGATAAATGAATTGGCCTTCCAACATTTCAAATAAAATTAAATGGCAGTTTCTTAGATCAACCGTAAGCTAAGATCAATCGTTTAAATTATTCATATTATCTATTTAATTATTTAAAGCGCTTATTACTCGCGTAAAATATTATCTATATTGTGAGTAAAGGGCTTTCTCAAGGTCCCTACGCAGTGACTGCCTCAGGCGAGGCTCGAACCCGTACTCTCCAAGTTACAGGCCAAGCACAGTATCTGTGTAGAGACCTTGAGTAAATCCTTCACTCACAATTGCTCAGCGCCATCGATGTTCTGTCGTACGGTCATGTGCATTTCTGAACTATGGAAGGAGTGCAATATGATATACAATTGTATTGTATTGTACTAAAATATATCATCTGCTGCTTTCACTTTTATGAGACAATCAAATAATGCGCCGATAAAGAGATTGAATTACATTTCGTACACAATAATTACAAGCAATAGGCTAACATATATAATACATCCACTGCTTCTTTGAATTACTAAACGAATTGTTGAATAAGTTGCATGACGAAATATTTTTACTTTAATTTGGCTCCATGATCAGCATTTTAACATGCAACTTTACCATCGCCATGCTTTAATTTGGGCCATATTATGCCGCATCACATGCAGACGAAAACAAATCGTAGGCCCTAATAGATCGAGCACATATTTTGCTAACATTAACATCCAAGCCAAACAAAGGAGACATTAAGTGCCACCATGCTGCACTTTTATGGTTTAACAACAGACTTTAAACAAACACAAAAGCAAATTGGCACCCTTGCCAACTATATTATTACTTCACTAACTGCTACTGATGAACACTAAGGAGCACTATACAGATTATAGCAGAAGATGTACAATATAGGTCTGTGTACATTTATAAGCCTTCAAAAGGTCTATGCACGCTTGAAAGCCACCTTCCAATGACATTCACGTATTAGGCTGCAGTGAACAAGAGTCTTTAATCGCAAAACCTCAGGGCTTTCAGGATCTTTGTGGAATGTGAAAAAAATGTTGCAGAATAAAGGTGAAAGATTTCTTCTCTGTCTCGGAAGATGCATTGGTCTAAAGTAGCCTAAATCGTGCTTAAAGCCAACAGCAAGGCCTCTATAGCTGAGACTAGTGATGTAACCTACTTTTGAGCCATAAACGACGTGATTAAAAAAGTACAGATCACCTACTAGCTGTCACGTAGCAATTAATTAATAATTAATTAATTATAACCGGTTCAGCCAGTTCAGGAAACCATTTCTGAATCTCACAGGTGGAAGATAATTTTATGAGCATTAAACTGCATGAAATTGTAAGACCCAACGGCAATGTAGGCCTATATGCAAATGAACCTAACCGACAATTTTTTACATCACCACTGCCTACCAGAGAAACATGCTGAATAGCTGTAGCTTTCTGTTTTTGCCAAAGATATGCTACAATGTGCACTATTTACGCTTTATGATGCATCTATGAGTTTGGGCAAGTTCGTTAAAAGTATACATTCACTTTAATCGCGTGATAAGAATGGTTAAACCCAATGAAGATTGTTCAAATTTTAACTAGGTTAAAGGTGACTGATCCTAACGGGATTTCGTAGAAGAAGAAGAAAACTGTGCAGCGAATAAATAAGGCTACATGATCAGCATTTCAACAAGAAACTTTAGCATCGCCATGCTTTCATTTTGGCCAAATTGGACCACATCACATGCAGACGAAATACAGATCGTTAAAAACTAAAGCCTAAGCACACATTTTACAAAGTTCATCTAAATCAAAACCAAGTTTAGGAGAGCAACCGTTTCGAAAATCCCAAAGGAAATGTCTAGATCAATGATAGAAATGGCTCTGTGACATACGCATAAGCAGATAAAACAATTTCTTTTACTTAAGAAAAGTGTATTTTTAATTTGAACCAAGCCTGTAATTTTGCAATAATGGACAAATTGAATGCATTTGGTTCGTTAAATACGTTACCTATTTCAGTGAATTTAAAACTATGAATTCAGCACAACCCCCTCCAGTTGCTTCTAAACTATGAATCTGATTATGATATCGTCAAAAATTAAAATTAAACGCCGTCGATCTATGACACCCTGAAACAACCAAAAGTAAGATTTCCTCGAGCCTTTGCATAAAAGGCCGTTCATATAATGATCTTCGATGAACATCAATACCTATGAAGGTACCATGCAAAACGAATAAATTGCAAGTATACGATCGGCTCAGATGTTCTAGCATGCAACGCGGACGCGGCGATCCACTCCACAATGTCATGGCTGCTTGTCAGTATATATATGATAGTTACCTGGCAAACAATGATAAGTGATCAATGGCAAACAAAGAACAACAGCGAACAATGAGAAAAAAATACGATTACCTGAATAAACAACATTTACTATCGGTGCTTTGTGACGTGAGAGAGACTAGAACTAGGTATAGAAAACATCAGTTACTAAAATCTTGTCGTAAACATGTTATTTCATATCTAACAAAAGCGCCTAGTAGTCCTCCTTAACAAATCCCGATAACAATACAAGATAATTAAATGCAACATTATATTAGACCCTACTGAAACTGCTCAAATGAAAGACAACACAAGAAAAAGTCGGTAACAGCTATCACAGCTTCTATCGTGTTATCGCAAATGTTATCGTCAACTTAAACGACAAAATGTGAGCAAAAACTTGCTGAAAGTGGACCACATAATTCTAATCACAGAATCGGAAACTTATGCGTAACTTGCTCATTCCCACTCCACCTTTTCGTTAAAAGCGAATCGCGATGGCGAGAAATGTTTTCTTATGCAAAATTATTGTTCAGTGTATAGATATCATAGGCGAATCAAAACTTTTAGTCTATAAAAGGAACAGTTAAGACTAGACTAAATAGGTCTATCAGCTTTTGAATATCTTTCCCACCAGTGTTGTATGAATGAAGATGCGCTAGCCGATAATTACTAGACGTCTTGGTTCAGAAACAGCTGATTATTAAAGGTTAACTGTACATGCTTAGCCTATACATTTCACTGCCTACATAGACTCAAACGGCGTATAACAAGTTGGCCACTTGAAAAATGGGAAAGTTCAGAATATATATTTATGCCAAAGTTTAGAAAAATTATATCAGCGCAAAATTGATAAAACGCATAGCCTATCAAACGATGACTGTAATACCAAATAAATTCTACAATATAGTAATTTCTATTTTGTCGTAATTCTAGAAAATCATCTTCATATAGGGGCCTATACGACTGACAATACTCCCATAAACTACATGTAAAAAGTAACAGAGAAAATTTGTAGTAGTATCATCTTATTTTTCCAGTAGCCTAACTCTGTTAATCTTCGACATGCATTTTAAGGTCAAAGTTATATTTAAGTAACAAATACTTTTTTTTATTTTATGAAAATCTTCCATAATGAAATTAGAAAGAAGAAATAGACCGCTAATCCCACTTTTAAACTTTCATGACATAACTAATATTTTCTTGCATGGATTAGAATTTGAATTGCTGACAAATTTTTTATTCAGAAATAATGGTGAAACAGTATTTCTTCTAATTTTAATGAGAGCATAAATTGCGTATATTTGAGGTAGTATTGGATGGTGTTCCGAGGTATGATGCTCTACTAGAAACGTCATGAATGGGATAAGTGGGATAAACTGGTCAAGCATTTAAAGCCTAATAATTTGTTACCTAATTTCCATGACTTTAAGCAATGCCTACATTACGAAGTAAAAGCTATGAAAAGATTGCATGGTTCCAACGTTACGCTTATGAGTAATATGGGCTTCAGCAGATGCACTAATTTATCCGTGCTTTCTGAAACTCTCTTTTGTGTAGACAAATGGAAAACATTCAGGCAGAAATCCACGCAGACCCATAGTTCTGTCAATGTTATGTAAACACTCAATGTATATAATAGTAGGAGTTGTTTTCGCGCTGCGTAAACTTATATCAGCTGAAGGAAGGTCAAGCGAGCTAGCACTGCTAAAGCCGAAATGTGTCGGTCGATAACAAGTCACTAGACTCAAGACTGAGGTCAGACTTTAAGACTATGGGCCCTAAGACAAATTCTTCAATTTTCATTCCGCTAAAGACAATTCTGGTTAATTTTGATACGTGCAATTGAGCATGATTGAAGACTTAAAGCATGAGACTTATAGGTAATCGGAAGCGAAATCAAAATGAATTACATCTTAGAGCAGACACTACTTAATTAGACAGTACTTAATTAGTTAACTTCGAAGTGACAAAGAACTCCAAATTACCCGTCACTTCAAGTTCTGAAGCTTCCTCCATCCATACACTAATTATGTGCATAAAGAAGAGCAATGTAAAAATAACAGGCTCGAACGCCTGTTGATGTAAACGGCTTAACAAAGACCTCGACTTTTGGCGGAAATGTTATTATTTTCTATAAGAACTTGGGCAATCTTCAAGGCAGTTTCTTACCTGGAGGCTTGAGAAAATTAGCGTAGACCGTCTTGTTTTCCGTTCCGAGTTTATTCCACGTTACCAGCGTGTAGTAGCCGTGGTTTTCACGAAGAGACATGGTCATAGTTAGACAACCCCTCAACAGGTTGGCTTTTGGGCTCGGCAGCTCCGTATTGAAGACGAGCGCAGTTTCCTCAAGCGGCTGGCCGTTCTTTAGCCAGCGAATACTCGGTCGCGGCCACCCGAAGACCACGTACGGTATGCACCAATAAAAGTACTCAACGGGGGGCTCCAGCGACACCACCTTCGCCTTAGCTGAAAGAGATACATAAAACAACATATCAACGTACCTAGAAAGTATGCAACAATGAAACAACTACTAATAAACTATACGTATGAGAATATGAGAAGCACTAGTTATTGCTTATAAATCTTTAAGCTGTTATTGTAGGCGTATTATCCTTACAACAACCAGAACAGAAAGAACTGAAAATTGTGGCAGTACAAGTGCACTTTCAGAATATACACAATATGCTTGCTATAATATTTGACTTGCCGACTGTGACAAGACCTGTGTAAGCGATTACTCAACTAAGACTTCACTTCGAAGAATCAATCGTAGATGTATCATAGATTATGTAGAAGCTCTCGTATTATATCGTTTACTACAATTGACGTACCTACATGTATGTAGAAAAGCCTTGCAGAGGACCTAATCAGAGACACACGATCGATTACAGGTCCTGCCAAAACCTGAACATATCGGTTCAATGTGTTCAGCTCTCTCCTAGCGATGTGTGATACTGTGGTAAGAACACAGTAGCTGGCATTGTCGTTATTTATACAGAGACTACTGTGCTGTTTGCATATGTTTATGTACCTGCGTAATTCAGTACACCCTGACGAACCTCACAAAGTCAAAGAAACACAATTTCCTGCAAGACTAGACAGGTGAGGCTTACCTGTGCATGCGTACTACGGTCATGCTATGGTTGGGTAGAAATATCCAGACTGTTCATGCAAGGCCTTGCTTACCAAACACAAAGATGCTCCAAGAACTGTTAGCTCTACCGACTGCGTTTTCAGCATTACAGGTGATGATGCCAGTGTCTTCGACGTTGACGTTGTTCAGTATGAGAATGGATTCGGCGCTAGTGGAGCCTGCGTAGACGTGGAATCGGGAGGCGCCAGGAAGGTTCTGGATGTCCCAGTGGACAGTGGGCAAGGGCCGACCGCGGGTCGCCCTACACACGGCACGAATCACGGAATTGGCATTGGCGTTCGACACGTTCGGCCTGACTTCGACTCTTGGCATCTCTGGTATTATAAATAAAGAACAAGTGGCAACAAGTTAAGTCAAGGCAACTTTATTATTCAAGCATAACACAACTAAAGTGATTAAGACAGACATAATAAGAACCAGCAAACTCTGAACGTATATAGCCTATGTATGTGTATGTATGTTTATATATTATATTCATCTATATATGTATAGTCGCATGCATGCATGTATGTATGTATGTGCGTATGTATGTATGCGTGTATTTATGTATGTATGTATATATGCATGTATGTGTGTATTCATTTATATATGTATGTAGACTCTGTATAGGTATGTATGTATACCGCAGTCGCTGAAGGAATCGACTGGTAGGTGGTTTTCATCGAAGTGCTTTCTTGCACTGGATGCTGGTGTTGGTTCTGTTGGAATGCAGTCGATGGATAGAGATGCCTGAAGCCAGATGGTGCTACAGTTGCAGGTCAGCGGATTTCCCCTTAACATTCTGCAAAACAAGGTTCGAAAAGTAATTAGTTGTTCAGCCTTGGTTCTTCAATTCAACTGCAGCCTCATAAGATCGTTGTATTTTAGGTCTATTTCTAAAGCCTACAACTGTGTGCGATGGTCTCTACGGAGTGACCAGTAAAACTGAAAAAGAAACTCTAGAGTCGGTTGACATTCAGACAGACAGGATGATGCATGTGCGCGCGTGTGATCCGCTAGGTTCAGGTGTAAGAATGACAACTATGGGCTTACATACTAAATATTAACGTGTGGTCATATGATGCATGAACATCGGCCAGTCACAGTTATTATCTAGGCCAATCACAGCTATTATTTTGGCCAGACACACTCATTATCTTGGCCAGACAGAGTTATTATCTCGGCCAGCCATAGTTATTATCTTGGCCAGTCGTAGTTATTACCTTGGCCATGTAAAGACTTATCAAATCATAGTGAGATGATTACTTGCTCGTTCTCTTCAGCTGGTCCTTATTACACTTCTACATCATCCCTGAAATTTCTGACTATAGGCCTACTTATGTTTAATCTTCTGCATAATAGTTTACAATAGCTTTGCCTTGGCCACTCCTATTTTCTCCTTTAGAGATGCTGGTAAAAATGTGGCCTATAATTTAGGAAAGCATTTGTGGATGGACCAAGAGCTCGGCTGTGGGGCATAGCCACCGGACTCTATGTAGAAAGGCCACTTTTCCCATGAGGCTAACTGTGTTTGAAGACTGCCAAAGTCCTTAACGTACAATATTGCTCTGCGTTATGACTGATGCTTGTTTGTCATTAGATGCTGACAATATAGGCCTACAGTGAGTATGAAAACAAATATTAAAATAAAGATTTAAACAACAAAAATAAAAGTACAAATTTCAATCTACTGAAGACGATGACGATGACGATGACGATGACGGTGACGGTGACGATGACGATGACGATGGTGATGGTGATGGTGATGATGATGATGATGATGATGATGATGATGATGATGATGATGATGATGATGATGATGATGATGATGATGATGATGATGATGATGATGATGATGATGATGATGATGATGATGATGATGATGCTATCCAACTAGTTCAGATTCCAGATCAAACCAGTCGTAAGTCTTAAAGTTCTTTTCATCTCTTTATCTTTAATGATGTCAAATAATTACGTACTACCGGAAGGTGGCGCTTTTACGTACATGGCAGGTCGGGTCTTAAACCGTTCGACGAGATTCCATGGAAACCAAGCAATTTGATTCTCTTGTAAGTTGCTACAATTACATAGAAAGCATAATGGTAACATGCACGTCGTCATCTCTCATCGCAAAACAGGAACATCTGTCATGTGCTTAAATGCATGCAAAGCCAGTAACGATAATCTGCCAACATTTGCGAATACAGAAGAGGACATTTCTTGAAAACATCCACTCAGGAGCCTGGTGACTACAAATATAAAACGGCGGAAATTTGCAATCTGCATGCAGATGTTACTGTTGCAGAAATTACAGCGTCCAGGTTTCAAAGCGGCGCTACAGTAAACTACTTATTGACGTCACTACGTGGCTCCCCTCCCCCAGTGGTCTGTTATCATCGCGTGTGAGCCTTCTCCGTCGTGAAGCGTTTTTCGAGAATAATGTGTTGTTGCTTCTCCAGGTTTCTTTGTCAGAGCATTTAGTCGTACTGCGTATCCGCCGTAAGAGGGGCAATTGCGCTTCGTAAGTGCAAGTGAAGTGACAGCGTTTATCGCTCATCTTTGCTAAAGGTATTTAACTTTATTCCGACCAGTCCTTTCTCTAGGTTCTTTTCACTATACGAACTATTACTATAGGTCGTGCAAAAGATAAAGGCAAAGCAGCCGTTTACACATCCACACAGGAAGTACTTAGAAGCTTTGTCTCTGTGTTAAACGATCTATCGGCTGAAGCACACAGAAGTTCACCGATAATATGACATCTTTTATATGCTAATTCTCAACCGCAAATTTGTTCTACAGTGAATTGTTTTGTAAAACTTTGACAGGTTTCAAACCTGCATGACTGCACTTGTTAAAATTTTTATATATATCGGTCCACACACTATGCCATCACTTTCCTTGATCTATCATGTGGTCCACTATAAGCCTACCTTACGTCATATACACTGCTGAAATTACCCACACACTCCTCACTTCATTTGGTATGCTAAATCAACAGTATACTGACATAATAATAATTATTATTATTATTGTAGTAGTAGTAGTAGTAGTACTACTACTACTACTACTACTAGTAGTAGTAGTAGTAGTAGTAGTAGTAGTAGTAGTAGTAGTAGTAGTAGTAGTAGTAGTAGTAGTAGTAGTAGTAGTAGTAGTAGTAGTAGTAGTAGTAGTAGTAGTAGTAGTAGTAGTAGTAGTAGTAGTAGTAGTAGTAGTAGTAGTAGTAGTAGTAGTAGTAGTAGTAGTAGTAGTAGTAGTAGTAGTAGTAGTAGTAGTAGTAGTAGTAGTAGTAGTAGTAGTAGTAGTAGTAGTAGTAGTAGTAGTAGTAGTAGTAGTAGTAGTAGTAGTCTGAACGAGAAGATAAAATCGTTTTGAAAGTGTGAAGCCTTTTTCAAGTCACCCGATCTCGCACTACACTAGTCTACCCTAAACGACCCTGTCCTAATTGACTTTGATTTGCCTTTCCTCACTTTACCTTAACTTTGTTGAAATCGCTTCACGTAGGCCTTAGTCTTTCATCCATGCCATCCCTCTCCAGCCCACACGTGTTGTTTTCATTTTAATTCAGCATCACATTGCGTCGAATCATACACTCCCCTTCCATCTCACTAAACGCTTGTGTTTGCTGTCGTATATCGGTCTATCAGATTCGGTCGGTCTGTACATAACAGAGTTTTGCGATGTACATTGTACTCACATGCTCGTTAGACGATTGTTGCTGCGAAATGCGTCGACGGCCAATATTCGTACGCCAGACTTCATAATGGTTCTGAAACATGTATTAATGTACATCGATACAGCCTTCAAAGTAGCATCTCGAGTAGACGATTTGAGGTCCACTATCTTTGCTTATTGAAACAAAATGCTTATTTGATTCAGACGAAATTTAGTCTCAGTAGTAATTCACTTATAGTGGTCTGACGTGTCGTTCACTTTTGAACAGAATGCAGACTCGAAAATTATATGCATAAGTATACATGGGCTACTCACTTAGAACCTACATATGCGGACGCACAATATACGTAGCCTACGTACGTTGAAGATGCATATATAAATACATTCATGTGTACATTCATGTGTACATTCATGCGAATGCATGCATACAAAACAACATACAATGCCATACATAATTATGCATACATATTACATATGCATTCGTATATTGCATAACTTAATTAACAGAGGAAAGAGTGATTTTGTAGTTGTGTGCTGAAGGAAACTTACAGCTTTTCCAGATGATGAAAAAGTGATAGAGAGGTCGATTGAATCTCTCGAAGTCTTGGTTGGTCTGTAATGAATCTAAAGCGCAGAACAGACAGGTCTTGAAGATGCATTACTGAAAACATGGATGGATTATGTACAAACTGACCTATACATAAAGCAAACAATTTATGTGCAGGTCTAGCAATTTTGTCGCATATATAGGCGCAATTTTCATAACTCAGAATGAATGTAGCGGCTGGAACTCCTCAGTCTATCCCTTCCACAGTTTCGCAAACCCCTGGAGTCAGTATTATTCGACAGTAATTTCACTGGTTCAAGTTTCTTCTTGAAGTGACGCTTTATAAATGTCAGATTACAGTTATAATTACAACTATAGGCCTACGCTTGAGCATTTTACTCGCTTATATGACAGGAACTAAAAGTACCCAGTCCATTTCTTTCTTTTCTTTTCAAGATCCTCAATCCAGAATCCTGTGCTCTTCCTTTCAAGTCAATTTATATGGGTTGCCGTTCGCTGAATGTGGAGAAAAAGACGAAAGTGAGAGAGGCAGGTAGACTGAGAGATATATAGGGCCTACATACTGGCAGCAAGCGGGAAGATGATGACCAACAGCGGAACAATAATAACATTCTTTCTATTTAAATCACCAAATTAATTATGAATTGAGAGCTTTTTTGCTTCTTGGTTGTTCAATGCGACTGCCTGCTCACAATATTGCTGATGTATTCTACTCCAGTTAACACTGGCTTTTGATTTTTTTCTGTGCTGCATCGGGAACAGATTAGGCCTACATTCTTTTCTGCTCGGATAACTCCTTAACTGATGCTCCAGCTTAACGTCATCTTATTGTGATTGTACCTCTCCCCGTACTTACCAACATATCACTGTCGAACTTGATGAAACTATAATTAATGAAACAGCAGATCCTCGGGTTGTCTTTATTTTATGATATCTTTACTTTTGCTCAAATTATCCCTCTGTAAATAGATTTTAATCCCAGTTTCATAGAATCAACCGACCGCGGTTTCCTGGCCTATAGACGGATGTCCGAGTTGTTTTGATATGATACTCTTATTGAGAGCATCATTCTCTTCGTTGGGGTTAATTGCGATGTAAACAACACATTAACCAATCCTTGACAGACGATAGAATTCGTTTGTGACGCAGTTTGCCAAAACAGGCAACTGTAAAAATAACATAAATGGCCCAAGTAGCTATCAGTCTGACTTAATTCTTGCCAATTTTTCCAATTACATGCGACTGTCTGTCTGCATGTGAGGAAACAGTCTGGCTGAACGGGCCGCGCTTAATGGTATTGCCTTAACATTGAAAATTAAATCAAAGGAAAGTGCATGTGCTGCAATTAGGTCAGCTGAAATGGTAGTTGCTTCATCAACCTTGACGATTACTCGATTTTGACCATCAAATGGAGAATAATGTTGTATTACAGTGATTTCTATTCATTTCGGGATAACCTTCCTTTGCAAGTAAGCTTTGCTCAGTTCCACCTCCGGCAGCTCAAGTACGTACTAAACTGGCACAGGTTGGGTTTATATTTTATGATCGAAGGTATGAGGTCCAGACATGTAAGAAGTAACTGATGTAGTGACTATATATATGATACATCGACCATTGTTCAACGTATCTTGAGAGAGAGAGACAGAGAGGGACAGAGAGGGACAGAGAGAGACAGAGAGAAAGAGAGAGAGAGAAAGAGAGAGAAAGAGAGAGAGACAGAGAGAGAGAGAGAGAGAGAGAGAGAGAGAGAGAGAGAGAGAGAGAGAGAGAGAGAGAGAGAGAGAGAGAGAGAGAGAGAGAGAGAGAGAGAGAGAGAGAGAGAGAGAGAGAGAGAGAGAGAGAGAGAGGCGAGCCCAGGTAGGACATTATAATTGAAATTAGGACGGAAGAGCACCATCATAATCTGATTTCGGTTGCTTTCATCGTCTACCAGGACCAAACTGTTAGTCAGGACAGTTTTTCCGATAGCGCAGGTTCATGGTATCGTGATAAAAATGTATGATAGGCTTATAGACTCATGTATAAATTTTAATTGTAATATGGAAAAGTTGTCATCTGAGGCAGCGATCTGTGACAGCGACATATATGTTGCCAGCCAATCAACTGCATCGCTTGTAACTAAACTGATACATAATTATTACAATTTGCAGAGACCAACCATAAGGCCCTTGGTGGCCGATTAGAGTGGAACGACTAGGGAGTGAAGAGACCTAGGCACAAATGTTCCTAAGGTATGAATGAGCTACCCCGACAAGAAAGAGTTGCGCACAAGAGTAAAAATTTGAACTGGATGCGCTGGGGCAGAAGAAGCCAGTGTATTATGTATGAATGTGTATTCATGTCTGTCTGTCTGTCTGTCTGTATGTATGTATATGTATGTATTGTATGTATGTATGTATAACTATGTATCAACTGCATGTATGTATGTATATGTCTATGTATGTATGACTGCATGTGTTTATGTATGTTGGCCCATGTATGCAGTTCTGCGTGATTCTTTAACAGACGTCTAAATAAATAGAATAA
>OY744602.1:68511287-68793206 GCA_963556255.1 Allolobophora icterica | reverse complement strand
GAATTTCAACAGCCATGGCAGCAAACAATCTCTCAGTATGAGCTGTCTTCATCTCAATTTGTCAGAAAATAAGTTGTTATGTGTTAAAATTACATTTGTTTGTTGTTTAAATCTGTATTCTCTTTGTCTGCAGTTAACTAATCCAGATTGAGTCTTATTGAATGGTCTTTGAATAGATAAGATGGTTAGCATGTACATATATTTGTGCTTGAAGGGCATGACCTTGTCCAAACAATCAAACAATCACAGGTGACAGAGATATGTGAAAATCAGGTGTAAATGGGATGAAAGTTTTAGTTATCAGAAGCAAGTATTTCTTGCTAATGATTGTAATTGATTCACAATATAGAAACTTGTCTTGTACCTGGTGTTTCATTAGTCTTGGCTGTTAGCTTTTGAGGAAAAAATGGCCTAGAGTAGCAAGTACTGCCAATGGGGCCCCAGATTTCAGCATGTATGAGGTCTGATTTAATCAAATCTTAGACCTTTTATTGCGTTATTATAATTATGTACTCCAAAAAAGTAGCTTTCAAGGGTCATTCTTATGGGACAGATAGAGAGTCTAAGACAATAGGCATTCTGGAACAAAACGTCTTAAGTCAAGAATGGGAAGACAGCAAGAACACAGCAGAGTGAACAAATTGTTAAAGAGCAATCCAGAACCATGGGCCATCAACAGAGAAAGTCATGCTGCCAAGTACATTGTTCATTTGAAGAATGGCAAGAGGAAAACGATCAGAGGATCTAGCGGAGTGATGGTAAGTGTGAGGGGTAAGCATATGTTGAAGGACTGTGGCTGATCATTATGCAATATAAGGTAAATCACTGGACTCTGAAATCTTGGGCCGCTTGTTCCAAGGTTGGCACCTAGGCTGTGAATGCACATACCCAAAACCTGTCAAGGAATCATAATGACTATTGTAAGCAGATTGTTGAATTAGTTACAGGTTTATAGCTTAATGATGCTCAATTGGCAGTTGCCTGTGAATCCATGGAGTGGGGGTGGGTTTTCAGGCGACAGTTACCAATCAGTGAATATATATATATAGAATAACAAATTTCTGTAGACTTTCGGAGGCTATAGAAAGTGTGCTGTTATAGTGATGAGCTGAAGATATCATGGCTTCATTGACAAAATGACTGCGTAACTAATTTTGAATTAGGCCTAGGTACTTGTGGTGACTCACATGTGACCTGTTCGACAGTTGTTGGATGGAGTGATGAGTAGTCAAGTTCACATTCAGCATAGACTTATGCTGGTTTTTTTAATAAAAATGTCGACACCTCAGATGAGGCTAACAATTCTTCATCCTGCCATGGTTTCTGCAAGCTATTACTTTATGTTACCTCGTCTTGATTCAAAAGGACTATGGTGCAGTTTTCATCATGAAGGTCTCACTATCTTGAAATCGTACTTTGTCTTGTGTTCTAGCAAGCTCCGGTGAAGAATGCTGGCACTGAAGAACAGAAGAAGAAATACCTTGGAAGAATGACTGAACAGTGCCTTTTCAGTGTAAATGTCTCATATTTCTTAATCTCATTGGATCCAGGTTGATTATACTTCAACAACATTATGAAAATGTGAAGATTAAGGGATGCCACCTGTTAAGGCAGTTTTTCTCATATTCAGAGCTGGTAGTCAGTTTTTGTTTATAATATTGGTTAATTTCTGTAACTATTTATCCACATCTTAGACTTTAAAACTGTTAATTAGTACAAAGTACTTCTCTCAATATTTTTGTGAGCAATTGTACTAGAAAGTTTGGTTAGACTGAGAATGTTCAACAAGTAAATAGGTGCTTAACAAGTACAAAGGCACATTTGGATTCAAACTCTGGTATCAATGGTAAAAGACCAATTCTTTTATCAATTCGACACCTTGCCATTCCTAGCTAGTCTTCTGTCGATTAAACTTTATCATCATCATCATTATAAACTATACCACGTTGTCATCATCACCATCATCACATCACCTACAGCACTACTTAATTTATTAAAATGCATCAAGCGACAAAGATCCTTCGAACTACATGAGTTTCATGAACCTCAGCTTCTTGAGAAAGGCACACAACCACAGTAGTATAGAAGTCTAGCTTATTGCAACCAGTCTGGAAGCCAGCAACACGTGGGATCTTGCTGGCGGAACATCCGGTCGCCACCGAATTTCGTTCGGAAAGAATGTGCAGTTTTATTGGATTTTAAGCCGTTTGCTTGCAAATGTATTGTATATTCGTGAGTATACTGCATCCGAGACCGTTTCTGTGATGCTTGTCAGGCCAATCGCGTGGAATTTTGCCGTTTTGGATGATTTTATTAACATCTATAGTCATCACCGCATGGCGACCGCCACGTGTTTGGTAACAACTAAAAACGAACAGTCCGGAATTTACACGTGCTTCTCCTGTGAGACTTCAGAACGGGACTACAAAGATTCCAGCAACACAACATCTGTTGCCGAGAATATCGTGGACGAAATCTTATTGGGCACTATATACTTCGAATATGTAGACTTTGCATCATTGGCTACCAATGAACTCGCCGTTCTTCGAACGTTTACCATCTTGAAGCGAGCGTCAGAAGCGCTCACAGTAGCTGCTAATAGCTGACGGGCCGTTTTGGGCTTTTCCTGATCCAATGACAGTAACATTTAACATCAACTGTCTATTTTGTAAAATGTGAGCGTTTGACTTGCATTATTAAAAGGCTACTTACCTTACTTACTTACTTACTTACTTACTAACTAACTAACACATGACTTACTGACCACTGACAACAAACAGTATCTGAAAATTGAAGATTGGAGAATTATGGCCTCTTTTCAGGTTGTGTCACCTAAACCTGATTCTCATTCAGCTAACTTTTACTTCATCTAGTAGT
Organism: Allolobophora icterica; assembly: GCA_963556255.1. NCBI lineage: Eukaryota > Metazoa > Annelida > Clitellata > Crassiclitellata > Lumbricidae > Allolobophora > Allolobophora icterica. Next base: position 68,790,329 of record OY744602.1, on the reverse strand, counting down.
TGTTTTAAGCAGTTGTTTACTGGACTTTCAAACGGCCTGTACGAGTGTTTGCTTGCATTGTATCACATCGCAATGGTTTTTTTGTGTGATTGATAAAAAAGAGGTGAAAGGGCTGGTCTTTTCACCACTGCTTCCAGAGTTTGAATCCAAGTGTGTTTGTTATTGTCGAAATGTTGTTGTCACGTTTGTGCCTGAGTTGAGAGATTCTTGAGAATGTTCCTGGAGTTTCTGTTGATAGGTGTTACTGTAATAAATGGGCAGTTATCCTACATTACTTTACCATGGGCTATGCATGCTGGTTCTGTTGTTGCAGGCATACTGTGTGACTGAACCCAGTGGTGGTTCTGATGTGGCCGCAGTGAAGACTCGTGCTGTTCGAAAGGGAGACGATTACGTCCTGAATGGTCAGAAGATGTGGATCACCAACTGTGGTGTTGCTGACTGGTACTTTGTTCTCGCTCGTACTGCAGAGGATCCTAAAACTCCATCTGGCAAGGCACTCACTGGATTTATTGTGGAGTCTAAATCACCTGGTGTAACTATCGGAAGAAAGGCAAGTAGTTTGTCATCTGCTTGTTTGTAAAATTGGGAAAATATTATCAGCAAAACTAGCAAAGTTACTATATCAGAATAAGTTTAGTCGTGCTATGCTGTGGGTTTTCACAGCATAGCATGACATGTTTAGAACATGTTTTTATTACCTTGCAATGGAATTCCATTTTGTGCAAACATAAGGGAAGAAATGTTCTGTGCCTGTTGACAGTGTTCATCAGCTTTGTTTAAGTGCAGCAGTATATATTTTGCAATATAGTATCCTTGGCTGGCTTTCTAGGGAATGCTGTCAGGCAGTTCCAAGTAGGTTTTGGGATGGTGGGGATATCTGTGCAGTTTAGTGTACCACAGCAAGTTTCATGCATGAATGCTAGTGCAAACTACTGAACTACTACACAAATGCACTCGTGGTGTGCACATGACTGTTATGAACTTTTACATTTAATTATACATATATATATGTATGTGTTTATGTAGAGGATACATATGCATTTTATATCCTAGTTGTTACCAATAATAGTTTTATTTCGTGTGGGATCTTTGACAAATAAAAGTTACAAATTGACTTTATTCTAGGAGATGATGATGGGACAGAGAGCATCTGATACGAGAGGAGTGACATTTGAGGATGTTGTTGTGCCAAAAGAAGTAAGACTAAATCTGACTAATTTCTAACTGTGTAACACTGTGGTTAATATGCTTAGCACACTGGGTCTCTGATGATTGTGGGCTTACGTGTACTGAGAGGACTACCTGTAATGAATCTGGGCAAATTGTTTATGCATGCATGCTTCTGTCACCAAGCAGCATTATTTGGTTCTGGCATAAGTTTGTAAATCTATCCACTTCCAGCTCAAGAGCCAGAGATTGGGCAATGAGCACCTCCATACGTTCCAGTATAGGAGGGGAAGCTTTACTTACCTACTAAAGCTAGCCTAAGACGTGGAATGCAAAAGGTTAAATATTTTGACTAAATGTGCTAATTCACTTGCTATGGATCTGTGTTAGATGCTAACATCGGGTACCTTTGCTGAGAATGAGATACAACATCTTCGATGCAAAATGGAAGTTGACCAGCTGTGGTAAACTTTATGCAATTGACGTTACATTTTAGCTCTGCAGAGACATAACATTAATTCTATGAAAATTGCATAGGTTACGTGAATATGTTATGATCACTGACAATTAAACTTTCCTCAGTTTATCAGGTTTTCTCATATTCAGCTAAATATTTGATATTTTAGAATCGACTTGGAGGAGAAGGAGAAGGTTTCAAGATTGCCATGGGTGCCTTTGACCAAACTCGACCACCAGTAATATTTCCTACTATTGTTTGTCAGCTTAATTCTTTAGTATAACACGTTTATTACACCACTATTTCAAGGGCAAAAATAATACAGATTTTGAAGAGTCACTTTGTCTTGAAAAGATTAACTGACAAATTTAATTTGTCCCAGTGATTACACGTGATTTGGTTTATATTAAATATTCATTACATAATGCTACTAAAAAGTCAGTGGTGGAGACTATACTGTCCCTTTTGAAGTTTGTGATTGGTATCGAAAGCTTCAAATTTCTAAAGTTCTAATCTAAAGCTAAGCACAAGTCACCAGCTTACTCACGAGTGATGTGTCATATCAGAGGGGATCGATGTCCAGTGGAGGTTTGAGTCAGATGCCAGAGAGACAAGAGAGAGGAAGTTGAGGCGCTGCTAAGGCAGGTTTCGTTGAGGACAAGAAGGCCTGAAGGCAGGGGATCACATAGATTAGTTTAGGAATTTGTGGACACTTGTCTTTTCCTTAGTAGATCTAACTCTTTGTGCATGAAATTTTAAGTCCCTAAAATCTTTGACTGCTTTGGTTCGACTGTGAATACCTAATTTATGTTACATTTCTATACAGTGCCATAGATTTTCACATATTAATGTATCTTCATACACTTTGTGTAAATCTGTAGTTATTATGCAGATTTGGTAATAAATTTTTGTTATTCTAGTGTCAGGTAGACTATTGTATAAATGTAGGTAATTATCTAATGTAGACTGTATTGTCTAACGTAGGTTAGTGTGAACTGAGTTTTGTGTACAGTCTTGCAGTGCGAGATATTGGCGTATATATTTAGTGCGCTTACTTTAGTTTCACGTGTATATGTATATATGATAGATGTATAACGTTTAGTCTTAGTGACACGCGCGGCCGGCCGATATCGGCAGCGGCGCGCTATATGTATATTATTAGAGTTCGCTTAGGCGCACAGAAGACAGGTGTGTCAAGAGGCGCGAAGAATTATGCTGACTGGAGAAGTTTGAATTCGTGTGTTCGCTGTAGTAGTGTGGCTGACTAGTTGAGTTGTAATCGAATTGAGTTCTGTCTGTTTGTTTCTTATTAAACTAAAAGATATTAAACTGTGTTGGTGATTAATTCAGGTTAATCTACACAGTAGAAAATAAAGCTACTTAGGGCCTATACGTAGAATTAGTGTTCAAAAGGTGAACGTTAAATAGGCGTTAAGTACGAAGAGAACAAGGATTTAATCAGAAGGATTGTCAACGGAAGGATTGGGTTGACATTATTGGTGGCAGCTACGGTGTGGATAATAACTCACGGTGAATAAATACTCACGGTGGAATAAATACTCACGATGGATATAAACTCACAGTGGATAAAAATTCTCGTTATCGCCGAAGGAGGTGATAGAAGAATTTACAACGGTGATAGAAGAATCTACGACGGTGTTAGAAGAATCTACGCGTTGTTGCTGTGTGACGAGTTTACGATATCAACGACGGTGGAACACGAGAAAACGGTATAAAAATTTCGTTGTTTTCCACGAACAAATATAAAAGAAATCCCGTTTGTTTATCGATTCACACAACAAGAAAAACCGTGACTTCTTTGAAAAGAGAAATCACCAAAGTAAACAAGTAAGATGGAGAAACTAAGTGCTGAAAGACAAGCAGATATTAAGAAGATGTCTACGGAAAGGCTAAAACAGCGTTTGTTGAAAGCCGGTTTTAAAGAAGAACAATTAGAAGGTATGTCACGTGGTGACATGATACAGGAACTCGCTGAAGTGTGGGTGAAAGAAGAAGTCGAAGAAGAAGGTGCCGTTGGCGGTGCCGTACAAAAGGCTATTGAAAAACCACCTGCGCCTATGTCTATGGAGATGTTGATGCAGTGGATGATGATGATAAGGCAGGAAGAGAAAGAGCTGAGACAAGAAGCAGAACGTGTAAGACAAGACGAATTGCGCTTGCAGAGAGAGAAAGAAGAGAAAGCAGAACGTCTGCAGAGAGAGAAAGAAGAGAAAGCGGAACTTGCAAGGCAAGAAGAATTGCGCTTGCAGAGAGAGAAAGAAGAGAAAGCGGAACTTGCAAGGCAAGAGGAATTGCGTCTGCAAAGAGAGAGAGAAGATAAAGCAGAACAAGTGCGTAAGGCAGAACTTGAATTGCAAAAGAATCAGTTTGAGATTCAGTTAGAACAGTTGAAAAGAGATAGGGAAGATGCTGAAAGAAGAAGATTGGAGCAGATGATTGAATTTGAAAAAGCTAGAAAAAGTGATGAAGAGGTTCGTCAGCAACAGATTGAAGCAAAGAGAATGCGTGAAGAAGAAAAAGAAAAAGCGCGAACGTTAGAGTTAGAACGCGCAGAACAGATAAGACAAGAAGAACTCAAATTTCAGAAAGAAAGTTTGGAAAAGGCAGAGACAGAAAGACAAGAACGTCTGAAACTGGAGAAATCAAAATTGACATTGAAAGAAACGCATATGAGAGAAGAACGGGAAGCAGAAAGAAGGAAACAGCAAGAAAGTGAAACTTTGGTGTCAAAAATTAAGAAAATAGGTGATGCAATGAAGCATGTATTGCCTCAAATGCCAACTGATATGATGGAGGTGCCATTATATTTTGAAACAGTCGAGAACGCATTTCGTAGCTTTGCTGTGGAGAAGCCGTTTTGGGTGAAATTATTACTACCATTGATGACGCCGAAAGCTCGAACCGTTCTGAATAGATTGTCATACGATGATCTAGACAATTATGATAGAGTCAAGCAGCAAAAGAATTTAAATTGACTTCGAGAGAATACAGAGCCAGATTTGTGGATGCTAAGAAGACAACAGAAGAGACTTATACGATGTTTACGGCAAGACTTAAGAACTTGCTAAACTATTACGTGAGAAGTCGAAACGTGAACAGAGTATGATACGCTCTTTGATTTGCTGGTAGCGGATAAGCTGAAAGAATGTTTACCGCCAGGTCCACTACAGTTTGTATTGTCGAAGGAAGGAACTGACTGTCTCCAAGCTAGTGCAGTGGCAGACCTAGCAGACATTCATGTAAACAATCGAATTGGGTTTGCATTTCCAAATATAAACAGTTATCCTTCTCAACGTTCCGTAAACCAAAGCCAGAGTGGAAAGTGGAAAAGTAATCCAGAAACAGGGAATCAGTTCAAAGGTAAAGAAGTCAAGGCTAGTGTTCCTGTACCCAATGAGACCAGAGAAGTGACGTTTGGTCGTCAGGGATTTAACAAATCGTCAGCGCCGTTTGCCAAGAGGGAAGGCAACACATCGTTTGTACAGTATAAGAGAAATGAAGGAAATGAACAACGAGGCATGGTTGTGAAGCGTTGTCACAACTGTGGTTCAGACAAACATTTGGTTAAATTTTGTCCAGTTCCAGTGGCAGCAGCTAGTTCTAGCAGAAATCAAGAACACACAAGGGTGAATTTGATTCAAGTGGTTAGTGATACAGATAATCAAACCACGGGTCAAGAAAACCAAGAGACTGAAGTAAAGTCAGTAATGAAATGTGGTATTCAAAAAGAAATTCTATTGGATGCTGGAATTCAGAGAGAAGTCGCAGGAAAAGATGACAGTCGAATATTGAAGAAATCGTTCTTGCAATAATTATGTCGAGGTCGAAATTCGTGGAGTAGACGGTAAAGAGCCAGTGAAAGTCAAAGCACTGAGCGACTCGGGTGCAGAAATTCCGGTGATTAGTGAAGAATTACTGGAAGGCATGAAGGTGGAACAAATTGGAAAAGTGAATTTGCAATGTGTGGCAGGAGATGCCATTCCTGCGAAGTTAGTGAAAGTCGATGTTAGACTGTGTGATAGTGACGTGGAAGAAGAGGGATTTCCGCGTAAAATCCAGTGTTCACTTACACCTTATGTCACCTTGATGTGTGCTAGTATTGCAAAGATGGGCAGTACAGAAAGATTCTTGTTGCATCCAGAGATAATTGCCGAATTAAAAGCCGTACCACAGATGAAAGTTAAAACGATACAAGGAGATGTGAGTGTACGAGCAAAGGTAATGACGAGAGCGCAGAGTCGGAAACAGGAAATGGTAGATGTTGATGAGAAGAGTGAAACTGAAAGTTCCAGTGATGAGGAAAACGAAAGTAATGAGCAACGAAGCTTATCGCGAGATGGTGTAACATCAGAGATAAACGAGCAAGAGATGGCTGCATGCGAGAATGGCACATTAAATGAAACGGAAGAAGACAATGAATGTGATGTGGGGATAGGAGACTTGTATAGAGATGAAGAGATGGATGAAGAACAAAAGGTGCAGATTGCCGATTCGAAGAAGTTCGAAGAGCAACAGAGAAAGGATGAATTGTTGAAGCCGTGGTGGAAGTTAGCACAAGAGAAAGAATCTGAATTCTGTGTGATCAACGGTTTATTGCATAAGAAATATCAGATATTAGACCAGACGATATATCAACTAGTGTTACCAAAAGAGAGACGAATTAAAGTGATGGAATTGGCGCATGAATCGGTATTTGGAGGACATCTAGGAGAAGAGAAAACAAGAGAACGAATAAAGTTGTCTTTTGTATGGCCAAAGATGAGAAGAGACATTGTGAAATTTTGTAAGTCTTGTGAGAAGTGTCAATTAAAGGCAAGGAGTCTGGTGATGGATAGAGTGCCTATCACTCCAGTCTCAAGAGAAGAGGTCGCCTTCAAGAGAATGACGATGGACCTCGTTGGCCCGATCGATCCGGTATCTGCTGCAGGTCACAAGTATTGTTTATGCATTGTGGACTCGTGCACCAGATGGCCTACAATCTTTTTATTGAAATCGCTGACAGCGAAGGCTGTGTGTGAAGCGTTGATGGAACTGTTCATGAACGTTGGTGTACCGTCCGTGATCACCAGTGATCAAGGAACGAACTTCACAGCCAGTTTGACAAGAGAATTTCTCGATTTAATGGGCTGTAGTCCACGATTCGACACACCAGGACACCCAGAGGCTGCTGGATTAGTAGAAAGATGGAATCAGACATTTAAAAAGATGATCCATCATGTGATAATAGACAACCCGAGGAAATGGCACAAGATAATTCCTTTCACAGTGTGGGCATTACGAGAAGTGCCGAATGCAACTACTGGAGTATCACCATATATGCTTGTCTATGGGAAAATTCCGAGAGGACCATTGGCAATATTAAAAGAGAGTTGGACTAGAGAAATAAACTTACCACCTCATGTTGGAGTTAAACCAGAAAAGTATTTGAAAGAACTCAAAGAAAATATGGAGAAAGCATTATTGTTTGCAGAATCCTACTCTAGAGAAAAGCAATTACAATACACGAATCAGTATAACAAGAGAGCAAAGCACAAAGAATTTGAAGCTGGTGAGAAAGTCATTGTTTTGTATCCAACGTCAACGAACAAACTTATTTCTCGATGGCATGGTCCATGTACGATCATACATCGAAGATCAAAGTACTCTTATTTAGTCGATATGGGTGAAAATGGTCGAAAAATAATTCACGCCAACAAGATCAGAAAATATATTACTCGAGCATTAAGTTGTGGTCTAATCGTTGAAGAAGATGAAGATTTTGGTTCAGTGGTTGAATTACCAATGAGGAATGAGGTTCAAGATGACAAGAATTCACTTAACCTCGATCCTGAACAAATTAGCCATTTGACAGTAACTCAGCAAGAACAGTTGTTGAAAGTTTTGAACAAATACTGTGACAGATTTTCAGAAAAACCCGGATTATGTACATTGGTTGAACATGAAATTGAACTAAAACCAGGATTTCGTGGAAAGGAATTTGCAGCATATCGAATTCCTTTGATTTATCGAGCAGAAGTGGAACGTCAGATCAAAGAAATGTTAAAAACAAACATTATTAAACCATCATCGAGCAGAATGGCAAGCCCTTTGGTTATTGTTAAAAAGAAAGACGGATCTTTAAGACTTGCCTGTGACTACAGATACATTAACTCATTCACAGTGGATTGTAAATATCCGATGCCGATTGTCAGAGACGTTTTGAACAAAGTTGGAAAGTCTAATGTGATTTCTATTTTGGACTGTCGAAGTGCTTATTGGACTTGTCCTGTAAAACAATCTGATCAACGGAAGACAGCTTTTGTAACACATAATGGACTGTATGAATTTACTCGTGTTCCTTTTGGAATGATAAATTCAGGCCGAACTTTTGTTAAGGCGATAAATTTAGTTTTACAGCCTATAAGCGACTTTGCAGAACCGTATGTTGATGACATTGCTGTGCATTCTGACAGTTGGAAAGTTCACTTGCAGCATCTAGATGCATTTTTGATGCAAATGAGATTGCATAACGTTACTTTGAATTTGAAAAAATGCATATTTGGTAAGAGTGAGGTAAGGTTTATCGGTCATGTGGTTGGGTCTGGTAAGATAAAGATGAATCCAGACAGAATTGAAAGTTTGACTAATTTGAAGATCCCAGAAACTAAGAAGCAAGTTAAGCAACTGCTTGGATTTTTTAATTATTACAGACAGTTTATTAAGGACTTTGCACAGATTGCGAAACCTTTATCTGATTTAACTAGTAAACGTGTTTCTGATAAGATTGATTGGACTGTTGAACATCAGCAAGCATTTGATTTACTTAAAGAGGCTGTGCGATCCAAAGTAGTGTTATATGTTTTTGAAGTGGGAAAACCATTCAATTTGTACTGCGATAGTAGTGACTTTGCAGTCGGTGCTGTTTTAACACAGATGGACGACAAGGGAATAGAACGCCCTGTGTCATTTATCAGTCAGAAGTTAACTGATACCCAGAAGAGATGGGCTACTGTGGAAAAGGAAGCCTATGCTATTGTTTGGGCTCTAAACAAGTTAAAAGAAATTATAATTGGATCAAAAATTTTCATTTTTACTGATCACAATCCTCTTACATATTTGACTGAGTCAATGTCTAAGTCTGCTAAACTTGTGCGTTGGGCGTTAGCCTTACAAACTTTTGATGTTGAGGTGAAGTACAAGAAGGGCAGATTGAATGTTATTGCTGATTGTTTGTCAAGGTTATAAGTAATCGTAAGACTGTTTATTAATTAGTTAGATATATATATGTTTCATGTATTTTGGTAATTTCGCAAATTTTGAAATTTAATTTGCTCTATTCCAGAAAAAGGAAGGAGGTAATGTGAACTGAGTTTTGTGTACAGTCTTGCAGTGCGAGATATTGGCGTATATATTTAGTGCGCTTACTTTAGTTTCACGTGTATATGTATATATTATGATAGATGTATAACGTTTAGTCTTAGTGACACGCGCGGCCGGCCGATATCGGCAGCGGCGCGCTATATGTATATTATTAGAGTTCGCTTAGGCGCACAGAAGACAGGTGTGTCAAGAGGCGCGAAGAATTATGCTGACTGGAGAAGTTTGAATTCGTGTGTTCGCTGTAGTAGTGTGGCTGACTAGTTGAGTTGTAATCGAATTGAGTTCTGTCTGTTTGTTTCTTATTAAACTAAAAGATATTAAACTGTGTTGGTGATTAATTCAGGTTAATCTACACAGTAGAAAATAAAGCTACTTAGGGCCTATACGTAGAATTAGTGTTCAAAAGGTGAACGTTAAATAGGCGTTAAGTACGAAGAGAACAAGGATTTAATCAGAAGGATTGTCAACGGAAGGATTGGGTTGATTCATTTTAATGAATCCATGTACCAGTTCTGAATGTCTAAATAGTGAATTGACAACATGAGGTGACCAAGGGACTTGGACTCTGGATGCATTACCACCTTTCACACATTGTTGCTTGTTTAAGTTTCTGATGGTAGTTTGGCATTATTTTAGGTGGCAGTTGGAGCAGTTGGTCTGATAAGGAGAGCCCTATATGAAGCCACAAAATACTCAATGGAACGGAAGACATTTGGTGTTCCAATATGTGAAGTGAGTCCCATGAATCAGCTCAATATTGTCAGACATTGATTATACGCTTTGTTTCCGCTGAAGTGAAAGATAAATGTATAGACTTTAGGAATGTGTTATTTTATAGTTTTTAGTGTTCAAACACCAATTGCAATATTCCGGAAATAGTATTTGATAGAAAATCGCGAAATTACAAAGTACTTTGTTAGTGATTTAAGACTGAAGCAAATTATCCATTCTTTGTCGGAGATTGGTAACGAAATCATAAATGCCAGGCAAAGAAATTAGTTCATCTGTTGCATGTTATTTGTTTTTCAAGTTAGGACCTTCCTTTCTGGAACCTTTTCATCCAGTTTCATAACATGTACACGTGTGCACTATTTATCCATTATAGCATGCTCCTATATAATTGAAATTCGGTTATAGCTCAGTTGCAGCTGTTGCTTCAGAATTGTCTGTGGAATGTGCTTTTCAAAGTCCTATATAAAAATGTAGTCCTGTGTAAAGAAATATGTGTGATGCAGTACATGTAAGTTTTTTGGTGGGAATAGCACCATAGATTGTGATAGATTGTGTGCACATTTATCAAAGCATATAATTTAACCTTCATCAGTTAGTACATACAAATTAGTCCTAACATTACCATGGTATAATTTGCTTGAGTCTCGCAATAATTTGGAGATAGGCATGTCTCTTCAGCCGGGGTTGGGTCGGGAGTGCTTCTGAGTAGATAGCCTTGAAGAGGCGCTATATAAATTCTCCATATGAATGTTATGGTTTGAGCAACCACAATATTTTTTACCACTTGACTCCATAAACTGTATGGATGTGGACTTCTGGAGCAGCTTTTACATTCTGGCAAAACATTTAACCTTTAGACAGAATGAGATGGATTGAGAGAGGAATCAAATTGGGTTCAACAAGCTGAGGTAGTTTACACCAACTGCTGCTTTTATGTTGTAGAGCTACAAAACCCTTTTGTTCTTTTCTGTTTCTCACATAGTCATTGTTTTAATGCTTTTCAGCACCAGGCTGTGGCATTCATGCTCGCTGACATGGCCATAAGTCTGGAACTTTCTCGACTGGCTGTACAGAGAGCTGCCTATGAGATAGACTTTGGCCGACGAAATACATACTGGGCGGCTGTTGCGAAGGGTTTTGCAGCTGATGCAGCTAATAAGGCAGCTGCAGACGCTGTACAGGTTAGCTGTTTACAGCTTCATGAGGCCTGTGGGCAGGATTTGATTTCTAGTAAAGATTATGCTTCATTTGGATTCACTTTCTCCATTCCTTTGCATCTATCTTGTAAGTCTGTATTTCTTCCAGTCAGTCACAAATTAGCCATTATATAGTTTCCTGTTTTCTTGTTTGGTTACGAATCGTTGTCTATCTCTTTACTGAATTGTTTAAATTTTTGGGAAATTCTAGAACTCTGGGTTTCCATAAAAGCATCCATGTCACCAGGTTAAAGCATATTTGCAGGGAATAAATGTTATTGGAACTTAGAAGGAGAGTGGACTCGACGAGTACAGTAACGGACGAAGATGCATGTAATGCAATTCATACCTTAATCTGTTGGGAATTTTGTGACATCTCTGTTTTAAAACAACTTTAATGCATATGCAATATTTATCTGTAAACAGATATTTGGAGGAAATGGCTATAGTAAAGAGTATCCAGTGGAAAAGCTGATGCGTGATGCAAAGATTTTTCAGGTGTGTGGTTTTCTGCATTTTCCTATATTTTATTATTTTATTTTACAAATTGTAAATCCTGGTTGGATGCAGAGCATGTTTCAGACTGTTTGTGATTAAACTAGTGATATAGTTTTAGGACAACTGATGAAATTTGACCGAGTCTATTACAGTTTTCATTTAAGACAAAAACTTTGAGATTCAGTTGAATGCCTTTTGAAGAAACTCTACCGGTATTGATAGTTTGTGAAGTGTAAGTTTCCACTGCACTGTAGTACTGAAACTTCATGCTGTTGAAGGCAAATTGCTTGGTTTGCTTTCATTCTCATATTATTTTAGAAGCCTTTGAAAGTTCATTTGAATTAGATTGAAGTATGTGATTGGCATTTCTGGAACCAAACGAAAACTAAATCTTACGACTCAGTCCTGCTTTCCACTGTACCCTCTTTTCAATGATATTATTGCAAAGCTGTAGACTTAAGAAGTTAAGATATAGTGTTTTAATGCTGTTCACTCTCCAAACCTTAAACATTAACACTTTAACGACGAGTGGATTGGTTTCCCAATCACTTTCAGTACACTCTTGTCGTTTAAGTGTTAAGAATAGTTTGATACTCTTGAAGGCAGTGAAAATAAAAGTGTGAACTGAATGATTACAAGAAACTTTGTGCAATTATTTTTAGATATATGAAGGAACTTCACAGATTCAAAGAATAATTGTTTCACGGGAATTGTTGGCTAAGGCGAAGCATGGATCACCTCTTTATTAGACGGATTTCATAAAACTTTCCACATTACAAAACCGATTTCATTTTGTTCTTTATTTGCTATAATGCAGTAGGATATTGAAAATTGGGTGTAAAGTTTCGTCATTCATTTAATCAAATGTTAATGTTTAAAACTTGTTCTGCTGAAGGCAGTTACATTTACAGAAATGAATAATCATGGAGATACCTTGAAAATGTATAAAGAGGCATTATGTTTTACATTTAATTGCATTGGTAACAATACACTACAAGATGCATGAAAATAAAAATCACTCTTAGCCAGGAAGGACAATCTTGGCTACTCAGTCTTTACTAGAGTGCAGAGCCATATTTTTCAGAAAAGTGTGGAATTAACAATTTTAACAATTGAAGTTTTTTTCTAAATTCATGTCATAAGATATCTAAATCTATCACTTTAATGATCATCTGTCTGTATTTAATTTTTTTCTTGGTTTTTGTACTTACTACCTCCGTGGTGAATAAACGTACTGGTATATAAACTATACATTTTACTTTAATGCCCCAAAAAGCTATTTTTCAGAAACTCTGCTGCCTATGAGGCAAAATCATTGAGACTGGTGTGATTAGGGGTCGTCCATAAAGGACGTCTGCAAAATATGACCTACTTTGGACCCCTCCCCCTTGTCCGCATTTGTCCGCATTTGACTTTACCCTCCCTCCCTCCCCTTTGCGGACGTCCGCACGCCAAAGCCAATTTTTAATGTGATCATCACTATTTTTACAATTATTCCACAGTTCCTGTGCACATTGGTACCTAGGCTATATCAGGTATAACTTTTTTATGGCGTGGGATATCATCACGACTTTTACCTCAAAATGTGTGCAAATGGACCTCCTACAGCTACCTAAAATGTCAAAATTATATTCCATGTGCTACAAATTTTTTGGCAGAAAAACGTAGGGGGGTGGTAACCACCCCCCTTGGTAGCCCGAGGGTTAAAGATTACATGACATAGCAGTAACAGACGATTACTGTACGGCTGCCGTGCAAGGCGCCCTTCTGTACTGCTCATTTTACAATCGCCACCTAGGGAGTGAAGGCTGAGTTAACCGTGTGGAGCTATTGGGTATCGAACCCACGTCCTTCTGAGCTTCGTGCCAGCGTGTTACAATTCATCCATCTCCCCGCAAAGAACTTACGGCCTTTCCCATGTAAATGTTGTCAGCTTAAGTGGTGAAGCCTTCCGACCCTGATACCTGTGGTTTTGCTCAGAAAGCTCATGGGGGGGGGCTTTGCAGCCAGTCCCAGTTATTGACCCATCTGATCCAACTGTAATGTGCATTGTAAGAGTGTCGGTATGCCATCACGGGCACGGGCGGCGATCCCGGGGTGGTCGTGGGGGACAAGACCCCACCTTTAACAGTGGGGGGCACACTATACAGCTATCCCCCAAAGTTTGAAGAAACACCAAAATAAGGTCAACACATTTTGCACGTTTAAAAAATTTTCACCTCTTTTTTGACCAGATCAAAAGAGTCCCGTCTCCCCCCTCCACATGTCAAACAAGATCGCCGCCAGTGATCACATCAGTCTTGTTGTCAAGACCTTAAACCTCAAGACCAAGACCAAGACCTTGAACCTCAAGACCAAGACCTTGAACCTCGAGACCAAGACCAAGACTTTGAATCTCGAGACCAAGACCAAGACCAAGACCTTGAACCTCAAGACCAAGACCAAGACCCAAAAAATCGAAATCAGGTCAAGACTTCTAAAAATTTTAAAGTCGGAATATTCGCTGTTTTAATGAAAACATGAGTCTCTTATTTTATTCAAGCAAATTAACTTTAAATGCAAACTGCAGAGAAATCCGCATTTGTATTCAAAAGTCCTTCGTGCAAACTCTTGTACCAAATGCCTTTTGTATTTTATAAAAACCAATTCGCTCAGAATTTTCTGACCAAGACGTGCCTGGTGGGCCTCATAAAAATTCCGCCATGTGAAAAAAATACGTTCTACGGGTGCTGAAGTCGCTGACACACACAGAGCAGCTTTTCAAGCACTGGATGTAAATGTAGAGATAGTGAGTCCATTGAAATTTTCCCATGGTTTATCATACCGTCTGATACAGAATAACTGTTGCTGCTGCCAATGGGTTTTCCTGACCAACATGACTTGTATCCATCCATAGACTAAGATGCTGATATTGGTCGTATGATATGCAAGCAGGCTTGATACAGAATTCTTCAGTTCTGTTAAATGACTGTTCATATTAATAGCCGGTCTTGGTCTTGGTCTTGCGAGACCAAGACCTTGAACCTCAAGACCAAGACCTTGAACCTCAAGACCAAGACCAAGACCTTGAACCTCAAGACCAAGACCAAGACTTTTAAAAACGAACTCGAGTGCACTCGAGACCAAGACCATGGTCTCGAGGACAACAAGACTGGATCACATTCAGTAAGCTCTTTAATGTTCATGGTCATGTAAGAATACAATTTATTTAGTATTGTAGGCATATAGTTTTGTTCACAATTATAAGTGTCTCTTTGTTAGATTGTAATTATAACCGAACATTTATGTAGCGCCACTCAGATGAGTGGTGCTCTCGCTCCTCATCAGTGCCAGCACGGGCAAAATGAAAGGTTTTCAAGCGTCTACGGAACTGACGAGGAGAGAGAGGGCACGAAGCTCTTGGCGGAGTGACTGGGAAAGACTATTCCAGGCTGAAGGACCCACACAGTCGAAGCTCCTGGATTGGGCCGCGGAAGAGTGCATACGTGGAACAACGATAAGGCCACGGGCCGAGGATCGCAAGGAGTTGTTTTATTATTCTTTACTGAAAACCAAACGCGAACCGCACATTGGTGAATGTATCATTATAGCTGTTTACACTGTTCTCATTATGTAAGTGTAGCGTAACTACACTGCATGACGAGGTTGATGTATGTAGTAGGAGAGCATGTAGCATAGCCTACATGTAGGCGCCTTCAGTTTGTCAGTCTATGTGGTACCAATAAGCCGTGTCATTGAGTGCATGTCTTCCAGTGATAATTTGGTGCCATAGAAGTTAACCACTACATAAGCTTACATTTTGTAACAGAATTGGCAAGCATAATCGACGTGCTGTTTATATTGCGAATCTAGAGGCTGCGTGTTTCACTTTCTGTTCTTTTTATATAAATAAGCCAGTTTCGGTATTTATTGCTAATTCGAGCAATTGACCTGGCGAACGATTGTCACAGCGAGCAACTGACCTCGCGAGCAACTGCTGGCGAGCAATTGTCCGGCGAGCAACTGTTCGCGAGCAGTTGTCCATAAAATCGGCCAGTCCCAATAGGATTGTTTATGGGAAAAGTTGTTGTCCGGTGCAAAATTTGGCTTTTTGTGCACCAAAGTTGTAGGCCTACCATCGCTTCTAACTGTGCGTCATTTGTGGAATGCACGTTGCCCAGCATGGAGGATTGGAGAGCATGGGCGTCCGGAGGGGGAGCAATGGGGATTTGCCCCTGGATTTTGAAAATTGTCTCGTTTTCTGTGTTCATGAACAAGGACGTAACCAGACTTAAATTCAAGAGGAGGCAACTGCGGGAGACATCCAGGTGTAGTAGCCTAGGGGTGCGGAGGTATAACCATGGAAAATTTTTGAAATCTAAAAATGCAAGAGGAGGCAACGTTCAACCCCTCAGTCTTTTTTCTACAATTCCCAATTCCCATCCGCGTACACTAGAAGCGCACATCCAACTATTAGTTTGCAACCAGAATGTGCAGATTTGTCAAGTACCCATTCATAGCTTCCGTTCACTTGACATCCACCCAGTGGTCGCAATAACCCTAAATTTTACCCCGTCCCCAACGACCACTCAGTGGCTTAGTGGTCTAGGGCAGAAGCAAACCCAACTATTCGCCCAATTGTTTATCTAGCTTGTGTCCGGAGCTCGGTTTCTGCTATAGACCTACAGTACATGTCTGTTTACAAATCCATTCACCAAGCAACCATCCAAGATTAGCCTCATAATGATCAACACACCTGCGCCGGGCATTCAGGCACATGATAATCTGTTACCGTGTACACTGGCATGACATGCAGTGTTTAATCTAGACATCTTTTAGGGGGGGAAATCCCCTCCAGGATTCATGTTCTCCCCAGAGGCCAGCAATATTTGAATGTAGACACGTTTTGGGGGGGAATTCATATGACGCGCGCTGGACTCGAATCCGGGTCGCAGAAGCGAGAAGCCAACGCGTCAGTGGCTTTTCCATCGTGTACGTGCCAACCTAAATAGTAGTCGTAATCTATAAATTTCAGCAGCGCCCAAAAAGCCAGTTTATTAACGGCGAGATTATCAGTCAAAAACGGATTCACTAGACAGGTTTCAGACAATTAAGTTTTGTGTCATGGTCCATTCTTAGCACAATGTGCTTCATTGTGTCTGGCAGCTGCAGAGCAGGAGGCTGGAGTCTGGCGTCGCCCGTTGGTGGCTGTTTCGACGACACGCTCTGCTAACCAAGCGGGCAGAAATTGAAAGGCTTCTGATACGAGAGGCATCGCTGTGTAGGCCCTATCGTATCATACAATTATCAGAACATATGTACATATCGCTATGATTACTACGTTAAAAGCGTAATGCAAGTATTTCTCATTAATAGTCAAACTAGGATCAGTCTTTCATATAATATTTGGTTTCAAAAATATTCAAAGGGTCAATATGGTAAATTTGTCGATTTGCTTAGCATATTTGTGGTATTTACAGAACAAATTACGCCGTAAGTATATAAATACCGTACATAATAATTTATATACATGTATAAGCCTATATCATTATATAAAATAGGGGCCCAGACATAAATAGGCTTTGATAAAGACAAATTAGCAACAATTAGCCTAGTATTTCTGTGTACTAACGTCTGATTAGCCTGCATAGCCTATAACTTTAGACTTTGCCTAATTATATTTACCTAATTATATGCAACACACAGAAATATTTATACCACATATATCGAAAATAATAATCATCACCTATTTGTCGTTGATAGAATAGGCATAAAATAATCGATTCATAAACGTAGACGAATATAATTAAAGAAAACATCTTAACTAAAGAACTATTTTACCAAAGGAACACATCCTAACTAAAGAACTATCTTAACGAAGGAAGATTTTATCTTCACAAAAGAACTATTTAAAAAAGAACACATCTTAACTAAAGAACTATCTTACCAAAAGAACACACCTAAACTAAAGAACTAACCTAACTAAAGAACACATCTAAACTAACGAACATATCTTAACTAAGTTAAGAACATAATTAAATATATCAACAAAAGAGCTACCTTGACTAAATAACACATCTTAACTAAACAACATATCTTAACAAAAAACTATCTTGACTAAAGAACACGGCTAAATTGAAGAACAATATTAACCAAAGACAGAACGAAGTAACCGAAAGAAGATTTCTAAATTAAAGAACACAATTAAAGAACACATCTTAACCAAAGAACTATCTTAAATAGAGAACAAATCTAAAGAACTATCTTAATTAAAGAAAACATCTTAACTACAGAACTATCTTAAATAAGGAACACATCTTAATTAAAGAACATATTTTAACTAAGGACCACATCTAAACTAAAGAACTATATTAACTAAAGAACACATCCTAAATAAAGAACTAGT
Source organism: Allolobophora icterica (assembly GCA_963556255.1). Classification (NCBI taxonomy): domain Eukaryota; kingdom Metazoa; phylum Annelida; class Clitellata; order Crassiclitellata; family Lumbricidae; genus Allolobophora; species Allolobophora icterica. The sequence goes on along the minus strand of OY744602.1, from coordinate 68,772,511 downwards.
TTAACTAAGAAACCATCTAACCAATAGAACTACCTTGACTATAGAACACATCTTAATCAAAGAATTATCTTAAATAGAGAACAAATCCAAACTAAAGAACTATATTAATTAAAGAAACATCGTAGCTACAGAACTATCCTGGGTAAAGAACACATCATAACTATAAAACACATCTAAACTAAAGAACTATCTTAACTAAAGAACACATCTAAACTAAAGAACTATCTTAACTAAAGAATAATCTTAACTAAAGAACACATCCTAAATATAGAACACATCTAAACCTAAAGAACTATCATAAATAAAGAACTCTCTAAACTAAAGAACACATCCTAACTATAGAACGCATCTTAAACAAAGATCTATGTTCAATAACGAACACGTCTTAATTAAAGAACTATCTTAACTAAAGATCACATCCACACAAAAGAACTCTCTTAACTAAAGAAAACATTTGAACTAAAGAATTAACTTAACTGAAGAACACATCCTAGCTATAGAACACATCTTAAGTAAAGAACACATCGAAACTAAAGAACTATCTTAACTAAAGAATAATCTAAACTAAAGAACTATCTTAACTAAAGGGTACATCTAAACTAAAGCACTGTTTTAACTAAACATCATATAAACTAAAGAACTATCACAACTAAAGAACACGTCCTAACTATAGAAGACATCTTAACTAAATAACTAAGTTAACTAAAGAATACATCCTTACTATGGAAAACTTCTTAGCTAAAGATCCTAACTTAACTAAGGAACTATCTAAACTAAAGAAAACATCTAAAGAGCTTTCTTAACTAAGGAACTATACTAAAGAATTATCTTAACTAAAGAACCATCTAAACAGAAGAGCTACCTTAACTAAAGACCACATCTAAACTAAAGAACTATGTTAACTAAAGAACACATCCTAACCATAGAAGACATCTTAACTAAAGAACTAAGTTAACTAAAAAATACATCCTAACTATGGAAAACTTCTTACCTAAATATCCCAACTTAACAAAACAAAATATTTAAAGTAACAAATCTAAAGAGCTTTTTTAACTAAAGAACAAATCAACTATACTAAAGTACTATCTTAACAAAAGAACACATATAAACAGAAGAACCAACTTAACTAAAGACCACACCTAAACTAAAGAACTATGTTAACTAAAGAACACATCCTAACTATACAAAACAAAACAAAAGAAGTATCTTAACTAGAGCATTTCTTAACTAAAGAAACATCTTAACTGAAACACATCTTATCAAAAGAACTATCGTCACTAAAGAACACATCTAACTAAAGAACTGCATTAACCAAAGAACAACATTAACCAAAGATAGAACTATGTTAACCAAAGAAGACTTTTAAACTAAAGAACACAATTAAGGAACACATCTTGACTGCAGAACTATCTGAAATAAAGAACAAATCTAAACTAAGGAACTATCTTAATTAAAGAAAATATCTTAACTGCAAAACCATCTTGAATAAGGAACACAACTTAACTAAAGAACACAACTTAACTAAAGATCACACCTAACTATGGAACTAGTTTAACTAAAAAATCTAAACAAAAGAACTATACTGGACTATATAGCAGATCCAAACTAAAGAACTATCTTAACAAAAGACAAATCTAAACTAAAGAACTATCGTAGCTAAAGACCACATCTAAAGTAAAGAACTATCTTAACTAAAGAAAACATCCTAATTATAGAACACATCTAAACTAAAGAACTATCTTAACTAAAGACCCCACCTAACCGAAAGAACTATCTTAACTAAGGACCACATCTAAACTAAGGAACACATCCTAACTATAGAACACATCAGTCTAAACTAAAGAACTATCTTAATTAAAGACCACACATTAATTAATATACTATTCTAACTAAGGAACACATCTAAATTAAAGAACTATCTTAACCAAAGATCACATCCTAACTATAGAACACATCTAAACTAAAGAACCCTCTTAACTAAAGCCCGCATCTTAATTATAGAACTATCTTAACTAAGGAACACATCTACACTAACGAACTATCTTATCTAAAGTCCACAACTGAACTAAACAACCTTCTTTACTAAAGAACACGTCCTAGCTATAGAACACGCCTAAACTAAAGAACTGTCTTAACTGAAGACCACATCTAAGTTTAAACTAAAGAACTATCTTAACTAAAGAACACGTCCTAACTACAGAACACATCTAAACTAAAGAACTATCTTAACTAACGACCACATTTAAACTAAACAGCAATCCTAACTAAAGAACACATCTTAAGAAAAGAACTATCTTAACTAGACAGCACATCTAAACTAAAGAACAATCTTAATTAAAGACCACATCCTAACTATAGAGCACGTCTAAACTAAAGAACTCTCTTAACTAAAGAACACGTCTTACTAAAGAGCTGTCTTAAGTAAAGACCACATCTAAACTAAAAAGCTTTCTAAACTGAAGAACACATCCTACGTATAAAAGACACCTCGTCTAAAGAACTGTCTTAACTAAAGACAACATCTAAACTGAAGAAATATCTTAACTAAAGATCACATATTAACTAAAGAACTACTATCTTAACTACAGACCACATCTAAACTGAGGAACTATCTTAATCAGAGCGTTGTGTTTAACTCTGATCTAATTTCTACTTTTTTATCGGTCTCGCTGTTTGTCTTTACTCCCTTTTTAGTCCAATCACTCAGGATATCAGGTCAGATCGTTCCGTTCATCTAAAATAACCAACTGTCTCTAAAAATGGCTCAGCTTAGTTTTTAATCTGTCACGAGACGCACGTACACCTTTGTGTTTTTGGCGTTTTCCGCCATTTTTTACCAATATTTCAAAATGTCTGCTTTCGCCTCAGCATTACTTTTGTGTCTTTTCATCCGTCTCTCTCTAAATCCATTCAACCTAAACACCTCTCGTGCCCCAGTTCAACACTGCCAACCGCCACTGTTCAATATTCTTATTTCAACACCGTTCCCTCAGCCTCATTCCTCATCACTCGTCGTCACACAGTTCATTTCTCTGCCATAAACACCGGTCAAATCCTGCTCACTCTATTGCTTTCCGGTGACATCAAAACAAATCCTGGTCCTAGCAAACACTCCTCATTTCATACATCTAGGTCCCTCAAAAAGAAATTTCTCCTCTATTCCCTCAATATTCCGTCTTTTCTCAACCCCCAAAACTCCATTGCCTTAAGTGATCTTGTCATCTGCTCTCGACCACCCGATCCTATTGCCCTACAAGAAACCTGGATATCCACTTCGTCCTCTAACCCTCATCTCTCTGATTGCACTCCTCGTGGCTACAGCCTGCTAAATTTTCCTCTCATCACCTTCTCCTCAAAATCTGCTAACATTTCTGGTGGCGGCACTGCCTTCTTGGTCCGTGAACCGGCTGTTGTCCTAAATTCCTGTCGCCATACCTTCCGCTCTTTAGAATGCTCCTCCACAACTCTTCGACTTGCTTCCGACCTGCTCACAGTTTTCAATATCTACCTCCCTCCCACCTCGTTTGCGTACTCCTCCAAACCATCTATCTTCCTTGATGAATTTGGTTCCATTCTCTCTCTCGCTGCCACTATACTCCCAACGAGTTCTTACTAACCGGTGACTTCAACATTCAATCCCTCTGACCCTCTTGCATCAGAGTTTCCTCCATTGTTCATTCAAAGCTTGATTATTGCAATTCCCTCTTCTTCAACCTTGATTCCATCCAAAACAAGCGTCTGCAACTTATTCAAAACTCACTAGCCAGAGCTGTCACTAGAACGCCCAAACATCATCATATCACTCCCATCCTTAAAGGAATTGGTTTTTATAAAAAATCCCAGAGCGAATTCACTTCAAAGTCCTATCACTAACATACAACCAGTGCATATTTTAAGACATTTACACTACTGGGACAAAGTTGGGCGTCTGGTTGAGCTGTGTTTAACCTCTTATGGAAGAGGGGCACTTCTTTTTGGGGGAATTTCTTAAGTTTTTCTTGGCAACCGACAATCCATTTTACTAATTTTCATTTTACTGCTGGGACAAATCTTAAAACTCCTTCAACATTTGTCCCACTAGTTGTAGTTTAAACATACATTGCCTGGGACAAATCAGCCTCACTACTGGGACAAATCCTAAGATTACAGGGACATTTGTCCCACTAGTTATACAGTTAAAATATGCCCTGCATACAACTCCCTGCAATATTCCCAGCCCAAATACTACCGTGATCTCTTCACCATCCAGGAAACCCGCTCCACCCGATCCTCCTCCTATCTCAGTCTTTCTCGACCTCCAGTCACTACTCATCTCAAGTTCTCCAACCGCGCCATATCCAACACCGCGCCATATCCAAAACAGCACCACGCCTTTGGAATGATCTCCCCTCTGAATTCCGCAGATTCTCCGTTCCGCCATCATCATTGCAACCTGTCCTCCATTCTCCTCCTCATGTTGCTCTATAACCTCCGAGCTTTCCTTTCAAAATTTAAGTCTTACCTTTCAAGTGCTCCTACTCTGACTCATCTGATCTTCCGCCTTCCAATTATTCTCGCCCAAACGGCTCCAGCCTTGACAGCTGCTCTGCCTCCTCTCTTGATCTGGACCCCTGGAAATCGGACTAGGAACTCTTTTGGACTATAGTCTTTGGAAAATCCCCTTTGATTTGATTTGGCCTCCTGGAAACCGGACTCGGGCCTCTTTTGGACTAATCTATGGAAAACCCTTTCTGATTTGATTTGGCTTTCTGGAATCTCTTGGATTTCTCTCTGAAAACACCCTCTGACTTGACGTAGCGCTCGTGAGTAGGCTGGTGCCCTGCGTTTGGCCTTCGAGTGGCGCTTTAAAAGTTTGGAGATGACGATTACGATTACATCCAGTGCTTGAAAAGCTGCTGCGTGTGCCAGCAATATCAGAACCTGTAGCCGTAGGACGTGTTTTTTCACATGGCAGAATTTTTATGAGGCCCCACAGGACACGTCTTGGTAAGAAAATATCTGAGCGAATTGGTTTTTATCAAATGCAACAGGCATTTGGAATAACATTTCACATGAAGGACTGTTGTAGATACGAATTTGGAAATCTCTGCAGTCTGCATTTAGAGTTGTTTTGCTTGAATAAAATAAACGACTCATGTTTCAGTGAAATAGCGAGTAGTCCGACTTGACAATTTTTTAAGTAAGGAATAGAAGTCTGGATATGATTGTGATTTTTTGGGTCTTGGTCTCGGTCTTGGTCTTAAGTTTCAAAGTCTTGGTCTGGGTCTTGAGGTCTAAAGTCTTGGTCTTGGGCTTTAGGTTCAAAGTCTTGGTCCTGGTCTTGGTCTTGAGGTTCAAAGTCTTGGTTTTGGTCTCGGTCTTGAGGTTCAAAGTCTTGGTCTTGGTCTTGAGGCTTACTTTAACGTCTTGACAACAAGACTGATTTACCCTTTAAAAGCCAGACCATGGAAAAATTCGTCATTTCACCTATAAACTTATCCGGGCCGAAAACCACATCAACTCGGCCGGATATACGTACCATATCAAAAACCCGACCGTGAAGAATCAGTAATTTCACCTGTAGAGGGACTTCGCCGGGCCGATTGCGCATGACATTGACATCGGCATTAAAACCGTATTTTTACGACGCAAGCCGACGGGTCATTCCTGTATTTCTCTAATTGTTATCGTGTGTTTCCAAAACTTTCCATGCTGGACTACCACGGAGGTTGTAATCAGATTGGACTGGATTGGACTGGACTAGGCCAGATAACATCAGATCTTGTCAAATAAGATCAAGTACGGTACATAAGATCTGATTATATACGCTCAGTATTTTTTTCTAAGAAAAAGGTTCCGGAACTGAACAATAGGTTCCGGAACTGAACAATTATGAAAGGGCTAAAATCGAGGGCAAATCCCGAGAAAAACGGGATTGGTAGTTGGGAAGGGTCTCAATAAACACTGAAAACAGTTCACAACACTGAAATTAAATCAAAATAACTAAATTATTTTTTATTATTAAAATAAATAATTTTTAGTAGCTGAAAAAGTGTGCCGGAACGCCGTTCCGGCTGAAAAAGCACTGAATATGATATTAGTTTAGAATAAATGAGCTTAAATCCGAACAGATTATTCAGATGAGATCAAGTTATAGGACCTATCATATAAGGAAAATTAGATCACATTTGATCAGATTCAATCAATCAATCAAAAGATTTATTGTAACCAAAAACAAAAAAACAACAAAAATCAGTGTACACAAAAAGGCAGGCAAGTTTTGGCGATAAATGGTAACCCAAAAGGGCTATATGCCCACTAAGTAGGGTTACCCATGTAACATAAATACATTAGTAACAAATAGCGAATGGCTTTCTCATAATATAAACGTTTATATTATAGCCTCTTTTCACTGTAGAGAAAAAAAATAAGACATGCACAGCTGGTGAAATCCAAAATAACCTTAACTAGATGCAAGCTTAACTAAAATTGACAAGATAGTAACTCGGGCAGCAAGACATATTTAACTAAGTATTCAGTATATGTGCTTTCAAGGTTTTCTTAAACGAAGACAGATTCGTCAAGTGTCGAATCTGTAAGGGGATATTGTTCCAGGCCGATGGACCAGAGGCTCTTATGGCAAACTTCCTGGTATTGGTGCGAGCACAGACCTTTCGGTAGAATTTACTTTGCCTGGTAGGATATCCATGAATGTCGGAAGATAAGTTGAAATAACCCTTAAAGATACTAGGTAATGAGTTGTGTGTATATTTATACATAAATTCACATAGTTGTAGAATATTAATCTGATCAACTCCAAGTATACCAAATTTGATGAAGTGTTGTTTAGTATGGGATTTAGGGGCTATCCTTGCTATCACTCGTATTGCTCTTTTTTGTAGAATGGTCAATTTGTACAGTCTGTGGACATAATTAGAAGCCCAGACAATACTACAATATGCTAGATAAGGATATACTAGCGAATAATAAAGGTTTATTAGGGTTTTTTGTGGTACATACGATGCTAGGCGATTCAGTATCCCTATATTTTTTGCAATTTTTGTAGATACGACTTTGATATGCTCGGACCAATTTAGATGCTGATCAATGCAAACTCCAAGAAATTTGGTAGAAGTTACCTGAGGAACTTTAATGCCATCAATTAGTAGATCAATGTTTGTTTGTGGGACCAATTTTCTATGAGACCTGAATAAGATAAAATTAGTTTTTGATATATTCAACGACAGTTTGTTAACTCTAAACCAATCAACCAGATGAATAATTTCTGAGTTTATAATTTGATATAAATCAATGAGAGACTTGTGCGAGTGAAACACGCTGGTATCATCAGCAAAAATGATAAAGTTCAAAATATTAGAGGCATTTGGTAGGTCGACGTTAATGTAAATTAGAAAAAGGAGAGGACCTAGGTTAGATCCCTGTGGGACTCCGTATTTAACATGTATGGATTTTGATAATATCCCATTACAAAGGACCTGTTGATATCTATCACTGAGATAGCTACTGAACCATTGATGGGTGACCCCTCTTATTCCGTAGAAATTGAGTTGTTTTTTTTAGTAATATACCGTGGTCCACCGTATCAAATGCCTTTGCAAGGTCAATAAATAGTCCAACTGAGAACTCATTATTATCAATGGCTGCTGAAATTTGTTCTTGCAAGTTAATAAGAGACATCGCTGTTGTATGTCCTCTTCTGAAACCATGTTGCATCGAGTAGAGAATGTCGTTTTTGATGAGGTGGGTATTAACCCTTTCAAACATAATTTTTTCAATTATTTTAGAAAAAACAGGAAGGATAGAGATTGGTCGATAATTTGTTAGATCCTCCTTTTTCCCTTGTTTAAAAATCGGTACAATTTTTGCTAGTTTTAGCCCAGATGGTACCACCCCTGAGGAGAATGAGCAGTTTATAATTTCTGAGAGGGGTTGTGCAATTTGTTTAATATACGAGACTGCTATTATTGGGTCAATACCATCCAGCCCCGAAGAGTGGGTAGGCTTGATTGTATGCGTTATATTAACAATTTCTTCTGGGGTAGTTAAATATAGAGCTAGGGAATTAATGCAGGAAGATTTCATATATTTATCATATGAGTTGGGTGATGCCGGGATCTTATCAGCCAAATTTTGGGGTATACTTGCAAAATAGTTATTAAATTTATTAGCCATGGTTTCATCATTCTCTATCAGCATCCCATTTGAGTCCACTAAATCTATTCTAGTATTCCTGTTTTCTGTTTTAAGGATTGACCTTATAATTTGCCACTGCTTCTTTAAATTATTATTGTATTTTTGAAACTCTAATTCATAATATAGTCTCTCAGATTAAGTCTGTTCAGATTTGTGAGATTAGACTAAATATTCAATTTATATCAGTTTAGATATGATTAGATATGATTAGACCTCGATGTAGGAAACGTGAAGCAGCTCAACGGAATGGAGACGTCCGTTGATTTCATTGTGGTCGATCTATCGGGCTGCTTCGATGGGTTTCCTTCGACGAATCTTTCGTGCTTTCGATCGCCTGCAGTCTTTTTCACTCAGTAGGCCTACTTTAACTTTCGGATGCTGAAACGATGAAGTGAACTGCCATTTTCAGTGCATATCGCTTGAAAAATTGTTTTTTGCTATGAAATTGTAACGTGTTCACCGCATACTTCTTCCGAAACTAGAAAATTTCATCTCTTCCCTGCTACCATAGTGACGATTTTACGTACATTTTTCCTGATTATTATAGCCTCGGCTTTAATGATGATGACGTCATATTTTTTGCAACGTCATTATTAGAATTGGTAAAAATACGCATTAAATAAAAGAATTTAAGAAGGACGGCCTTGAACTCTTTGGTTTAAATCGTGAACTATATAATTATATTAAGCATCTTAATGTATAGGCCTATAGAAGTGCATGGTATTATAGATAACTTGCACTTTACGGGAATTTCTGTTATGGTGCTAGATGGCACGTTAAACGGTCTAGAACGGTCTAGGCTGAGACCGAGAGCCCTTCAGCCTACTATATGTGGCGTAGATAGAGCTTATCATTGGCGGCAATCTTGTCTGACAGGTGGGGGGCACTTCTGAACTGATCTGGTCAAAAAAGAGTTTTGAACTGATCTGGTCAAAGAAGAGGTTAAAAAACTTTCCACTTACGCGCCAAAAAATTTGTCGACCTTTCTTTGGTGTTTCATAAAAAGTTTTGGGGGAGGACAACTGTGTGTTTCCCCCCACTGTTAAAGGTGTGGGTCTTGTTTCCCACGACCCCCCGGAATCGCCTTCCATGACTCTCTTGCTAAACGCGAAAATAAACCGTCTAGATCCGTGACTGGCGGCATTCACCTATTGGAGTACCTGCTCCTCGTTTTGCTTATCTTTAGACTTGAGCCAATATAGACATCGATGACTTGAACGAGCTGCTGTTTATCAGACTGCCGACCTATCAATGTTCGTTAGATTGAACCGTTTTTGTGATCGTTATTGTCAGGTTGGAGATTTGCGCTGTAAAGATGCTGAAAGTAAGATGCGAAATTATAGGCCTACTGTCGCTGTCCAACATTAATTGAACGGCATCATTAACTCACGCTCAAAAACTTTACCATAGATTCGGATACAGATTGAGGATGTTCGTAGGGCAACGGTAGGGGACTTTCTCCGGAATTATTCTTCCGTAGTTGCATCCTGTAGCCGTGTTAAAGGGTGATCAGCAATTTCTTTGAAGTATGTTGTACCTGGTATATGTGGTGTCTGGCTAACAATCCTTCTAAGGTTGCTGATCCCTCCATCCACAACTCTCTATCTCTTCAGTTTGTGATTAACCAAAACTGGCTTTCACCCTAAACTGAAAGCTTGAAAACTGATCTCTTTCAGTCTGTTTATGGTTCTTAATGTATCCTGTTGCCCTTCTGAACTTTGTAGAGGGTGGGGACATTTCCAAATTGAAGTTGTATTGTAGTATTTTAAATAAAAAAATATTTTAACGGCATTTGGTAATTTTTGTGCTTTGTAGGCCACTTTTTCCTTGCGTCGTGTCATTCCATTTTCCCGTCTCAGAGCCTTGTCTTCTCAGGCTACAGGCATTGACAAACAGTCACTAGGCCTGTCCTTTGGTGAGCTGCTTTTTAGTCTTTGAGCCGAATTATAATTCAGAGTAAAAAATGGAGAGCATTTCGAAGATAGATGTTCATCGGTTACGAAAGTATAGGATATCAGCTTTGGCAAAACAACAAGTGCTGGCAGCTCAGTTATTTTTGCCACAAGTTACTCAGTTTGGACAGTGTTTTCAGTAGGCTTGTGCGCAAATTTGCTGATAGTGTTTGACTTTGAGCAAACAACTATATTTTAAAGAGTTTTGTCAATCTGAGCTTTGCTTTGTGTTTTGATTTTATAGTACTACAGCAGTCCTTATAACTGAATGCTGAAAAACATATAGGCAGATCCACAGAGGCTTTCATGCTTACATTAATTATGCATTAATTTTCAATCACACGTAGCACAAAGTCAGTTTGTTAGACTGGAGTTTATGACGTATGCAATCTTTAACCCAGACTGCTACAGTATTGCAATACACCTGTATTAAAACTGAGGCCATTTACTAGAATGCTTGTAAGTGGCTGCGAGTGGCCGTCCAAGTCCAACTAGCCTAATCTTGTGTGATGAGATAAAAATCAATATTGCAAGTGTAATTTAAACGAGGTCTTCATAGATCTGTAATCTATCCTGACAACGTCTGGGTCACCACAGAAATTATAATACGGCATGTAATAGGGCTACGGTACGTCATTATGCAATCATTCTCTAATGTCAGTCCAGTGAGGCAGGTAGTCAGTCACTCAGTCCAGGCAGAATAATCACCTTTGAAACAGGTAATCTAATCTAACTTACATGGTTTTTGCAGATAAGGAAAATATTTCATGTAGCTGGCCTCATGCAAATGAGACTCTTGTCTATTCAAATGATATATTCGACCCTTTAACTTCTCCATAACGCGTATTATGGGAGTAAAACTCAAAATCACTTCCCATAGTAGCTGATCATAATTTTAATAATATCTGGAAAATTTCACTTTTACATTTAATTCATTTAAAATTATTGGAACTTGATTTTCTACAATTACTCTTTCGTAAGTTTTCACATCTGCATGTTGAGATTGGAAAATTGGAGTTAATGAACGCAAATCCTTATGTCAGATGTTAATATGCAGTAGGCTAATTCTGTGTTAATCTTAGTTCAGCTTTTTATATTTACCAGAACTTACTCCAGAACAGCTAGCGTTCCAGCAAGTTGCTCGAAAGTTCACTGAAGATGAAATTATCCCTAAGGCAGCTCATCACGATGAGACTGGTGAAGTTAGTGTTACCTTTGTCATGGTTTTTTGTACAGTTTTCTTGACATTCAGAGTTCTCCATTCTGTCATCATTCATTCATATCGGACATTTATGTAGCGCCTCTTCAAGGAAAACTACTCAGAGGTGCTCCCGACTCCAGCACGGCTGAATAGACACTCGCAAGTGTTCATTATCTGCGTATAAAGTGTTCTTTCATGAAACTACTTCTGTAGGCCTACTTGATAAGCGACTCCAGTAGGTGATCCATGTTTTCTATTTGGCTTCCTACATTACAAGTAGCCAATTGTAGGTATATTTATTTATGTAGGTAATCTAGATGCTTAGTGCTTACTCTAGTGCTTTCTTATAACTCCTTTGAAAGAGGACTTTGTATACTATCCTAAGGCGTGCCAAAGTTGATTAAGAAGAAAAAATTCATTAATACAGATCAAAAGGTTTATCAGTAAGAAAACATGGTCAAGGTATTAGAAAAGTCATATTCTACTCCCAGACGCATACTTGCAATGTCAAACCACAATTTTGTACTCCATCCAGAGTACAAAATTGGCACAACTTTCAAAATGTGTGTTCCACATTTCATTGAGGATAAGCAATGATAACGGCCAATGAAGACATGCAGTGCATGGTTACCCATTAATAAGATAACAGTTTCTGCGAAATCCAGTGGTTAGAAGCCGTGGTTTAACTTGTTTCAGTGCAGTGTAATCTATCACCACAATTTGTTCAATTTCATTTACTCTCTTTTTACACTACATTTTCATTATCCTGGCCAAGATGCCAAACAGTTTTATTTAGAATGAATTTCTCTGCTTCAATTGGAAATGCTTGTTGCTATGAAGATTAATATTGAAAAGAAATTTTATTTGAAATTTAAAACAACCCATTTGAGCGTTGGACTTAACTTTTTTTAAATTATTTAATGGGTGCTATTTTGGGTCATTATTAAATGCAATAGCTCAAATAGGGGTCGTTGAATCAATTTGTTATCATATTTACGGCATCAAATGTAATTTTTGGGCTACTGTTCAAAAGCAAAAAGCATGAAGCCATTACAATTGTACAGTACTACTTGGTTGTATGTGAGTGCTATGTAACATTTATTCCAATTATGTACTAAGTAACATTTATTTTTACTGGAGCAATCTAATAATTCTAAGTAAACTTGAAACAGATGACTATGCATATTAGACCTTCCAGATCTATAAACCACTTACAAGAGTACAGAAGTTCTTTCGCTTGGACTGAAATAGGATTCCTCCGAGAAGACGAATCTTCACGGTTTGCTGTATAGTTATTCTGAATGAATAGATCGTAATCTTAGACTCCACATTTCTAAAGCGCTACACTAAAGCTAATCGCAAAGCACCAACTTAATCACTGCGTTAAATCAGAGGACAACCCGTCCAGAGATCGATGTCCATTGGATGTCTGAGTCCGGTTGTTACGACAGCTAGGTTTCGTTGAGGACGAAAAAGCCTGGAATGCAGAGGATCGCTTGGATTAGGGTAGGAATTGATGAAGGAATAGATGAAGTTTTAATGCCTGGATTTATCTACAGTAGTTTTGTACGGATTATTTGCAATATATTTGTTTAAGGTGACAGCATTATGTTATCGAGTTCTGGAGATAATGACATTTATTTTATTATGAATTGTGCAGTTTCCTCTCGAAATTCTGAAAAAAGCATGGAAACTGGGATTTATGAACAACCATATTTCTGAGAAATATGGTGAGTAGTTACCTGCTTCTTGTTGTTATTATTCTTATTTTGTGATTGAAGACATTTTTATTTGTTATTGCTAATTTGCATTTATTGTCTGTAATTTGTGCAAAAATAAGTTAGAGAAGATTCGGGCTGTAAGATGAAGATTATGTATGTAGATAGGCCTATATTCATATTTTTAGTGCTGATTGACTCCTTTGGATTTTGACCTGGAACCGATCTCACCCCCCGCCTATCGATTTTGATTTGACTAAGCGCCTGTGAATAAGCTTGTTCCCACGACCTCGCTTTTGTGGACGCTGTAGAAATCTCGAGATTACGATTACGATATCTAACTGGCCATTATTTTTAGTGCCGTACAATTATGTCTTGATTATGAAGAAGTTTATTTGTGAGCAAATAATGCTCCATGAGCTGGAACAGTCACCACTGCTGGGTTTTGCACACAAAGACTTGGAACTCAGCCTATACTAGTATACTGCGTGTTGTTCAGGATTTACAGTTGATGCCATGTTCAAAGTTCCTTGTCTGTGTTGCATTGGGTATGATGAACAATGACAGCGAAATGAATTTTGTGTTTCAAATAGTTACACTTACTGACTGCAACTCTCTGGCTTATGGTAGATTCACTAGGCCTACCTACCAATAAATAGCTCCCTCAACTTTCACTTAGATGCAAAGGTCGGATCAACAACGACTACCATGGCGAGCGCGAAATTCCCTTGCCATTAGCGTAGGACCATAGGTAGATATATTTAAAAACTCGTAGAAAATTTAAAGACGAAGAAGAGCACAGTAGACGTAGAATAGTGACTTCAACAGTCAATAGCTAATCAAAGAAAGATGGGCATAAGCTGATAGAAAATTTAAAAAATGTTTTCGCGTACCACTTAGCGACACGTTCCACTAGTGGTACGCGTACCACCGTTTGAAAACCGCTGCACTAGCAAATGCATTTATTTCCAGCAAACTTGACTACTGTAACTCACTTCTCTTTTGTATCACTAAGGGAGCTCTGCACCTGATGTCTGTGTTAGACCTGTCTAACTACAAGTGGTTCAAAATCTTCTTGCCAGAGCCATCTGCTGCAGCTACAAATGGCTCATGATAAAAGTCTTCAGAATAGATAAGATAGACGTTTCTGAGGCTCAGCCTTGCTTTGTAGGTGGAACGCCGTACGGAGTGCTGACCGAGTGCCTCATAATGGAGGAATGTAATTATGGGTGTACTGGAATATCAACACCCATGGGAGCAACCAATCTTGGAGTATGAGCTGTATTTATCTGAATTTGTCAGAAAATAAGTTGTTACTGTTAGAATTACATGTGTTTGTTGTTTAAATATGCATTATTTTTTGTCTCTAGTTAACTAACCCAGAGTGAGTCTGATTAAGTGGTCTTTGAATAGATAATATGGTTAGCATGTACATATATTTGTGCTTGGAGGGGAATGATCAGGTCCAAACAATTAAAGGATCAAAGGTGACACAGGTATGTGAAAATCAAGTGTAAATGGGACGAAAGTTGCAATAATCAGAAGCAAGTATTTCTTGCTAATGATTGTAACAGATGCAGAATAGAAACGTGTCTTGTGCCTGGTGTTTCTGTAGTCGCAGCTGTTAGCTTTGGAGGGAAAATGGCCTAGAGTAGGACGTACTGTCAATGGGGCCCCAGATTTCAGCATGCATGAGACCTAAGCCCAATCTAATCAAATCCTAAACTTCTATAGTAGGGAATTACCAGAAATCGCCTCAGTCGAATATCCAGTTTTTCAGCACTATTCGGAAGTATTCGCCTCGGCAAATCTTGTACACACAGAAAGTTGCAAATGAAATTTTTAGACTTATTCAATGAACTTACGTATGTTCAGCCTTTAAAATAGGCATCTATTGAATTCCATTCCATTTTCTTGAAATGGTGTTCGTTTATTGAATTTAATGCAATTTTACAAAACTTCACAACTGCACAAAAATGACTCAAACAATTGAAACCAGTTACGCTGTCAACCATCAAAGAGTTTTCTATAATCAAGATATGGATTAAAGAAATATATTTCTGTACATCTACTGTTTCTTATTAGATTTATTTCGATAATTTTTATTACATGAAAATGTGAAGCTTTGCATCTGGAACAAATGGTTCTAGGTTCTTACGAAAATCCGGCAAATGGTACATCCAAATAATCGGATTCGGTACTCGGTGGAAAATGTTCACCAGGTTATTCCTATTTTATAGCGCCGTTATAATTATGCACTCCAAGACACAAGCACAATATGTTCAATTCATGGGTCATTCTTATGAGACAGAAAGAGAGTCTTAGACAATAAGCATGCTGGAACAAAACGTCTTAAGTCAAGGATGGGAAGACAGCAAGAACATAGCAGAGTGAACAGATTGTGAAAGAGTGATCCAGAACCACTTGCCAGCAACAAAGAAAGTCTTGCTGCCAAGTGCATTGTTCACTTGAAGAATTGCAAGAAAAAAGCGATGAGAGGATCTAGTGCAGTGATGATAAGTGTGAGGGGTAAGCATATGTTGAAGGACTGTGGCTGATCAGTATAGACGCTCAAAACCCTAACCACTCGTTCCAAGGTTGACACCCAGGCTGTGAATGCACATACCCAAAACCTCTCAAGGATTCATAATGACTGTTGTTAGCAGATTGCTGAATTAGTTACAGGTGTATAGTGTAATGATGCCTTGTTGCCTGTGAATATTTGGGGTGGGGGGTGTTGGGTTGCAGACCACCGTTACCAGTCAGTGAATATATATTATATAGAATAAAAATGTCTGTAGACTCTAGGAGGCTATAGAAAATTTGCTGTTGTAATGATGAACTGAAAGATGTCGTGGCTCCATTGGCAAAGTGACTGCTTAACTATGCCTAAGTGCACCCGGTGACTCATGTGTGGCCTCTTTGACAATTGTTAGATGGAGTGATGAGACTTATCATTATTCAACAAGGTCATCTGATTATCTTTGTCTGGTTATATCTAAATCTAGAACTGTTCTTGGTGAACGAGCTTTTTCGGTTGCTGGACCTACTTTTTGGAACTCTCTTCCTGTGTCTGTCCGCTCTGCTCAGTCGCTTTTGTCATTTCGTTCTCAACTTAAGACTTACCTCTTTCAAATTGCATATCCACCATAGGCTGCCACTCTGTCTTACGGACTGACCTTCCGGATTTTGACCTGATTACGGCTTGGTTTTGGTGTGCCATCGGTTGATGCCTTGTGCACTAGACACCGGCGCATTAGAAGTAACTAATTACATTACATGAGTAGTCAAGTTCGCATTCAGTATGGACTTATACCGTTTTTAAAAATTAAAATGTTGACACCTCTGATGAGGCTAACAAATTCTTCTTCCGGCCATGGTTTCTGCAAGCAATAACTTTGTGTTACCTCATCGTGATTCAAAAGAACTATGGTGTAATTGTTATCATCCATTTTTCATTATCTTGAAATCATACTTTGTCTTGTGTTCTAGCAAGCTCCGGTGAAGAATGCTGGCACTGAAGAACAGAAGAAGAAATACCTTGGAAGATTGACTGAAGAGTGTCTTTTAACTGTAAATGTCTCATATTTCTTAATCTCGTCTGACCCAGGTTGATTATAGCCTACTTCAATTTTCAATAACATTGGGAATGCCATCCCGTAAATGCAATTAATCGGCAATTTTCATTTATATTTTTTTCTAACATACTAGTTTTGTTTTTACTCTGATCGCAGAAATGAAAAAACCAAGATCTTGCATGTTCACGCAAGATGTAGTTAAAACGAGAATTTATGCAATGGACTATTTAAAATAAATAATTCGAAAGATTAATGCCATGACCGATTTTCCGCCATGCTTGTTGATGCGTCGACTCATCATTTTTTTTATTTTACACGGATTTTCAATGCTAAAGATTACCACAGGGGGTGGCTCAAACAGGTTACTTTTTTTGTATAAGGGAAGCGAAAAATTATTTTTGCCAAGTTTTGGTATTTGTATCGGTAATCCAGGGTTGCCCCGATTCCGAATATTCGGTCTAGTGCAAAATCCGGTGAAACTCGATTTCCGGACCAATATTCGGGCAAACCTTAAAACATACTCTTTGGATGGTTCTCACCAGGCCAGTTGTAGCTAGTCTTCTGTCGCTTAAACTTTATCATGATCATCATCATCATTATCAACTGTACCACTTTGTCATCATCACATCACCTACGGCACACCTTAAAATAATAAAATTCATCACGAGAGAAAGGTCCTTCAAACTACATGAGTTTGAAGCAGTTGTTTACTGGACTTTTAAAAGATATCTATTGATAGGTGCTACCGTAATAAATGGGCAGTTATCTTACATTACTTTACGTTGGGCTGTGCATGTTGGTTCTGTTGTTGCAGGCATACTGTGTGACTGAACCCAGTGGTGGTTCTGATGTGGCCTCAGTGAAGACTCGTGCTGTTCGAAAGGGAAACGATTACGTCCTGAATGGACAGAAGATGTGGATCACAAACTGTGGTGTTGCCGACTGGTACTTTGTTCTTGCTCGTACTGCAGAGGATCCTAAAACTCCATCTGGCAAGGCACTCACTGGATTCATTGTGGAGTCTAAATCACCTGGAGTAACTATCGGAAGAAAGGCAAGTAGTTTGTCATCTGCTTGTTTGTAAAACTGGGAAAATATTATCAGCAAAACTAGCAAAGTTGCTGTATCAGAATAAGTTTAGTCGTGCTATGCTTTGGGTTTTCAAATTTGAAAATGGTTTTATTACCTTGCAACGAAATTCCATTTTATGCAAACATAAGGGAAGAAATGTTCTGTTCCTGTTGACAGTGTTCATCAGCTTTGCTCAAGTGTAATAGTATGCATTTATTTTGTGTAAATGGATGCAATATAGGATTCATGGCTGGTGTTCTAGAGAATGCTGTCAGTCAGTTCCAAGTGGGTTTTGAGATGGTGGCTATCTGTGCAGTTAGTGTACCACAGCAAGTCTGAATAATTGTGCGAACTAATTAACTATTATTACACACATACACCTGCGTGGCGCGCACATGACTGTTGCGAACCTTTGCATTTAGTTATACATAAATGTAAATATATGTTCATGTAGAGGAAACAAATGCATTTTATATCCTAATTGTTACCAAATGTGTCAGTTTTATTTCCTGTGCAATCTTTGACAAATGAATGTTACAAATTGACTTTATTCTAGGAGATGATGATGGGACAGAGAGCATCTGATACGAGAGGAGTGACATTTGAGGATGTTGTTGTGCCAAAAGAAGTAAGACATTCCATTAAATCTTACTAATTCTAATTGTGTATCACGGTGGTCAATTCGCGTAGCACACTGGGTGATCGTGGGTTCATGCTGACCACGTATTTATGTATTGACCATGGACAAGTTGTTTATGCATACTTGCCTCTGTCACCAAGCAGCGTCATTTGGTCCTGGCGTAAGTTTGTAAATCTATCCACTTCCTGCTCAAGAGCCAGAGAGTGGGCAATGAGCGCCTCCATACGTTCCAGTATAAGACGGGTAGCTTTACTTACCTACTAAATCTAATCTAAGACGTTGAATGCAAAAGGTTAAATATTTTTGACTAAATGTGCTAATTCTCTTGACATAGATCTGTGTTTAGATGCTAACACATATGGTACCTGTGCTGAGAATGAGATACATCATCTTCGATGCAAAATTGAAGTTGACTTGATGTGGTAAACTTTGTGTTGAAGCGATTTATGTTTCAGCTTAGCTCTCAAAAGGCATAACATTAATACCATATTATACATGCATAGCATTGCATAGGTATGGTGAATGTGTTATGATCACTGACAGTTAAACTTTCCTCAGTTCATTAGGTTTCATATCTTCAGCTCCCAAACTAAATATTTGATTTTCAGAATCGACTTGGAGGAGAAGGAGATGGTTTCAAGATTGCCATGGGTTCCTTTGACCAAACTCGACCACCAGTAATATTTCCTAATATTGTTTGTCAGCCTAATTCTGTAGTTATAACACGCTTATTCTAGCACTATTCCAAGTGCAAAAATAATACAGATTTTGAAGAGTCACTTTCTTGAAAAGATTAACAGACAAATCTAATTCGTCCCAGTGATTACACATGATTTGAATATCTGGTTTATACTAAATGTTCATCACATACTGCTACTAAAAGTCAGACAGAAAGACATTCATTTCTTCGATATAGACTATGCTCTCCTTTTGAAGTTTTTGGTCATATTCGAAAGCTCCGAATTTCTAAAGTGCTAATTTAAAGCTAAGCGCAGGTCACCAGCTTATTCACGAGTGCTGTGTCATATCAGAGGGGATCGATGTCCAGTGAAGGTCTGAGTCCAGGTGCCAGAGACAACTTACAAGAGAGAGGAAGTAGAGGCACTGCTAAGGCGGGTCTCGTTGAGGAGGAGAAGGCTTGGAAGGCAGAGGATCACATGGATTAGGGTAGGAATTTGTGGACAATTGGCTTTTCCTTAGTAGACCTAACTTTCTCTGTGCTTACAAATATTAGATCCTTAAAATCTGTAACTGTTTTGTTTCGACAGTGAATAGGGAATTTGTGTTATAATTCAATATAGTACCGTATATTTTCACAAATTTAACTATGTATCATCATGCACTTGTGTAAATCTGCAGTTATTATTCAAAGTTTTGGTAATAAATTCTTGCTATTCTAGTGTCAGGTAGACTAATGCGTAATGTGGTTGTAATGTATGCAGTTATTTAATAATAATAATAATAATAATAATAATAATAATAATAATAATAATAATAATAATAATAATAATAATCTTCGTTTAATATCTTCAAACTGACAATAACGCAGTATGATTACAAATCAGTATGAACGGATGATCACAAGTTACTACAGGAGTCGAATTTAACTGTACACGGCAGCCATGCAAGGCGCCCATCACGTCATACATCTCATTTTAACAAATGCGCCATCTCGCGAATGAAAGGCTGAGTGGACCTAAATGTAGATTATACCAACTGTATTGTCTAACGTAGGTTGGACTAATTTCAATGTATCCATGTACTAGGAGTGATTTGACAACATTTGGTGACTAAGGAACTTGGACTCAGGATGCTTTGGTGAATGGCTGTTGCAATACCATTTTCTCACATAGTTGCTTAAGTTTCTGATGGTGGTTTGGCATTGGTTTAGGTGGCAGTTGGAGCAGTTGGTCTGATGAGGAGAGCCCTATATGAAGCCACAAAATACTCAATGGAACGGAAGACATTTGGTGTTCCAATATGTGAAGTGAGTTATCAGCTAAACATTGTCAGACATCTGTCATACGCTTTGTTTTCGTTGAAGTGAAACACAAACGTATGGACCTTTTGGAATGTGTTATGTTCTATTCTTAGTGTTCAAGCACAAATTGCAATATTCCTGAAATAGTGTTTTATAGAAACTCGGGAAATTGAATAGTACTTTGTTAGTGATTTAAAACTTGATCAATGTTCTTTGTTGGTAATTGGTAACGGAGCCATGGATGACAGGCAAAGAAATTAGCAAATTTGTTGCTTGTTCCCTGTTCTCCAAGTCAGGACATATATTTTTTGAAGCTTGTCATTCAATTTCATAGCACGTACACATGTGCACCATTGACCCATTATACATGCTCCTATATAATTGAAATTTAGTTATAGCTAGTTGCAGTTGTTGCTTCCGAATTGTCTGTGGAATGTGCTTTTCATAGTCCTACATAAACATGTAGTCCTGTGTAAAGAAATATGATGCAGTACACGTAAGTTTTCCGGTGATAGACGTTGTGCATATTTATCAAGGCATTTAATTAGAGTATTTTTAAATATCTCACAAAAGCACTGACAACACTTCCTTCATCAGTTGGAACAAAAACAAAACTAGTCGTAAAATTTCCATGATATAATTTGCTCGAGCTAGGCCTACAGAAGAATGTAGGAGCTCAGCATGTTATGGTTTGAGCAACCACAATATTTTTACCAATAACTGCATCGACTGTATGGATGTTGACTTGTGGAACAGCTTCTTCATCCCGGCAAAGAATTTTACCTTTTGACAGAACGAGATGGAAGAGAGAGGAATCAAATTGGGTTCAACAAGCTGGGGTAGTATACACCAACTGGTGCTTTTATGTTGTAGAGCTACAAAACCCTTTTGTTCTTTTCTGTTTCTCACATAGTCATTGTTTTAATGCTTTTCAGCACCAGGCTGTGGCATTCATGCTCGCCGACATGGCCATAAGTCTGGAACTTTCTCGAATGGCTGTACAGAGAGCTGCCTATGAGATAGACTGTGGCCGACGAAATACTTACTGGGCGGCTATTGGGAAGGCGTTTGCAGCTGATACAGCTAATAAGGCAGCTGCGGACTGTGTACAGGTTAGCTGTTTACAGCTTCATGAGGCCTGTGGGCAGGATTTGATTTCTAGTAAAGATTATGCTTCATTTGGATTCACTTTCTCCATTCCTTTGCATCTATCTTGTAAGTCTGTATTTCTTCCAGCCAGTCACAAATCAGCTACATAGTATTGCATTTGTCATAATATAGTTTCCTACTTTCTTGTTTGGTTACGAATCTTTGTATATCTATAAACTGAATTGTCTACATTTTTGGGAAATTCTAGAACTCTGGGTTTCCATAAAAGCATCCATATCACCAGGTTCAAGCATATTTGAAGGGAATAAAATATTATTGGAACTTAGAAGGACAGTGGGCTCAACGAGTGCAGTAACTGACGAAGATGCATGTAATGCAATTCCTACCTCAGTCTGTTGGGAATTTTGTGATCTCTCTGTTTTAAAACAACTTTAATGCATATGCAATATTTGTCTGTAAATAGATATTTGGAGGAAATGGCTATAGTAAGCAGTATCCAGTGGAAAAGCTGATGCGTGATGCAAAGATTTTTCAGGTGTGTGGTTTTTTGCACTTTCCTATATTTTATTATTTTATTTTATAAGTTTTAAAACCTGGTTGGAAACTTGGAAACACAAAATGTTTCAGACTGTGATTAAGTTTGTGATATAGTTTTAGATTTGCCTGAGTCTGCTGCCATGTTGCAGTTTTCATGAGGGAAAAACTTTGCGATTCAGTTG
Source organism: Allolobophora icterica (assembly GCA_963556255.1). Taxonomy (NCBI): domain Eukaryota; kingdom Metazoa; phylum Annelida; class Clitellata; order Crassiclitellata; family Lumbricidae; genus Allolobophora; species Allolobophora icterica. The sequence continues at coordinate 68,750,348 of OY744602.1, read as the reverse complement.
AATGCCTTTGAAACTCTATTGACAGTTTGTGAAGTGTAATTTTTCACTACACTGTAATATTGGAACTTCATGTTGTTGAAGGCAGATTGCTTGGTTTGCTTTCATTTTCGGCACCTTTTAAAAAAGCCTATTAGTGGTAATTTAAATTGGATTGAAGTTTGTGATTAGCATTTCTGAAACCGAATAAAAAACTTAACCTTATGACTCAGTTCGATCTACTGTACCCTGTTTTCAATGATGTTGTTGCAAAGCTGTCATAAAAATGTTAAAAATAGTTTGATACTCTTGAAGGCAGGGAAAATTCAACTGTGAATTGAGTGATTACAAGAAGATGTGTGCAATTATTTACAGATATATGAAGGAACTTCGCAGATTCAAAGAGTCATTATTTCACGGGAATTGTTGGCTAAGGTGAAGCATGGATCACCCCTTTATTAGACGGATTTCATATAACTTTCCGCATTACAAACCCAGTCTAACTTTGTTTTTCTTATTTCCTACTAGAGTATTTGCCCGTCATATGACGGGTTGAAAAAGAAAATGAATGGATTGATAGGAAGAAAAAAGAATTTTGTTATTGGAATGCTTGATTATAAGTCGCGTTGCAAGTTAAAATTCGACGTGTTTTTGGCTTTGTTGGGCCATCCATCTTCCCTGTCGCTGACGAATTGAACCTAATCGTCGGTCTTGAGGCTTTCTTCGTTCATGGGACAACGAAATTTTGAATTACTGTTTACCAACAATATAGTAATTTCGAGTTTTATGACATCGTGTGGACTTTTAGAAGGAATTATCAAGGACTATTAACGAGCAATAGAGTATTTACCATGTATTGCACGGAACCAATTGATGTTTCGGCTAATAATCAGTCTTTGCTCGTCTTTGCTCCTCCTCCCCCTCAACCTGCCGTCAGATCGTGTGCCATAATGAGGGGTGGTGCCGGGAGGGCGAGAGGAAGGGAGGTAGGCAGAGAAAGACTTACTAACCGCTGTTTGTCTGTCTATCCGTCTGTCTGTCTATCTGATCGCCTACGGCCGGTGACGGCCTTAGTGAGGTCGGCCAGCTACATTCCAATGCGCTTTGCCCGATGCAGGCCGTAGGCAGCATCAGTGACATTCCATACATTCCTAAGCGTTTATCGTAGGACACGCAAATCTGGGAAACTATATAGGAGATAATGCAGTAGCATATTGACGATTGTGTATGAAATTTTATCATTTCATCGTTAATCTACCACTTTCGTAACCATAAACTATACAATTTACTTCAACGCCCTGAAAAGCTACTCTTGGGGAGTCACTACTTAGTATATATGTAGCTTATTGCCTGTTAGTAGTCCTACGCTCATTTGATCTGTTTTACTGTCTATTTGTTTCTTTGTGCTGTCTGTCTGTCTGTCTACCTAGACCTACCTATGTACCTATAATTATGTGCAAAGATAGACAGAAACAGCAATACTTAAAGAAGCACAATTGCAAGTGGACCTATAGCCGATTGAATATAGTGATGGAATTTTTTATCGGGGTAAGAAAAGTGGGGGTACGGTACACCTCGAACCCCACCCATCCAAAATTGCGCCAATGCAAGCCCGGTCCTGGTGGAGCTTTTAAAACATGATTTGATATTTTCTTTCCTTTTTATTGCAATTTAAAGATATATATAGTTTCATATTAGGAAATGAAAATTTTCGCTGCTGAGTTTGCTGTGCCTTAATATCGTAAGGGAAATTGCAGTGTCATTAATAATTCACGTATATAAAGCAAAACTCCCAATGCACTGTCTGTCTGTCTGTCTGTCTGTCTGTCTGTCTGTCTGTCTGTCTGTCTGTCTGTCTGTCTGTCTGTCTGTCTGTCTGTCGAGCATGCCACGACGTATTGGGAAAATCAGACAATCTGGAGTCACCCAGATATAACTGGTGACGAGTGTAAATTCAAGATGTTCTTTTATTCAACCCATGCGAGCTCAGTAGAGTGTTGATGCAGAAAATTCACACACTGCAAATAAATTATCACGTCTAGTTCGCAACATTGATTTTCCAAAAAGACGTCGTGCTGCTGTGGGTAGACCCATTGTCAAAGCAGTTGACACCGTCTGGCCTACCAATGGGCTACCATGATTTATAACGAGCAGAAATGGAAAAAATTAAATTCGAAACGTGACTCTGAACAGCTGCCTCACGCTTTTAAAGGATGGCGCTACATTCGAACGGTTCCGACGACGCGGAACGAGGGACGCAACGAACACCTGCTGATCGTTCCCTAGACTATGAACAGAGAGAATCTTGGCTATTGCATGAACAATCCAAGCAGCGAATCACGTGATATGGCGCAGTACTCAGGCGATTAATTTAGGTAGCTAATTTAATTAGTTTAATTTAATTTAGTAATTTGGGCTCGAGGTTGGATTAGACGAAGTATAGGGCCTGCGGTTAATCGTCATTTAGTCACATCGCTAGCCATAACTCATACTATCGACCACTTCTTTAACGTTTAAACCTGTAAGGCCTAATGCACTGACTAAGATTAGTACCGACTATATGTCTGCCTAACTGACTAATACAAGAGCAATCGGTCAGACTAATGAAAGAGCTACGTTGTGTAATTACTGAGTCGATAAATGAACGGTGTTATTGAATATGCAGTCGACCGGTATCAGTGAACTACAGTCCTTGCAATTTCCAGCGCAGGAATTGCGTGAGCGGAATACTATCTGAGATTCCAGTTGCGGTTCCACTGGAACAGGGAGGAGCAGAAGACGCGCTTCCTGCCAAGCATCCGTCTCCAAGGCAACCAGCGAGCTGCTGCAGTAACCGATAACGTCTGCCTCATCGGCAGCAGCCTCCGTAGCAACAGCAGCAGCTACTGCAGCGACCGTATGTAGACCTCTGGCGGGCCTCTGTGGTAGCGCGTGTGGACTCCCGTGTATCGTATTGAACACCTTCTTCACTCAGGATTACTGTGTGACGCAGATCATGCCCTAAAATGTGATGGACGATCTTACGAAAGAGATCTGCGCGGAAACTACGAGACCAGTTCTTCTCCTCCTCCTTCTTCTGCTCTAGGTAGGATGTCGTTCTTAAACAAATGCCATTAACAGAGTTCAAGAGAATAGGCCTAGTTATCTTGATGTCCATTTAAGACGGCTCTTGTCCCGAAACACTTTGAACCTTCTCTCTATCCAAGTTCCTTCTCATAGGCCTATTCCGATCGATGTTAGTATATTAGCAGTCTACTATTAGTCTGACAGTATGTGTCGTGTAAAGCATCCTGGAAGTAATTAACTTGCTACTGACGATGCTATATAAATTGTCGTAATTACAATTATAAGAATGCATAGCAGTATTGCTGTGCATTAATACAACGAAGCCACTAAGTTTCTGATAAGGTGATTATGACCTACAGTTATGTAACAGTCGCGTATGCACCGTTCTAATCGCTTTTCATCATCTCGTGATATTGCCATGCAGACTGCAGAGGCTGTTTAACGTAAACCAGCTAATTCGCGAGCGAATGATCCTCTCCTTCATAGGAATAGGCAATACCAGGGCATATTTTAACTGTATAACTAGTGGGACAAATGTCCCAGTAGTCTTAGGATTTGTCCCAGTAGTCAGAGCGATTTGTCCCAGGCAATGTATGTATAAAGTACAACTAGTGGGACAAATGTTGCAAGATTTGTCCCAGTAGTATAATGAGAAAGGTATGACATTATTGTTGAATGACCCATTGTTATTGGTTGGGAGACCCGAGAAAAGTTATAAAAGAAGGTGATGACTAAAAAAAAGGTCATCAACTTTTTTCGGAGATGAATTTAGAATTTTTTTTATAAAAAGTCTAAAAGTTGTAAGTTTGTGAAGATTAATTCCTTAAAAAAGTTCTTCGACCAGATCATGGCCGACTTTCTCCGACCCACCTCTGAGAGACGAGTTCCAAAGAAAGATCATGAACTAGACCCATGGCTGATTTTGTCCCAGTAGTCAAAATTCCTTAAAATATGCACTGGGCAATACGCATAATTATAATAGGTCTTTAGTTATTTATGTAGGCCTATTAGATTTAGGGAGAAACGAGTCTTATATGATTGAGGTGATGCTGGTGGTGGTGGCCACTGAGGTTTCAAGCAGCTCAAAACTGCACCTGCATTGATTCCACGTGACGAACTCAGGATTCGAACCCAGGTCTTCTGCCTGCGCCAAGTTTTCAGCTTAACCATGCAATAACGACAGGTTTTTCAGTTTGCAGTTATTCAACAGTCTCCCTAGCTCTGAGTGTGCGTAGGAGCGTTATCCTGCTGGATGATGAAATACTCCGTTATCTCATGAATGTCTGGCAAAAGGCCCTGCATTAGTAAAACATCGCGGTTATATTGTCCATTGACCCTAACACCCGGTTCGATTAAGTGGATGTTCGTACGACCGAGTGTAGAAACCAAGACAGATAGGCCTACAAGAGATTTGAGGAAAGTTGGTCGAGTGCGCAAAAGACGAATTGCTGGAACTTTCCTCTTCCTTGTACCGACGGATACGTAAATGCGATCATTCTGATAGTTACTGGGTGCTGCTATAGTAATTTTTGACCAGTAAACCAGATGAAATTGACTAGACTTGCAGGATACAACCTCAATTATAGCTGACTGGAACGCTGGAATCTTGATTGCTTGTTAGCCTCTGTGAGTTCTTGAGGGCGTCGTTTCTTTAAACATTGCAAATGTAAATCACTCTTAATGATTCTCCTAACTGATTCCTATTTCTCGAGCTATTTGTCTCTGAGTACGATATATTGTGATATATCTTCATGGCTGAGCACCAGCGATTCAACCTGTTCAACATTGCGACCGTTTACTAGTAAACCAGTGAACGTTACCGTTACCTGGTTGACGATGAAAAGACCCAATTTTATCAATCTTTGAAAAGAGAGCATTTAATCCACCACGAGTTCACCCTTTATCTGAAAATTCCTTTAAATAATTTTTATTCTTTCTTAAAAATGTTATGACATGTTAGGCTTATCTTCTTCGGCAAACACCTCTTTGTCGGGATTGTCGTGATGTAGGCTAATTATAGTTTAGACTGATCCAGCTTTTTATAAAAAAAATAATTTATATAGCAATTGGATAGAAAAATCAAGCGTCATTATTCTGAAGTTTCATTAAAATTGATGGTTATCTGCATGAATAATATTAAATTATATAGAGGCACGTTTTTTAATGACTCACCACGTATGTATGTATGTAGGTATGTATGACATGTATGTATGTATGTATGTATGTATGTATGTATGTATGTATGTATGTATGTATGTATGTATGTATGTATGTATGTATGTATACTATGTATGTGTGTATGTATGTATACTATGTATGTGTGTATGTATGTATGTATGTATGTGCATATGTATGTATGTATGTATGTATGTAGCCTATATATGTGTGTATGTAGCCTATGTATCCATATATTTACCTCGCCAAAGCGCTAAGGACATTTTAGCCCTTGCCTTACAATGTACACACAAATACATAAGCCTACATGCGAGTGTACACATGGATTGTAATATATTGTATAGCCTACATGTATGTGTATCATCATTCTACACGTATCCAATAGATGCGTCGAAGTTAGGCGCCATAGCAATACAAGCAGACGATTAAGACACGTACGTCGTCCATTGTCGTCCCTCGTGGATCCGGACTTAGGTGAGACCACCGTGGTAGAGTATCCATTGGCACCAGAACAAATATTTGCCATGGAATGAAGAACCTTAATTCATTTTATCGACTTCTCTCGCTACAACCTTCGTGCCTAACAAATAGGGCACCGTGTGTACAAAAGCACGCACAGCATTGCATGCATGTTTGTACGCAACTAGAAATGTATGCAGCGCACTTTCGAAGAACCTCTCGAGGAAGTGCCTCACTAGCAGTCTGGCTACAACATATGGGATTCCTCTTCTCACCACCCTCGTTATGAGTACGTATTTTGTAACAACAATAGCAACAACAACAACAACAACAACAACAACAACAACAACAATAATAATAATAATAATAATAATAATAATAATAATAATAATAATAATAATAATAATAATAATAATAATAATAACAACAACAACAACAACAACAACAACAATAATAATAATAAACAGCGTTTCAGCGCCGTTGCTTATCGCAGTAGACTACCTTCTCTTTGTCAGAACTAGATTAGCCAGATGTCTCCGGACATTTGTTTATCTCCTCAGGGATGAGACTTACTTCGGTTAAAACATAATCATAAATTTAGGTGAGGTAACGTTTACTCTTTGTCGTCCAGTCAACTGAAGACATGAACGGTTCTATAAGGACAGATGTTCCTGTCCTTAAAGGCTATTGTGTGTACATTTACATTGCGTTAGTGTACTTGACAATGATCTATAATTTCTTATGACTTGTCTGATCAAGTAGACTTCAAGAACATTCAGTAGGCGCTACTTCGACTGTCGAAATAAATTAAAGCAATGAAAAATAAGAGTAAATTTTATCTGTGTAACAGTTCTTAACAAGACAGTCTAGACTGACAAGTAGCAACAGTTACTGTTCTGACCAGATTTAGTTGTTTGTTTTAACTAGAACATTCCGGAGTGCTGCAAGACTGCCAGTTCTAGTTTTGTTATAAACCAACTATACAATAGGGCCTATAGGTCTAAAAATCTGATCAAAAGCACATAATTATTAACAAATTCTGAATCCCTCATCGAGATATGACACCTTAGGGCTTTGCAAGTTGCCGGAAACCGCCTGGTGCCACCTGGGAGGCCGCAGGGGCGAAGACCCCCTAAAGTCCAGAGGGAGGGGTTGCATGGGGTTTCGAAGATCAGAAATTTAACATTACGAAGTATGTATCGGTTATTGTTATAATTATGTTAAATGCCTATCTCGAAGACTCGAACGCATGCAGGTTGACGAAGATTAGATAGACTATTTTGCAATTTTACTGAACGTTGCTGGTTTCAAAGCTGGCAATTTACTAAAATGTTGACATGTAGGCCTAATATTGTTAACTGGCCCTATCTTTAAGCTTTTCTGATGATGCTGAATACAGCGTTTAACAAATTTATGATCACTTTTGATTTAAAATTGTTTTTAAAATAAATCTAGATAGGTACAACCACGACTACAACAGATTTGCGCATTTGCAATCCTGATATAGACTGAAGCATTGATAAAAAAAATATATATTCTGAGACACACACTCAAAAGTATTTGGTGTGACCAGAAGATAACTAATTTTTCGAAACGCCGAGCACGTTATAGCCGGTCTTAAACCTTGCAACAGTAAAATAGTAAATTTGGTAGAAGGCTTGTAAAATTTTATTCTTGAAATGTACCTTAGAAAAGTATTTTAAAGAAGTATTTTTGAAAAGTATTTTAAAAATACAAAATAAAATAGTATTTTCTTTTTCGAAATAGAATACTATTGTGCCCATCACTGGATACTGGGTAGAACACTTTGTAGAAGACCTACCATAGTAAGCTTACATGTAAGCTTATAATATTATGCTCAATGTCATTCTCAAGATCCTAACTGGCTCTCGGTTGCTTCATCGAAATCAATGATCTATCGATTGCACATAAACCGATCTCAAATCTTCGAGGCACTTCGATAGATCTGACAAGTAAGAAGTTTGGGCTTAATGACGTCGAAAAACAGTCATAGCTCGGACTTTGGTGAAAGGTATTGATCAAGCCTCGATTGATAACGGCGCTATAGAAGTCATAAGAGTAGGTGTCCGAAAACCGTCAAAACTCGCACAGAATCAGAGACGAACATAGAACTGGTCTAGTCCGGACGCGCGATGTATCTTATTGCATTTCATTAAGCGACGTGTTTCTGGTAGCGGAAAGTTATACTTCGCTCGATACAAATGGTCATTAAATCGTATACGTTTCCTGGTCGGAAAATCCATCAAAATCAATCGTAACAATCGTAATCTCCAAACTTCTAAAGCGCCACTCGAAGGCCAAACGCATGGCACCAGCCTATTCACGAGCGCTGGACAATTGTAGGTGACCAACTTGTCCAAAGTCGCTACGCAGTGGCTTGAGGTTTACATTCGAACCTGCGACCCTCCGATTACAAGACACAGAACATAGGCTACCGTTACACCACAAATCATGGTTTGAATAAGCCAGACGCTGAATATCGAAGAAGTTTTATATTCAAGAAGCTTAATATTGAAAAAATATCATTTTCATAACTTGTTTAAGCGGATGGGTTGCATCCATTCATATAATCATATTAACTCCCATGGTGTTATAGTTATCTGACTCGTAGTTTAATTTTCGAAGAGAGTGAGTCAGCTGAACCATGCGTCGATAATTTTAATAGATTATAAACCGATCTCAAATCTTCGATGCACTAAGTAAAATCAATTATTTCGTCTGATTAGTTCCTAGTCTAAAGATCAAACTTCAATTTGGAAATAAGATGTTTGAAGTGGCTGGTCCAGCTGAATGGAACTCTCTGCCAGAATCCGTTTAAAGATCCTCTTCAATAAATACTTTTAAAACTAAACTCAAAACTCATTTAGGGCCTATTCTCTAAGTACTATAATTAACCACTGCATTGTAACACGTCCTTTGAGCAAGACTGTATTATTAAGGCACGTTACAAATATAGGCCTAAGTTCTGTTGTATAGTTGACTACTGCCGTGATGCTGGTACACGTTGAGGAGACTATTGACACCTACGATGTTGAACGACTGAGACATCAACATCAGACTGTTCTGTGTCACCCAGATGCCAGCCTGCCTCCTTCGGTTGCTCATCAAGCAGATGCTGAAACAGAGCTACTCCTTCAACTGCAATCATTCTTCGAGGTCGTTCAATAGGACCTGCGAATAAGAAGATAGAAGAACGGAAATGGCTTCTAATCCTACGCTGAGGACGCTGTGTCTCAGTCTTGGAGGAAACATGCGATGAATCTTCTCATGTGCGCCGTTAATAGAATGAAGAACGAAGTCACATCGATGAGACAAGAAAGAAAAACAAGACAGCGGGAGGGAGGAAGACAGGTAACCAGCCGTGGATACAAAGACACGTTGAAATACAGCATCAGTAGCAGCTGGACATCTTTCTTGATGCGTGCCGACGCGCATCACTGTTAAGCCGCGTCTGCTGGTGGCGATGCATCGGAAGCGTAGAGAATTGACAGACGTCTTGGCAGAGAGCAGAGAGAGAGAGGGATTGGAGGTGGAGGGGTCGGGCGAGGTGAAGCTGCGAAATTGAACAAATCGTCTAAATCCTTGGATGCTGATGATTGCCGTTGCCTAGGCGACCGGAGACATGAAGAGGCTGCGAGGGAGACAAGAGGCAGGTTGGCTGCTGCTGCTGCTGCTGCTACTGGCACTGATGCTCTTGTATCGTCTTATGTTTCGCTGATGGAGATCTACTGCAACCATTCATGGCCTTCTGATGCTGCCAGGAAAATTGCTCCATGTAATTTAATAGACCTGCAGGCAGACGGATAGACGCACCGATAGACAGACGCACCGACAGACAGACGCACCGACAGACAGACACACCGACAGACAGACAGACGCACCGACAGACAGACACACCGACAGACAGACAGACACACCGACAGACAGACGCACCGACAGACAGACGCACCGACAGACAGACGCACCGACAGACAGACACACCGACAGACAGACAGACGCACCGACAGACAGACACACCGACAGACAGACACACCGACAGACAGACGCACCGACAGACAGACGCACCGACAGACAGACGCACCGACGGACAGACAGACAGACTGTAGATGTACTGATGTACGGACGGCAAACATTAGCCAACCCTCTTTCTTTACACCTGTATAAGGAGACGCGTCAGCTTGGCAATTTTTAATAGCCTACTATAAATAAATCATGAGTGTCATTGACTACACGTGTTGCTTTGTGCGCTCATTATAATGTTTATTTGTATTAGCTGTGCTAAAGTGTTATATTCCAGCAGTAACCCTTGTCAGTGGTTCTTCGTCACACTTAATACCCGGGCAATTTGGTGGCAGATAGTTAATTATCACTCGTGACGTCACTTACAAGAGTGTTTTTCAGACTGTGGTCCGCGGATCAAGAGGGGTCCGCGAAGAATATGGCGGGGCCGCGAGATCGTTCCCAAAAAATTAATTAATGATTGACACTGTATGGTTTTAGCATTAACAACCCGTGTTTCAAATTCATACACCACTTATATTATAATAGTCCTCACCGTCATAAGCATGTATTGTGGAAATAATCAGCCTGTTATTTTGATTAAATTTTAAGGGATAAATTTTACTTTTTAAATCGTCGGGTCCACGAGCTATGCCTAGAAAAAATAAGGGTCCCTGGTCCAAAAACTTTGAAAGCCACTGACTTACAAAATTCCTTGTGGTATTTGGAAAAGTAAAGCAATTAGTATGACGACTAGGTTGAGTGTATTAAAGACGTGTGTGTTCAGTAGCATGATCTATAGATGCGAGACATGGATGCTAACACAGGCTTGACAAAAGGGTATACGGACATAATCCCCCCGGTCATAATCCCCCGGACATTATCTCCCCGGACATTCTCCCCCGTGCAAATCCCAACCCCGATTTTCGATAGGACATAATCCCCCGGACAAAATCCCCCGTGTGCTATTAGCCTATTTCAACATTTAATTGATAAACCTTAATTGTCCTGTTTTTGGACCCCTCGTACCCTCACAAATTAGGCCTATGAGCCCACCAGTGGTGACCTTTTCCAGCGCTTTTACAACGCGTGCTTGTCAGCTTTGTAGTCAGTCTCTGCTGTTCTAAGAAAGGCTCAGCCGATGAAGATCTACTTCAGCTACAACACGACAATTAATCATTCTTTTACTTTAGAGTGGCTCTTTGAACTCTTAAACAGGGAAAGGAAGCAAGAAGCGCTTTCTAAAAGTTCTGTAAAGGCGCTACAGAAATGTCCAGCTGACTTGCTCGTATATATGGTCATTTTGTACGATATACGAAGAGATTCAAACTATGACTAAATCTGTTGTTGTGACACTGTTCTTCTAAGCATAGGTCTTCATGCGTGACATTTATGTATGAGACTATCGTCATGCTTTAGCATGCATCAATCGATGCGTGACGAATATCTATGCCTGTGTGATATGAATGTCAGTAGCTTAGGCTCATATCTATGTCATTGTCATATGGCGTGACAGGTTTGTGTCTGTGTCATCTGGTATGCATATATTTATTCATGGATCATCTGGGTGGGCATATATTTATGTCTGCGTCATCTGTCGTGGCCAGCTGTAGCGTAACTTTGGTCTAAAAGTGGGGGGGGGTACCAATGTTTTACATACACGAAGCGGAGACTGCCATTGTTTAAAAAGTGGGGTACGGTACCCCTCAGTCTAAAAACTTCGGGGTACGAGTACCCTTCCTACACTCCTCCCATAATTTACGCCTATGGTCGTGGCATATGTCACCTGGCATGGCACATAGCTACGTGACATATACATGTCTTTGTAACCTGGCATAGCATATATCTGTGTCATCTTTGGTAACACATTGTGTCATCTGGCACAGCAAATACCTATATGGCATATATATATGTGTGTGTGTGTGTGTGTGTGTGTGTGTGTGTGTGTGTGTGTGTGTGTGTGTGTGTGTGTGTGTGTGTGTGTGTGTGTGTGTGTGTGTGTGTGTGTGTGTGTGTGTGTGTGTGTGTGTGTGTGTGTGTGTGTGTGTGTGTGTGTGTGTGTGTGTGTGTGTGTGTGTGTGTGTGTGTTTGTCACCTGACCTGGCACGTGGCATGACTGTGTCATCTTGCGGGGATACCAAGTGCGTGGGTGGTCGTCTGATTCGATCGTGTGAGTGACGATGATTGACGCTCTGAGACTATTAAAATCCTCAGCATCGCTGACGTCGGCCAACAACAACAGTCCCACGAAGCAGACAAAGAGATACACATACACGGGGTAAATGACGAAAAGAGCCTCACAGAGGGGCAGGCAGTGAGCTATGTCGACTTCTATCATCGATTCTTGTTGGGTACCACCAGCACCGCTATCAATATCCCTCTTTTGCTATTTTGATCCCTGTAAATATCTTCCCCTTCCCTCGCTGTATCATCTGACGGCAGCATACGGTCCAGTCGCACACAGATACCAGTTACCTACCCACCTCTTTCTCCTCCTCTCCTTTCTCTTTGTCTTCTTTTTCGTTGTCTTATTTCTCGTCCTCATCCTTCTCTACTCTTTTAGCACACAGAACACTAGCCTATAGCCTATGTCAAATTAACAGCTCAAATTCCTTGACCACTCTGGGGATGAAGAAAGGTAGTTCAACCTATACGATAGCCTACCTGCTCGTGCCTTAAATCCGGAACGTCAGTTCTCCCTCACATAAAAACAGTTGAATTTGAACAATTTTATTGTTATTTAATCCATAATAAAATAATGGTCAAATTTGTCGTTACTATTGAATAGCCTAAATGTTCCAAGTGTCAAAGAATAACAGAAGGGAAATGTTTGTATGCAAAATTATATTGAGGAATAAAAATGCATACTCTGGCGACAAACGGTCGTCATTTCAAAATGTTTGCGTCAAATCAACTTGCAGCAGCAACAGCTGTATCAATAGCATCACCAGTAGCATCACCAGTAGCATCATCAGTAGCATCATCAGTAGCATCATCAGTCGCTTGATCAGTGGGTGCATTACTGCATTAACAACAGCAGCAGCAACGGAGACGGTATGCGCCCTAAACGTTCATTCGGTAGCAGCAATGATGGCGTAAATCTTTTGCATGAACCATCATCGCGAAATCAGAGCAGACAACCAGTGGCGCCTAATCGCTGTCTCTTCAGAAGTGGCGACGTCAGACCCCCAATAGTATCGTGTCATTTTCTTCACGTACCGTTTGACGTCATGGCAACGATGAAACCTGTTCTATTTCGAGTCGAGTCTTGCTAAAAATAAGCTAATGAAGAATGATCAGCAGGATAAGCTTTCACACGCTGTGTCGCTCAGGTGCAGCTCAGCGTCTGCCATTGGGCCAAGTAAGATTTACTACTTGCTCTGATCCTGTTTGCCTCTTTATTCCCCTTCCTTTTCACATTTGTCTGCTACTTCTTTGCTGCTCTTTTCGTGTCCTGGTGTTACTTTTTTTCACTCCAAATCGGAATAAATGAGTTATAAATTGCAATCGTCTAATAAATTTTCAATAAATTGAAATCGTCTGCTATAGAAATAAGCCTGTCTGATTAAGCCCGCGGTTTCACATAATTCGTTTTTATTCCTGTTATGCTTTTTTTCTCGCACTTATTACGCGCTCAAGATCATTGCAGGAACCTACATGTTCATTGGAAATGCCATACAATTGTGCGCGTGTAGCCAGGCTCATTTCACGGAGTCTGTTCAATATTTCGAGCCAACAATGCTACAATGTCAAATTTTTATCAATTTCTTCTTATTTGTGTCCTCTCTCTCTCTGTCTCTCTCTCTCTCTCTGTCTCTCTCTCTGTCTCTGTCTCTCTCTGTCTCTCTCTCTTTCTCTCTCTGTCTCTCTCTCTGTCTCTCTCTCTGTCTCTGTCTCTGTCTCTGTCTCTCTCTGTCTCTCTCTGTCTCTCTCTCTCTGTCTCTGTCTCTCTGTCTCTCTCTCTGTCTCTCTGTCTCTCTGTCTCTCTGTCTCTCTGTCTCTCTGTCTCTCTGTCTCTCTGTCTCTCTGTCTCTCTGTCTCTCTGTCTCTCTCTCTCTCTCTCTCTCTCTCTCTCTCTCTCTCTCTCTCTCTCTCTCTCTCTCTCTCTCTCCTCTCTCTCTCTCTCTCTCTCTCTCTCTCTATCTCTCTCTGTCTCTCTCTCTGTCTCTCTGTCTCTCTGTCTCTCTGTCTCTCTGTCTCTCTGTCTGTCTCTCTCTCTCTCTCTCTCTCTCTCTCTCTCTCTCTCTCTCTATCATTCTCTCTCTCTCTCTGTCTCTCTATCTGTCTCTCTCTCTCTGTCTCTCTCTCTCTCCTCTGTCTGTCTGTCTCTCTGTCTCTCTGTCTCTCTGTCTCTCTGTCTCTCTGTCTCTCTGTCTCTCTCTCTCTCTCTCTCTCTCTCTCTCTCTCTCTCTCTCTCTCTCTCTCTCTCTCTCTCTCTCTCTCTCTCTATCATTCTCTCTCTCTCTCTCTCTCTCTCTCTCTCTCTCTCTCTCTCTCTCTCTCTCTCTCTCTCTCTCTCTCTCAATGTTTCTCTCTCTCTCTTTCTATCTTTCCATTCACGCCATAAACATTCTTCCTGTCCCGATTTTTACATGACGAATATGTGCACGTAGCCCCCCCCCCCATGTATGCCTATTGGTATATTCATATGGTGTGTATGCATATCTCCGATGAATTCTTATGACCATCGGATGTATTCGATGTAATGTAGCATAAAGTTAATGTAATAACTGCGATTTAATATTAAAGACCGATGCGTATGACAATGACAAGTGGATATGCGGCGCTGCTCCGATTTCTCGTATAACGTGCCCAATTTCTCGTCAAACGTCGCTCGATCCTGACAGATATTACTGGCGTTGTCTCTGCACCAGTGGAACAATAAGACATGATCCCTTCAATCTCTCGGTATTTTAGAAGCTGCTTCGGTTACTCCACGAAGAGAACGAAGCAATTAAATGGCAAAGACGGGCTGATGGATCCATCATATATAGGAACGACGAACCGTCAGTATCGGATGAAGCAATGATAATAAAGGAGCAGTAAATTGCAGTGGAGCTATTCGTTGGTTTACCATTAGCCGTGTTTATCGAAATTTTCTGGTCCAATTTCTCATGCGCAAGTTGTTGGTTCGAACGCGCTCTCAGTCAACAGCTTCAGGCCGCGACAGGGATAAGAGCCAGCTGTTGTAAGTGCCGGCCAATATTACCTAATTAAAGAGAACCTAATTACAACTGTGAGTACTAACCCATGTGTCTGTCTCTGTCTATGTCTCAGTGTTTCTGATTATGTCTTTGTCTCTATACTCCATAGGCGTCTGTTGTTCTTGTCCGGTGTCTTGCCATTGGACAAGTCTACACGTCTTTCTCTTTCTAGCTACTTTTAATTATGTATTTCGCTCAATTAATCTCTCTCTCTCTCTCTCTCTCTCTCTCTCTCTCTCTCTCTCTCTCTCTCTCTCTCTCTCTCTTCCTCTTCCTCTTTCTCTTCTTTCTGTCTGTCTGTCTGTCTGTCTCTCTCTGCCTTTCTTTGCTCTTATCAAATGATGGCTCTTTGCTGTCCGTATGCTCTGTCTCCTGTTTTGTATCGCTGCTTTGCGTCTTTTGTTTGTATACATAGTTTGTGCTACTATTTCAGTCTCTCTGTCGCCTTTCGTATGTCTCTATAATTATACATGTACAGTAGATATATTAGTGTGTCTACTGTAAATTTATGTCTTTATGTCGATCTGTACTTCAAATGTCTGCATTTCTTGGCCTTACACGATCCGTTTCTCATCTGTAAAGGCCTACAGCTAAAATTCAAATTCATCTAATTCAAAAACTTCTGTCGCGCTGCAGCAATAAATTATTACACAAGGCATCAGAATTAGCCCACATAAGTTATCAGTTGCGGTTATTATCGTCAACACCAACTGTCGGGACATGCTTGTGGTTATGGAAGAAAGGGTTTATTTGAGTTGAAAAGTATTGTTATAAACTAAAATTACTGAATTTATACCAACCTACGTTGCCTATCTGGTCGTGACGCTCTTTACCCTTTAACCATTGTGAATTTTTCAGGTAAGGTAAGAAAAAAACTCATTTCGTCTCTAAGTCAAATATGGGACCATCAACTTCTGCGAAAGCAGCTTCCAAAACCTAATCTTGTTAAAGCATGCAAGCAGTCTGTGACGTTCCAGGAACGAATTTGGTGGACTCTTGAAAACTTCGCTGGCTTGTGACTTCGTTCAATAGCAGTTCATATAAAATCTTGCAGCAGCTAAAGCGCAGAGTTTGCTTGCAGGCCTGCTGCTGTCTTATGTGGTCGTGATAGCCATGCATATGCAGCATAGCCAAAGCCTGTCAGTGTTTATGCTATATTAATACAGATCATCTTCTAGACCTGTCACGCTACACTTGTCAGTTTATCGTAATAAATATACAACTCCACTATTCGAGACTTTCAGCCTAACCCTATACAGCCATGCATGCCTGCAGGCAGATACCTCCAAATAAGCCCCGCAGGCTAACAGAGCGAGCCCGCCTAGGCTTCCATTCTGGGGTTGAGGAATTCAGTCATTTAATTTATATAAAGGCATCAGCCTATTTGTTTAACCCACCGTTAAGATGGCGAATAGCTGGCACTTTTAAGGTGCATTCTAAGCTGCGGACATAGGCCTACTAACATATGATACTGCGTTGGCTGAAGCGCTTCCGAGAAGCAATATCTGCTGAAGAGGTGCTGTAAATAGATGCATCAGTAAATCACGATCACGTTTCTCTTAATGGCTTATATAAGAAATTGGTTTGCAACGGTCACATGATGTCAGACATATAGCCGGTCTTCCGTATACTCCTATATATAATCACGTGAAAAGGTATGAGTGCTTTCAGGTGTATAAGTAAGTTGAAGCGCTTGGGTGCAAGTGGGTATAAGTGTGTATCTGTGCGTGTGGGATAATTTGGCACGAAAGTAGGTATGTAGGTGAATGCTCATGAATAAACGGAGGTCTTCCCTGAAAGTTTAATCCACGGAATTATTATAAACGTTCATAGGATTGATCACAGGTTGTGTTATCTTGGCGGTGGTTAAGCTACTAGTTAAGAACAATGTAAACAGTGCACAACGATAGTTATACTTACAGGCTTTAGTTACGTACTGAGTTAAGAATGATGGATGATAGACTGCTTTCCACTTACTGTACTACTACCCAGGTGGCCCTGGTAGCGGGATCATTTTTGACCCCTTTTGGGCCTCCTGTGTAGCCAGACCTTGGAATATAATAATGCATGTTTTTACTTTATCTGTACCTAATAAACATATCATATCATACACTGATTTGTGCATGCAATTATGTGTATGTATGTCTGTGTGAAATTAATCTAACCTCATCAACATTCAAATATAAGATTTATGGTTTGGTTTATGGTTTGATTTATAGTTTAGTTTATGGTTTGATTTATGGTTTGGTTTATAGTTTGATTTATGGTTTGGTTTATGGTTTGATTTATGGTTTGGTTTATGGTTTGATTTATGGTTTGGTTCTGTCTTTCTGCTTCTAGAATTAATATTCTATATAATGTTGGTGCATATTCACAATGTAGTCATACATTGTATGCTTTAATGGGTGTAGTGTAGGCCTATATTATTTATGCAATGTTCATGTATTGCCTAGATATATTTTATAGGGTAGACTATGTATAGGCCTAACATTTTAATTCAATCTGTAGCACTGTTCCACCATTTTTAATCAATTTTAGGGACAGTATTTAATTTAGTTAGCAGTTAAATTCAACATTTTGCTTTGCTTCATCTGCAATGTGAATATAATAGAAAGACCTACATTTTTTTTATCCCAGTAGTCATCTGTATCATTGTTCAGCCAAATTTCATTAAAGTATTGGGTGTTGTTTTTTTAAATTTAATTGATTTAATTTAGAGTTAAATTAAGCATCATGTTTTTCCTTCATCAGCAATGTGAATATATTATTTCGCGGCATTTGATTAGGTTTCAGATTTCACAGAAATCAGAACATGAATGCAAAAATCTTATCTTCGCTTCTGAAGGGCTTGTGTTTCTGCTTCCAGAATATTACGTGGGTGCATGTTCACAGTGCAGCTTACCCTTAATATTCGTCTCAGTCCTGCAGTCTGATGCCGATACGCATAAGCTACTGTCACATTAAATTAGTTTTGTTCACCCTTTTGCCAAGCGACTCATTGCAAGGAATTTGTTTCGGATTGGAAGTCATATCAGCAAATTAGTCGATCCATAATGAAACATAACATGGCATACCAGGCATAGCACAGCATAGAATATATTGGCTCAGGAGACATTTAAGCTGTCTTTGAACCACTACGAGTTACACATGGAAAACACTGCTCTTTCACAAATCCTATCCTGATTCATCCTATTCCCCTTACCTCCCTCGCCGTTTCAACCCCAAACACCACCCTACTTAGCCGTCTGACTGTCTGCCTGATTGACCTCGTTGGATCTTGACCTGGAACCGATTTCACCCACCCACCCCCGCCTACCGATTGTGATTTAATTGAGCGCCTGTGAATAAAGGGGTTCCCGCGACTTCGCTTTTGTGGGCGCTGTAGAAATTTCGAGATTACGTTTACAATTACGACGCTCAATAGCCATTCCTTCGTAGCTTTGTCTCAAAAGCTAAGATAGCGTCCACTGGAGCAGTATACTAAATCCTCCAAATCATTCCACAGGTATTTACTCGTATAATTTCTTTTCCAATCGATACTCGCAAAGACCTATACAATGGCTCTATGGCTCAATGACATCCGGATAACTCTTTCAAAGCACCAGCATTTGGACCCGCAAAATTTCAGCGGTATAAATACGTAAAGGGCAAGGAAAAGTAGGCATAAATTATTGTTTGGTCTCTGAATACAGTTGATACTGCACACTGGGCAATATAGGAAATCA
The DNA here is from genome assembly GCA_963556255.1 of Allolobophora icterica. Taxonomy (NCBI): domain Eukaryota; kingdom Metazoa; phylum Annelida; class Clitellata; order Crassiclitellata; family Lumbricidae; genus Allolobophora; species Allolobophora icterica. The sequence goes on along the minus strand of OY744602.1, from coordinate 68,731,723 downwards.
TAGACTGCATGAACCAACATGTTTGCTTGAATAGGGCTTCCGCCAAGCCTTCGTAATGTCGCCGCCGATCCCCTACTTGGTTATTTAGTCTGCAAATACGAGAATGTTTGTTCTGGCCGATGTGCGCTGAAGGCCTCCGAACTCAGCAACTGCAGTTACTCTGCAGATGTAAACGCTCCTAAGTGATTGATTTCAAGTGGCATCGGCACTGGCACTTGTGCTGCTACCTTGTTTGATTTCAATTGGCATCGGCATTGGCACTTGTGCTGCTACCTTGTTTGATTTCAATTGGCAACGGCATTGGCACTTGTGCTGCTACCTTGTTTGATTTCGTGTCGCAACACATCAGTTCTGAGACTTTCCCACGAAACTTCAACAGGCAAGACTGACACGAGACCGAAATGCTTTCCATTTTGTCCAAGACGAGACCGTCTCGGGACCGAGACCGTGAAGTCGAAACCGAAACTACATCGCTGCTTGTGCTGCTACATTAGTTGGTTTAAAGTGCAATTGACATTGGTACTTGTTCTGTTACCTTTTTTAGCATGTGTCAGGCAGCTTACCTCAGCAGAAGTGTCAATCAACAGGTGTCTTATTCCAGACAGGTACTGATATTGATCTGCGAGTCTCTCTAGAACGGCCAGAATATGCCGGGAAATTGAAGACACGCGTGGAAATCTAGTATTGCTCATGTGCACGAGTAACGTTAGGCAGAATGCAAAGAAGGATGGAATATGCTTAGGCATAAAATATGGCCTATAAGCATATAGAAACACAAACACATGATGTCGAATATGAGCTTAACCCGCAACCCGGTCGTATAGACCTACATCAACTTTAATCTGGTTAGATCTGACAGAACCCAATAAACAGCGATGGATGGCTGTACACGCGAAAACAGAGACGACAGAAGCGAAAATGCGCAACCGGACAAACATTGACATGGGGCACAATGCGTTAATTTAGCAGCGTACTTTGCATCGGTCGGAACAGAAGACAGGCAGACGGACGGACGGACGGACGGACGGACAGGCAGACGGACGGACGGACAAAGAGAGAGAGAGAGAGAGAGAGAGAGAGAGAGAGAGAGAGAGAGAGAGAGAGAGAGAGAGAGACGTGCAGCGTAAACAGAGAGAGCGGTCGCAAGGGGAAGACGGGTTGTCAAGTGTAACAGTGATTAGGCTCCATATATATATATAGGGTAGTTTCTCATGTACACAGATGTTGCGAATCCCTGCGTATCCACATCACAGGCTTCCCGTATCGATGCAAAGACCGCACTGTTAGCAAAGTATGAATTATGTCAATACGAACATGTGCAGAGTCTTTCCACATTCTCCTCCTCCTTCTCCTTTTCCTCCACCTGTCTCTCCCTCTCCACTCTGCTCCTCATCACTGTTACATTCTTCTTCTCTTCTTCCTTCTCCAGCATTCCGCTTCCTCTGTACAATTTCCTCCTCTTTCTTCTTCAATTCCACTCTTCTAATTCACCCACCTCCTCCTTCGATCTCTCCCTGCTCCGCTTTTCATCGTCGTCCTCCTTTCTCCTCCCTTCTCCTTTCCGTTCTCTTTCCGTATCCGCGTCAACAGCTTTTGACTTCAGAGACACCGGATTAGTCGGAGTCGATTAATTCTTTTATAATTGGAAGCATGTGTTCTACATGTACGCATTTATATATAGGCCTACATAAAGCATATGTATAACGAATTTATATAACACATATATAACAAATATATATAAAAAATCTAAGTATATCGAAGACTGTTACAGTCTTCACTTATATATAGGCCCTAATATCTATAATATATATGCCATAATTATAATAAGCACGTGTACTTGTGAGTATATATAGCACCGTTAAACAGATGAATCTGCTGGGGACAAGTGCCTTCTAACGCACGAATCCTTTTAGTTTGTCGTACGACTAGAGAGGCTTCTGCTGCTGCTGCTGCTGCTGTTGCTGCTGCTGCTGCTGCTGCTGCACAGTGACATGAATTTCACGCCTCTCCTTCGATTTGTGCTTCAAGTGGTGTTTAAACGGATGACCCTTGACGGAGTTTGTTTTCTACCCTAACTAGAGATAGTAAGCAATAAAGACGTAATATCGCTTTCTCAGTGCTATCAAACGTTCACACGTCTTCATAGAAAATTTCAGGAAGATGACAACATTATTAGAATAGATCGAATGGAATAGTTTACGTGTTTGGTTGGCCGATCTGCAGCTGCCGTTATTATTACACCCGGAAGGTACGATACAAAGTATGCTTTGAGAAATTATCATTTTTTTGCCCGAGGTATACAGGATCCCTCAGGAACTTGAATATTAACTAGAGTAGCAAATTAAAAGTCCGAAATGGCCCTATTCCTATTATTATTATTGTAATAATAATAATAATAATAATAATAATAATAATAATAATAATAATAATAATAATAATAATAATAATTATTATTATTATTATTATTATTTTTGCAAAGTCATTAAGTAGGCCTATTATGTGAAAAGCAACAGTAAAGATATTGACTACAAGTTTAATTAGCGTATATTGACCACTGGCTTAATTAGAGTATATATATAATATATACTCTAATTATATATATACATGTATATATATATAGATATTTGATTGCAGAACAAATCAAATAAACTCGAACCAGTGGGTTTTTGGCCAATATTATAGTCTGTAAGATGGAATATCTCAGGGCAGCAGCTTGCCATATATAGAGTGAATCTATTGGACTGACGTTGGTCATCATGCAGACCGCGTCACCGCATGCACAACGTATGTTTATCTTAGCTAAGAGTGCGTCACTCGAATGTGTCGAGTTCATCCAAACCACGAGTTCTCGTACTTAGGCAAAGTAGTTCATAAATCTGTCTTATCGTCTGACATTTATGTAGAGCCATTTCGGGAGACTTGAATGTCATATAGGGAGCTGACACCAGATATCTGCCATCAACGCAGATGGGTTTGTAGCGCTTGACAGATGGATCGAAGAGGAAAACCTCGAAGTACTTGACGAAGATGACTGACTGAATGAAGAGGTCATCGACAACAGGTGCAGCAAACTATTACGTTGAGCCTCTGCCGTTCATTTGTTTATATGCGATTCCTATGAATCTAGAATTTAGCTATAGAGGCTGAGCCTAAAGCTGTGTGTCGCATTAAGGCCTCGATGCCAATGCAGAATCGACTGTGGCGGTCACATGACCAACAGAAGCCAAAATAGATTATCTAATCTAATCTATTCCAATCCACTCTAATCCAATCTCATCTCATCTTGTGATTTCCATTACACCGAAATCACAACGCACAAATCGATGGTCGCTTGTAAGTGAAAAAATCATAATACGTTGAACGGTTGAAACCCGATTGGTCAGGGAAACCAAGGTTAGGCCTAATAAGTTGAGAGAAAAAGTTTAGTTTAGACCAGAATGACATTGTACAAAACCGACAGAACATTCTCTATTGTCCATGTACACCAGTTAGGCTTTGAGTAGTAGGCCTATCTTATGTGGAGGCGTTACTCAAACTTAGGATTACAATTGCATTTAGAATTACTAGTCAGCCGTAAGCAAGGCTTTAAATCAAACGATAAGGCGTTTAATTAATTCGGCTGACGAGATTTGTCGCGCCACATACAATAAGATCTCTGATCTCTCGATTCCTGATATTAAAAGCCAGGCTACAGAATCGTGTTCCTTCTGCGCTGCAGATTTATCGTTCTATCGCAAGATTCTTTACATTAGATAATTAAACAACATCGGTTATGAAGAAACAGCTTTATTCCGTTTTCTGGTGATTTCTTCATTTCTTCTGCACGTTCTTTCGACACCGTAGGCTTATCAAGACGTTCTTTAAGAAACCATTATCCGAATGATCAACCGACACATCATTTGACGGATCTAAAATCGATTGACTGACTAACTGACTGATTGACTCATTGATTGACTGACCCACTGATTTGACTGACCTGATTGCTTAGCTGGTTGGTTGATAAATGAACGAATAACTGATTAGTTGATTGCATGTGATCTGAATGATATGACCTAAAATGGCGATCATTACTCTGAAGAATATGTTTGATTTAGAATATTTCAAAGTTCGCGAAAAACCGAGGCAAACGAGAAAATTACGATCATGAAAAGAGAAGTGATTCGGCTTCGAAGGCAGGTACAAGATACAGACGCTAATACCTACACCTCCTCATTCTTCTTGTCCTCCACCTCCTCCTCTTCCTCGTCGGCATCCTCCTCCTTCTCTCCAGTCGTCCTCAACACCGCATCTTCAGAGGAAATACGAAAGCCCGGCTTGTCAACGACGACTCTCTCCGTCTCCTCTCGAACGACAATCGAAGGCAAAGGCAACGCTGAACCCACAGCTAACAACGGTATATTTCGTCTTCTAATGTCTTCCTGTGCTACTACTGCTTCTTCAGCTGCAGCTGCTGCTACTACTACTACCACTACTACTATAGTTTCTATTATTACTATTATTATTGTTGTTGTTGCTGTTGTTGTTGTTATTGCCAAATAAAAAATGATGATTGTGGGTTGAAAGCCCACTCATCACGACAAGGTCCTGGCCAACCAATGTGGGGTTAGTAGCCTACGTTGGTTCCATGCAACACGCTGATCGTATTCGCGGTTTTGGTCAGCACCTACTTGGGCAATAGTTCGAGAATGCTGATTGTGGACCGCCACAGGCTGCGCACTTTGCTTCTTTCTTCTTTTCACATTCTGTTTGTCTGTGTTCGCCAGCGCAGTAGCTATATTTATGGATCTGTTTGCAGAATCTGGCGACGTGACCTAGAAATAAACACAAATAACAGCGAGTGGGGTGGTTGTACTTAATCGTGGGTTGTGAATGTTAGAAACCCAGTGTAGATTCTACTTGGTCCAACTGTACCCGTGCAATGCTGAGGAGTACCGATGTCGTCGGTACCCTCACATTATTTTGTGTCTTGCAGAATCTCTCTACCTTGACGACCGGGAAGTTTCTTGTAGGAATACTCTAAGGGTTGACATGATGTCATCGCACGGAACTTTACTCGAGACACCTTAGAAGACCATCTGTGTGTACGCAGAACGGCGTCGGACTATCTGTCGCCGTTCAGACACTTTAAGCCGACAGCCGCAGATCTCAGTCACTGCTAATAAGCGATTACGGTGGTTTTCGTCTGTGTTCTGACCTCCTAGATGAACTCGCACACAATTGGCGGCTCTCATGGGAGCGTTAGTGGACAGAGGTTCCATTCCTTCAGAGGCGCCCATGGCAGGACCTGCGATTGGGGCTGTAACATGTGGCACCTCTGTAGCGTGCTCGTTCGTTCTTTGTGTCACGTGACCGGTAGGGTAGGTCGATAGCACGTGGTCAATCACCTCTTCATCGGGATTTCCTTCCGGCTGCGTGGCTCTTTAATTTGTTGTCCGTTTTCTCTTCTATGTCCGTCTTTCGACCCTGCCAGCTCTTTTCCGTTAGTGTCGGCATCACCGTCGTTCATAGTGAAAGATAGCTGAAGAAATCGCTACAAGATATACGATCAAATAAAGAGAGCGATACAGTCACCGTGTATGGGCTCCCTATCGTTGTCCCGAGCGATGAGACGTTCCGATTCTCGGACGATGATCGAATTAAATTTCCATCCAGCAAAAAGTTTGGAGATTAAATCAAAATCAAAAAGCTTTTGCAGTTTTTAAATGTTGAAAGCACACAACTTGATGTAGACCCTAACAATATTTACGTATCATCGATAGAATATAATTATAAACATTGTCCACTGCAGTTGTACAAATAATTAAGTAGGTATACTTTTCTATAAACAATAAACTAAATAAAATATATCTCTTGTGCTGTCTTCTGTGTTGAACTTGACTTTGAAGTTGGCTTTCATGTTGGCCATGAAAGTTTACTTTCGATCTGAAGTTTTAGATTTCCTGAAAACTTCCTTCAACTTTAAATTACCATAAGATCGAAACCAATGAAAAGTTAACTTTAAATATAAGAGTTAATGTTCTGTGTTTTTAAATTGTTCTATCAAAAAGGTAGTATAAAACAAAATAAACTGAATTTGAAGTACCTCGAGTCTTCATTTCACATCCTGACTTTGATGTTGGCTTTGTTTAATGTTGGCCATATATCTAACGTTAACTTTGAATCTGAAGTTTTTCATTTGCTGAAAAGCCCCCTTCAACTTAAATTACCATCGAACATAAAACATAAAACCGTGAGCATAGAATATCCAACATAAAACATTGAACATCGAAAATAAAACATTAAACATAAAACATCGAAGATCGAACATGAAATACCGAACATTAAACATCGAACATCGAACATAAAACATTGAACATTGACCCTAGCCTATTTCTTCCAAATCTTAAAACTGCATTATATGAACATGCTGGTGTCGGGAGCGCTTCTGAGTAGTTCCCTTGAAGGGGCGCTATATAAATCTTCGAATGAATGAATAAAACATCGAACATCGAACATCGAACATAAAACATCCAACATCGAACATAAAACATTGAACATCGAACATAAAACATCGAACATAAAACATCGAACATAAAACATCGAACATCAAACATAAAACATCGAACATCGAACATAAAACATTGAACATCGAACATCAAACATTGAACATCGAACATAAAACATCGAACATCGAACATAAGACATTGAACATCGAACATTAAACATCAGACGTAAAACATAAGACATCGGACATAAACATTGAACATTGAACATAAAACCTAAAACATAAAACATCGAACATCAAACACTGAACATCGAACACAAAACGTTGAACATCTAACATAAAACATCGAACATCCAACAGAAAACATCGAACATAGAACATAGAACATTGAACATTGAACATAAAACATCGAACATAAAACATCGAACACCATACATAAAACATCGAACATAAAACATCGAACAGAAAACATTGAACATAAAACATCGAACATCAAACATAAAACATCGAACATAAAACATTGAACATCGAACATAAAACATTGAACATCGAACATAAAACATCGAACATCGAACATAAAACATCGAACATAAAACATCAGACGTAAAACATAAACATCGGACATAAACATTGAACATCGAACATAAAACGTTGAACATCTAACATAAAACATCGAACATCCAACATAAAACATCGAACATCCAACATAAAACATCGAACATAAAACATCGAACATCGAACATAAAACATTGAACTTAAAAAATCGAACATCGAACAAAAAACATCGAACATAAACATCGATCATCAAACAGAAAACATCGAACATAGAACATAAAACATCTAACATCCAACATAAAAATCGAGCCTAAAACATAGAACATCGAACATAAAACATCGATCATCAAACATAAAACATCGAACATCGAACATAAAACATTGAACATCGAACATAAAACATTGAACATCGAACATAAAACATCGAACATCGAACATAAAACATCGAACATTAAACACTGAACATCGAACATAAAACGTTGAACATCTAACATAAAACATCGAACATCCAACATAAAACATAAAACATCGAACATCGAACATAAAACATCGAACATCGAACATAAAACATCGAACATCGAACATAAAACATTGAACTTAAAAAATTTCGAACATCGAACAAAAACATCGAACATAGAACTTAAAACATTGAACATCGACATAAAACATCGAGCATAAAACATTGAACATCGAACATAAAACATCGAACACCAAACATAAAAATCGAACATCGAACAAAAAACATCGAACATCGGACATAAAACATTGAACTTAAAAAATCGAACATCGAACAAAAAACATCGAACATAAACATCGATCATCAAACAGAAAACATCGAACATAGAACATAAAACATCTAACATCCAACATAAAAATCGAGCCTAAAACATAGAACATCGAACATAAAACATCGAACATCGAACAAAAAACATCGAACATCAAACATAAAACATCGAACATCGAACATAAAACATTGAACATCGAACATAAAACATTGAACATCGAACATAAAACATCGAACATCGAACATAAAACATCGAACATTAAACACTGAACATCGAACATAAAACGTTGAACATCTAACATAAAACATCGAACATCCAACATAAAACATAAAACATCGAACATCGAACATAAAACATCGAACATCGAACATAAAACATCGAACATCGAACACAAAACATTGAACTTAAAAAATCGAACATCGAACAAAAACATCGAACATAGAACTTAAAACATTGAACATCGACATAAAACATCGAGCATAAAACATTGAACATCGAACATAAAACATCGAACACCAAACATAAAAATCGAACATCGAACAAAAAACATCGAACATCGGACATAAAACATTGAACTTAAAAAATCGAACATCGAACAAAAAACATCGAACATAAAACATCGAATATAGAACATAAAACATTGAACATCGAACATAAAACATCGAGCATAAAACATTGAACATCGAACATAAAACATCGAACACCAAACATAAAACATCGAACATAAAACATCGAACATCAAACAAAACATCGAAAATCTAACAAACATCGAACATCCAACAGCGAGTCTAATTCATTGGATTAACATGCATTGAACATCGAACATAAAACATCGAGCATAAAACATTGAACATCGAACATAAAACATCGAACACCAAACATAAAACATCGAACATAAAACATCGAACATCAAACAAACATCGAACATCTAACATAAAACATCAAACATCCAACAGCGAGTCTAATTCATTGGATTAACATGCATTGAATATCGAACATAAAACATCGAGCATAAAAACATCGAACATCGAACATTGAACATTTGGAGTCCTACATAAAGAGAGAGAGAGGGAGAGAGAGAGAGAGAGAGAGAGAGAGAGAGAGAGAGAGAGAGAGAGAGAGAGAGAGAGAGAGAGAGAGAGAGAGAAACATGTGTGACGATACATGTTCGGACACTTAGTTAGAGACTAAGATAGATAAGACAGAGTTTCGACAATAAGTGTTGTAAACTGGTTGTCATACCGCAACCAGAAACAAAAAGGCTAAGAAAAGAAATGGAAATGAACATTCAGTCGGATCAACAAAGGGCAACGATCGTCCATCGTCTATACTCTATAAAGTACTCTCGGGATGAAGTTTCGATTATCTTTCTTCGGTAGGTCGAAGTTATGTGGGCGCGTCCGTAGGTTGTAGCCTCGAACAATAATCGGTGGAAAGAGATCACGAAGGACATGGTACTTATTCCTACTCACTGTCTGTAGCAACCTGCCGTCTGCCTCTGCCACCAGATCTTCCATGGTGGGGAATTCCCTGGCCCTGGGTATGAAGCCAATGCGCTTCATTTTAGAAATGAATCTGAAGTTTTTGATTTGCTGAAAACTCCCTTCAACTTTAAATTACCATAAGATCGAAAACACTGAAAAAGTCAAGTTTAAATATAAGACTTAATGTTCTGTGTTTTAAATTGTTCTATCAAAAAGTATAAAACAGAAGAAACCGAATTTAAAGTACCTCTAATCTTCACTTCACAACTTGACTTTGATGTTGGCTTTGCTTTCATGTTGGCCATGTACCGGTATCTAAAGTTGACTTTGTAGCTGGAATTTTTCACTTGCTTTAAACCCCTTCAACTTTAAATTACCATAAAATCGAGAACAATGAAAAACTTAAGTTTATATATACGAATTAATGTTCTATGTTTTAAATTGTTCTATCAGAAAGGTACTATAAAACAGAAGAAACTGAATTTGATGTACCTCGAGTCTTCAAATCTTGACTTTGAAGTTGGCTTTACTTAATTTTTACAACACTAAAGTTGACTTTATCCGTCTTTTACTTCGCTGAAAACATCCTACTTCAACCGGAGTTTCTTCTAGAGTATACGGTATACCGTATTCGATCTCTGCATGGTTGAACTCTGAAACAATTAAATGAAAAATGTCATTGTTTTTGTTGAAGGAAGTGTTTGGAAGTTCGATCCTCTAGCTCTTCTTGTAGCTTCCCTTAGCTATGTAACTGAACAGATGTTGGGTGTCAGATCTTGACTCCAGCTCTATCATGACATCATTGGTTCATTTCTTACGGCATTGAATGGAGAAAATGTAATTTTTGCCCAAAGCTATGGTGATTTGAACGCTCGCCTTAAAAAGTCACAGGACTAAAGTGCAAGAGTGCTGTAATTACGTTTTCTATTCCTTTTTTGCATGCACCTATATGAATGTGTGATCATTTTAATTCTTTTTTGCCCGAAGTACAATGATTCAGCAGTACTTAATATGGCTACGGAGAATTTCTACTGTCTGGAGTGGCTAAGACTCGTCAAGTTCTGGAGAAAGAGCTTCGAAGGCGACTGCATTCAATCGTTGGTCCACTGAAAGGAAACATCCTAGAAAAGATGACGTTTTCTAGAGTCTCCAGATACATGGGTGAGAAGGCGCCTAAGCTCCTTGATGAAATCGAGGCCTGCGTTGTCAATAGGGCCCAGTCACAGAGCGTCTGATTTAAGGCGAGCGATCGATCGCTCTCCTTGGTCGCTCGTCTAGCAAAGTTACCGGCGAGCGATTTACCGCTCGCCTAGCCGAAGGCTTCTCACCGTCGGTGACAGTCGGTCGTTGCTCGTTGAGTTTTAGTTAGACTCCAAGGCGATAAACGAACCTGGAGCCAGACCATTATTTTATTTACCTAATTGAGATTACTTTAATTTACTTACTTGCGGCAGCGGTGAATACGTGCCGTGACCTGTCCTAATTACTGCGGACTGATCACTCCAATTTCATGCAATATGATTGGCCATAACAACACGGCCGACACCTCACGCCGCGTGACATCATCCGTAACATCACCAATTTCAGAAATCATTTTAAACAACAGTGGCGGCGAAGATGAGCAAGTCCAATAATTATCGATATCGGTGCCTGTTCCCAACCACCAGCAAAGGTGGTAGCAATCTCAAGCAGTGTCGGCGCTTTAGACAGCAAGCCTGATGACTTGCTATCCGACTCTGGTGATGATGAGCCACTTCAGTCTTATGAGGATGCCAATGGCAGTTCTGATCATGAAACAGATCATTCAGACTCAAGTGATAACGATTTAATGCAGATGACATTGACATGGCAGAATCAAATATTATGGTATGGTCCATAATGCCAGCCACCCACTGACAGTGACAGTGATTTCATGTGTCAATGTGTGATGCAAGAACACTAGTGAGCTAGGCCTACAGATAATGTTACAGTAAATGCGATTGTTTAATTTGTTGTTATTGTGCAGCTTCCGTTAATCTTTTTCAGTTCAATTCATAAGAAAATATTGAAATCAGTGATTCACTGGGTTAACTTCTGTCTAGAAATACAGTAATACTGTTACTGTAACCATTAATTATAGCCAAGTAGCACGCAATAACTTATTAAAACTATGATGCAGGACGGATGACAGAACTCAATTGAGATAGGCCTACTAGATGATGATTATATGCAGCTATAGATACGAACGAATACGATGCATAAAATATGCTGTACAGAAAAGCTCCCAAGGTCAACCGCGCATCGCTCGCCTACTCGATCCAGCGCGATCGAGTTTCAACCTGCCTACTATTTTCAAATCAGACGCACTGGGCCCAGAGTTTCTTAGGCCAGCGGAAGTGCAAATGATACTGGAGCCGGCGTGGGTTGTACTTGGATATTTTCCTGGATCCGCCAGTTCCGCGTCTCCACAGGCCGCTTCTCCACAGGCCGAACGTTAGAGGTCCTACACTGGCTCCCAATCTCTCAGTGAATCGCATACAGGGTTGCTTCCATAGTATGGCATTGTCAGCTGGGCCTTCCTTGCCTCGGCCTATCTACGTTCCCTGTGCCAGTCTGTGCAGGGAATCCAAGGTAGCCGCCCACTTCGTTCCTCCGAGAGAGGGGTGCTGAAAGTGCCGTTCGCCCGCACGACCATGCATCATGCAGAGCCGAGCCTTTTGTGGTCGGCCCTGCGGTCTGGAACGGGTTACCCTTGGACATGCGCTTGCTTCCTATGACTCTTTATGATATCTTTATACTAGATTAATAACTGTACTGTTTGTCGTGCTGGAGTCGGGAGTGCCTGTGAGCAACCCTCCTGAAGAAGCGCTATATAAATGTCCTAATGAATGAGATATAGCAGCCAAGTATGAAGCCGCCACAATGTCAGTCATCGTTCCTCTGATCGACTTGACTTAATTATTTGTTCTTCGAGTGAGAACGGCCATGAAACAGTCTCGTTCCTTTGTTAGTATTGGCCATTCATCGTGGAATTTTCGGTCCGGGCTGCACTACAACCTGGTGGTCCTGCCACAGCTTTTCGTTGTCTTAAAACTTGCCTTTATTCCAGTGGCGTTTCGCACTGGGAACGCCTCTGATTGGTGGGCACTGGGTAGAGGCGCTTTATAAATTTTGAAATACAATACAATATACAATAACCCAGATCAATCTACGACCATGAGCAATGGGATTATAAGCGTGAGCCCGTCGGGTCTTTTGCCGCGAGTGCGACGTGGTTCATTGATCGCGGGAATACCACCGCAAGCAAGGCTTCGACAGACTAGGTCGTTTCAAGATGGCATGCCGGGCAAAGCGAAGGTAGGCCTAATCCAAGTTGCAAGAAAGGCCATGGCATCTTGTTTGTGTTGTAAATAAATTTAAAGAGGAAAACTAAATATCCCATAAGCATAATCTGTTATTAGGCTATCATCGAAATAAAGCACAGTTAACTATTCAGCACTAACAATGTTAAGTCGTTCGATCTCTCACCGTACTTTCTTTCGAATTTACTTTTAATGTCGATCACCGTGTCGATCATTTATTTCTGAACATCAAGCTTGTAGTTTCAGCAAGTTCATGACTAAACGTAGGCCTACGTCTGTCTCTATCGCAAATCCTACGAAATCCGTTGCCATTGGCAATGGATATTACGTCATCAGTAGTATTTGTTTAAAAGAATTACGTCATCAATCAGTATCTAATCACGGCACCGATGTAGATCACGTGCATCTTGTATCCAATCATTTTTCAGTATTAGTTTCAATTTCCGGGTGACTGCTAAGGAAATTAAGTAAGTATGTACGCAAAGCCTAGATCTCTATGAAGCTAATTTCTTTTTAACAAACGAACAACCAATATTAGTCCGGTCATTAAATAGTTGAGGTTCAACAAAATTTGAAGAAAAGGTTTCTCGATGGGTTTCACCTCTTTGATACGTCTACATTACAGGAAAAAAAGGTTACCAAAATATGACATGGGGAACTATGTGAAAATGGGTCAAATCCAAAATGGCTGCCATCAAAATTAACAAAAGTGGAAAAAATTTAATATATGGAACCACTCAAGTTAAAAACATCTGTGATGAGTCTATTCATATCAGCATATACATATACATGTTATGGAATGTAATTTTCAAGTTAAATTTAAAAAAAAACAAAATGGCCACCAAGATTTGACGAGAAAAGCAAAATTATCATATCTACATATCTAACGGCTATAGTCTAGGGCCTAGGCAATTTACAGTTAGACCTGGGCAAAATTGCATCAGAAGGTTTTTAAACGGTTTCTTGTTCAGAAAAACTTGCTGAATAACATATAAAAAACCCCCCTAAATCCGACCACGGGAACACCCACAAAAATGAATTTAAAAATGGCGGATTGGGGGTTTCCTAAGAAATGCCAATAATAATACACATAATTAGACCTGGGCGAAATTGCTTCAGAAGCTTTTTTAAACGGTTTCCTGCTCAGGAACCATTGCTGAATAACATATCCAAAATCCCCCCCCCAATCGGACCACGGGAACACCCCCAAAATGGCCAAATCCAATATGGCCACCATCGACCAAATTGAAAAAATCACCTTTTTTGTTTTTTAGAGTATATGCACGTGTAATACCTCTAATATTACTGATTTCGGTATGTAGAATTCATTTCTGATGTTGTTTCCACCTTTCGGGGTCATCTTCACCTTGAAAGGTCATGGTCAAGGTCATTTCGGCAGATTGAGAAATTCACCTTTTTTGTTTTCTACAGTATATGCATGTGTAATACCTATAATGTTACTGATTTCGGTATGTAGAATTCACTTCTGATATTGTCTTTGTCATTCTGGGTCATCTTCACCTTGAAAGGTCAGGGTCAAGGTCATTTTGTTACATTGATGACGCCATCAAGCAAACTTTCCATCATTCGGTAAATGTAAATTTGTATGTGTTGCTGTTCTTCACTGTGACCATAAACACACAAATTAAGTTTCACATTATTACTGTAAGAGAGTCTGTTGTTATTCACACGTGCAAATTGTGTGTGAGTTCTGTGGAGTACTGTTGTATCCGAGAGAGAAAGAAACTGAAATATAATTGTGGCTACTCTCGAGGATTCTATGCCAATCTACTTATTGGGGAGATTGAGCCTAGACTGAATCTCACCCAATGGCTTCAAAAGTCTACTCTTGCCAAACATGTTGTGGTAGATTTGATGTCTAAGATGCAGCAGATGCCAATAGCACAATTCCCTAAGCTTAGTGTGGCCATCGACACCATCATAACCTCAGCCTCATCCCTCTACCAAAATGTGAAATTCATCCATCAGGTACTTGCCTCCTACACTGAGATGTCTGAGCTGTGGAAGCGATGTTGTTGCAGCAGCTGGAATAAGTGTTAACATTTTTGTAGATCTTAGACATGAAATCTACCACAACATGCGTGGCAAGAGTAGACTCCTCACGCCATTGGGTGAGGTCCAGTCTAGGCTCAATCTTCCCAGCAAGTAGTGACTTGTTGGTGTGAGCTGGAATATCACTAGTTATCGAACAGTGGAGATGCTGAGAGCAAATTGTGTGTGAGTACCTGCCTGAGGTCCATACCACGCTCCTTAGCAATGTCCATGTTCTTATGCACCTCTGTCATCTCCTTGGATGACAGGTCGTTCTTCTGCGTCTCCATTGTTGATGGTGTCTTCTGAGGATGAAGTCGTGCTAATTTTCTTGGTCTTCTCAACGAATCTCTCCTGCCTGTGAGCGGTAGGCATGCTGACCATGCTGATCATTCTCAAGAAAGTTAAGCAAGTTAAGCAGGCGGCAAGCCACCTTTCGGTCAACATCCACCTTTGTGAGCAGGTTGTGCAGTTACACGGGCACATTGACTGTCACCGAGTATAAATTCTGCCGCTCTACACGAAGTCTAACAGCTGAGACACGTTATGGTTAAAAGCAAGACGGCGAGTGATGTTCAATGCAGGCTGTAGATGGCATTCTGTGTGGCTATTGGGGTGGTTAGAGGTGAGAAAATTGAGAAGGCTGTGATAGACCCGATCTCCTGGACCAAGAGCTCGAACTCTGCTACAGCAGTGGCATTGCGTGTGGCTTCTACCACATAGTGACCTCCAGGACCCATCGACATTCGCTGGATGGTCTGCTCGACCTTCATGCCACCTCCGACAGCACAGCACCATCCTGGGCCATCCTGAGCAACCCACTGGCTCACACAGAAGCGCCTATAGAGCTCAGGATGTGTGAACTCCAACACTTTGACCTGTTCCAGATACCACGATCCATAACGTAGGAAGTTGATGCAGTCACATTCTGCAAAGATTGGCATAGAATCCTCGACAGTAGCCGCAAGTATATTCCAGTTTCGTTCTCTCTCAGTTACTACAGCGTTCTTGATGATGGCGACCAACTGCGGTTAAAACTCAAAAGAATTGACAGAGCTCAGACTTGGCTTTGAATTCCTTCTCAAATTCCCGGAAGTCCTGATGCAACTCCTCCACTTCTTCAATCAGGGACTCAAACTGTTCACGGCAACATTGTTTTTCAGCCAGTGCAATTTGCAGTACCTGCAACTGTGCCAGCACTGGATATGCAGCTTTGCCTTGTGATTCCAGAATATCTCCCACTGAAGCGACCATATCAGGTCCTCCACAATAAGAATAACAACAGACTCTCTTACAGTAATAATGTGAAACTTAATTGTGTGTATATGGTCACAGTGAAGAACAGCAACACATACAAATTTACATTTACCGA
Organism: Allolobophora icterica; assembly: GCA_963556255.1. Lineage (NCBI taxonomy): Eukaryota > Metazoa > Annelida > Clitellata > Crassiclitellata > Lumbricidae > Allolobophora > Allolobophora icterica. The sequence goes on along the minus strand of OY744602.1, from coordinate 68,715,650 downwards.
ATGATGGAAAGTTTGCTTGATGGCGTCATCGTTGTAACAAAATGACTTTGACCATGACCTTTCAAGGTGAAGATGACCCAGAAAGGCGAAAACAATATCAGAAGTGAATTCTACATACCGAAATCAGTAACATTATAGGTATTACACATGCATATACTGTAGAAAACAAAAAAGGTGAATTTCTCAATCTGCCGAAATGACCTTGACCATGACCTTTCAAGGTGAAGATGACCCCGAAAGGTGGAAACAACATCAGAAATGAATTCTACATACCGAAATCAGTAATATTAGAGGTATTACACGTGCATATACTCTAAAAACAAAAAAGGTGATTTTTCCAATGTGGTCGATGGTGGCCATATTGGATTTGGCCATTTTGGGGGTGTTCCCGTGGTCCGATTGGGGGGGGGGATTTTGGATATGTTATTCAGCAATGGTTCCTTAGCAGGAAACCGTTTAAAAAAGCTTCTGAAGCAATTTCGCCCAGGTCTAACTGCAAATTATGTGTATTATTATTGGCATTTCTTAGGAAACCCCAATCCGCCATTTTTAAATTCATTTTTGGGGTGTTCCCGTGGTCGGATTTAGGGGGATTTTTTATATGTTATTCAGCAAGTTTTTCTGAACAAGAAACCGTTTAAAAACCTTCTGATGCAATTTTGCCCAGGTCTAACTGTAAATTGCCTAGACTATAGCCGTTAGATATGTAGATATGATAATTTTGCTTTTCTCGTCAAATCTTGGTGGCCATTTTTTTTTTTTAAATTTAACTTGAAAATTACATTCCATAACATGTATATGTATATGCTGATATGAATAGACTCATCACAGATGTTTTTAACTTGAGTGGTTCCATATATTAAATTTTTTCCACTTTTGTTAATTTTGATGGCGGCCATTTTGGATTTGACCCATTTTCACATAGTTCCCCATGTCATATTTTGGTAACCTTTTTATCCTGTAATGTAGACGTATCAAAGAGGTGAAACCCATCGAGAAACCTTTTCTTCAAATTTTGTTGAACCTCCATTAAAAATTGTTGTTTAATGACTGGACTATATCTCAACATCTACGGGAGATTTGCTATGACAAATTTTTCCGGTGTTTGAATCTGCTTTATGATTTATTAATAATTCGGGTTGTAGAACGTAGACTACTATGGAAAGCCAAGTTACTGCGTACGTATATATAGGCCTGTGTGAAATAATAATAATATTTATTCTTTAATTAAGCGCCTGCAAACGCACTGCGCTGTACATGTACATGTTATGCGATAAATCTTAACTACTAACAGAACAGACAGCCTGAAATACACGGCGCAAATTGCAGCCTACAAAGCATGTCCGCCTATGGGACTCGATCTCTGTACCTCTCGCACTCTACGCCAGATGTTATCCAATGCGCTATCGCTACCTTGAGTTTCTACCGGCGGAAGGCATACCCGCTAGCCCCATAAGGTTGACTCAGACTTGCACTCACTAGGGGGCGACTGTAAAATGAACAGTACGACAGATGGGCGCCTTGCAGGCTGCCATACAGTTAAATACGACTGTTACTACTATAGGCCCTATCATGTGATCTTACTGCGTACTTGTCAGTTTGAATTAATAAACGATTATTATTATTATTATTATTATTATTATTATTATTATTATTATTATTATTATTATTATTATTATTATTATTATTATTATTATTATTATTATTATTATTATTATTAATTAGCAACTTCTATAGCGCCGGTGTATAATGCAATATAATCTTGCACAATATAATCAAGCCATAATCACATCAACACCCAGGCGATCAGTTCGCCAAGATAGACAGCTTTTGTTGAATAAGTAATTTGAAAAAGACAAATGAAAGATTCAGACACTTCAAAGGAGCGTATCTAAAGTCATAAAATTGCCATTTTTTCATGGGCATTACTATAATAATAATCTTCGTTTAATATCTTCAAACTGACAATTACGCAGTATGATTACAAATCAGTATGAACGGATGATCACAAGTTATTACAGGAGTCGAATTTAACTGTACACGGCAGCCATGCAAGGCGCCCATCACGTCCTACATCTCATTTTATCAAACGCGCCATCTCGCGAATGAAAGGCTGAGTGGACCTAAATTTAGGGAGGTAGCGGGAAGCGATCCCGCTACCGCTTGCTCTTCACGCCAGTGATGTTACCACTACTTTATGGACTGCGAACTTCTGTTATTCGCCTTATATTGGCCGATACAGACTTACAGAGGACCGTGGAGAAACGCAACGCTTCTTCGAATGCTGCGTCCTTGGTTCGTTGTTGCCCCAGAGTTTTTCTTAGAGCCTGACATTTCTTTGTTTAGTCACAAGTCTTCAGTTGTTGAACATCCTCTGCACCTGGCTTCAGCGCCTCAAGACAATCCTAGATCTATGGCTAGTTAGCTATTCTAAAACAGGACAAGACTTTCGATCTATGGCTAGTTGGCCTAAGAGAGGACAATCCAATAGATCTATGGCTAGTTGACTTATTCTAAAAGAGGACAATCCTTGTTTGATGACTAGTTATACAGGCGTCCATGCTTAGACGAATCAGAATACCTGTTTCTTCAAACGTCTCTACATCTATCTTAAGCCTATATACAATTAGAATGAATCCGTCCTCCCGTTCTTATATATCTGCATGTTTTGCACTAACAGCAGGTTTTAAGCGACAGCTGATGAATGGGTCTATATGATATCAAGCGAAGCCTCCTTGTCGTCTGCATCTCATCGACTCGCGGCTTAATTATCAACATTTAGACTATTGTCTCCGTGATTTAAGTTTAATTTTTCTGCAATACCGTGGGAAAATGCTGTTGGAACAACTCCTGGACCAAAAAATCCTTTCGGTTCAACGGTAGACTTTCAGCATATGAAGCGCATTGGTGCTGTATTAGCATGTAGGCCTACCTGTCATGAAAGCTATTTTAAGTTAAATGAGAGACAATGTAGCCTATATAACTATATTTTCTCCAGCTGTTCCACCGTTACATTTTCTTGCACTAATGAGTTTAATTGCCGTAATTGGTTTGAATAACGAACTGAAGATGACTCCAGAAGTGAAGCGTTTTAGAAATAGGCCCTATAGTTTTGCTTTAAGGAAGAAAAAGATGGCAGTGAAGAAAAAGTATGCCTTAATTAGAAATGTTCTTATCCGTCACAATGCTTTTCTATGTAATTGAGACAAGTCACCCGCAGTAAGATGCAACACGGCTATAATAAAAGTTGATTAGCAGGATGCAGGCAGAAGACGCGAATTTCATCAGAGCCAGTTATTTGTTGACATCCCGTGCACCGTTGATCTGGATTTTTCCATCTCTTTTATCTGCTCTGTCGCTTGTGTTCAGAGGCTTATCTGTCGCTGCAGCTAATTCTTGTGGGCTACACTGATTGCATTTATCGTCATATTATGACCAGTCTTCATCGTCATTCTCCTTCTGACACGCGCAGAAGCTATGCACCGAGACACAGACACACAGACACACACAGACACACACAGACACACACACACACGCACACACACAAACGCAAACACACGCACACACACTTACCTAATTCATACTTTATTGAACAGGAGACGACAATCGTATTACAACGACAGATCTTCCTCTGGCTTTCTTCTGAGTTTGACTGTCCCACTAAAGCAAATTGTTTATTTATCTATCTTCTGACCACTGTCACTGTGTCTCTCCGTTTCTCTACTCTCTTTGCCACTCTGTTGTTTTACATTCTTTTACCCCTTTGTCACTCTCAACATCTCTCTCTGTCTCTCCGTATTTTTCTGCCCCTTTGTATCTGCCTTAGTTTATGGCACTCGGCGTGTCATCATTTCTCAACTTTATGTAACTTACGTCCTTACAATCTAATTATCTTCTTCCAGTAATAATTTTCCCTTGCTTGTCTACCTCTCACTCACTCACTCACTCACTCACTCACTCACTCACTCACTCACTCACTCACTCACTCACTCACTCACTCACTCACTCACTCACTCACTCACTCACTCACTCACTCACTCACTCACTCACTCACTCACTCACTCACTCACTCACTCACTCACTCACTCACTCACTCACTCACTCACTCACTCACTCACTCACTCACTCACTCACTCACTCACTCACTCACTCACTCACTCACTCACTCACTCACTCACTCACTCACTCACTCACTCACTCACTCACTCACTCACTCACTCACTCACTCACTCACTCACTCACTCACTCACTCACTCACTCACTCACTCACTCACTCACTCACTCACTCACTCACTCACTCACTCACTGTTCTGCCGTGTGTCTGCCTTGTATCTGTGTTGCTATTTGTTGTGGTATCTGTCCGTGTGTTTGTCTTTGCTTACGTGTCTGTTTCCGTGCGTTTATTTGCCTGGATGATGACTGGCTTCTGGTGCGGACACAACGGAGACATCTTATTCTGAGTCTTTCTGGTCCATTTATGGATTTATCTGATGCACTTCCTGTCGATGGTCTTTGGAGCAGACGAATTTGACACAAACGGAAATTGCCTGCGATGAGGTTTAAAATGTCATAAAGCAACAGCCGCAGCAACAACAGCAGCAGCAGCAGCAGCAGTGGTGGGAGGATGAATCACAATTGCCGACGATGACTGGGCCGATTCATTCAGTCAGTCATTCAAGGAATTTATATAGCGCCCCTTCGAGATACCTACTCAGAGGTGCCCGATTGTCATCTGCATTTGGGACCAACGCTGCAGAACGACCGAAAACTGCGGAATTAACGAGACAGGTCTGAAACGAATGTTTCAGTACAGAGCAATCAACAATCAGTCGCTTTTTTAGATTCAGTTGACTCGAAATCGCGCTCCTACAGCTGGGTGACACGCCCAGGTTTTCGATGGCGTATGGAGAAAGTAGAGGATTTGCTGCAATGTTGATGCTTGGCTGAGACTCTGAATGGTTGGTTGACTCTAAGTTGACTATTCTATGATTAGATGTTTACTAGTGATAGGCTGACCATTTATAGGCTGAGTCTAATGGTTAGTGACTATACTGTTGTTTTCTGTTTCTGGCTGAATTAGTTCCAACATGGGCGATTGTCTTCATATGCTTCACTGTTCTGTTGGTGCTTCTCGTCTGCATTGGCGCCATCTGCAGAAGATTCCTGGGAAAGAAGCGAATGAAAGGCAAGGATGGCAAGAAGGGAATAAAAGGAGCCATCGACCTCAAGACGGTTCAGTTACTTGGCACAGCGTGCAAGGAAAAGGTCAGTCAGTGCGTCGATGTGGTAACAGATCGGTTCCAGGGCGAAGACTGGTCCTACTCAGCCTATTTTTGGTACAGCATACTGAGACGAACTTTAAAGTGTTCTGTTGCCTTGAAAGAAAATGTTTTATAGAAGAAAATATCTTAGTAAGTAGAAAAATATAAGTCCAAGCAGTCTGCCGTCATACTTGGCGCAAAACATGAGTTTTACACAGGGACTGTTTATCACCGGGTTCTGAATCGACTTCACACCAGCCATCTTGGTGCGGCACTCAGCGTGCTGTTCGAATATTTTAACAACAGGACCTAACTTAGTTCACGCTGTCAGTCAAAGGGCAACGTGAAACTATGTTGCTTCGAAGGAACAGCACATTCTATGACATTATAACAAATGTCGGGGCGGGTTCAATGGACTGTTCCTGCCATGACTCCCACCTGAGTTCAAGGGAGGAAATCTGTCCATGGCTTTCATCTAAGTTTAAATGAGGGAATCGTGGCCTATGGTATCCGCCATTGACAATTATTTATGTACAGTACAGAACATTACTTAACTCTCAATCAAAACTTTCCAACCATCACCATACTAACATGAGATCACATAAATAACATAGTATAACATTTAAGAACTTAACATAACACTGCATAACATAACATAACAACATAACATAACATAGAATACCATTGGCTTTTAAACGGTTCAGAGGACCTCTTCATCTGCGTAGCAATCACTTGTATTGATCGAAACAGTTGTTAACACCATTGGCAACGGCTTTGAACACAACTGCGCCCTTCAAGTGACCGCACAAATACTTATCAGTCAGTCTGTTCCTATGTCTGTCTGTCCCTGTGTCTGTCTGTCTGTGTGGCAGTCTGGCAAAAGACGCGACACGTCATGCTTCTGGCGTCTGTCCACGTGTATCTTTCCGTGTGGTGTGCTGTCTCTCTGTATGTGACGTATTTCATCTTAATATTTACGTACCGATAGGACTTCGAGAGCTGCTGCTGCAGGTGTGTTGTTTTTCACGTACTTCGCCTAATATATAAGTGCTGGCAATAAATCTGAGAAAAGTGTCTCGTCTGCGTCTCGTGTCTCCTTCTTTTCTCTCTTCTCTCTGTTACTCTGCATATCTCGTGCCTTGACAGCCACACTGAGGCCAAAATAGAATTTTATTTATTTATTTCGATGCCCAAACTTTTAAGGTTCTATTTAGGCCTATTAACATTTTTATCTTTAACAGCGGAAATCTGAATCTGTTAGTTAAGACCGAGGCCGAGGTAGAGCCATAGGTCGGACTAAAACTATAATTGGTCTTATCTTGCATATTGTGCCAGAAAAGCTTTTATCTTCACAAACCATTCTTTTGCATTCTTCATACTTCTCCAACATCAAGTAACTAGGCCTACAATTGACCGTTCTGAATGTTTATTTAAATCATATAATCGCAACAAGCAGAGCGATATTTTCAATTGGGTTGCAATTATTACAAAGAACTGCTAGAAGGAGAATCAACTCAGAACTCTAGCAACAGTTCCGAATAACTTAAATTAGGTTTACTATATAATTCCAGGTGCAACCCGATATGGAGGATTTAGAGGCCAACATGGAAGATAACGAGGACGTTGAACATTCCAAACAGGAAGAAAAGTTCGGAAAGTTGCAGTTCTCTCTTGACTACGATTTCCAGAGTGGAGAGGTATAGGCTAAACTTATATAAGTCTATAGTAAATTATAGCCGCCTATATGACAAGCCTATTGTCCTGAACCACGAGCGAAAAACTGGATTCCAATTAAAATTAATGTTATTTGAAAATGATTAGGGGCCTATTAGTTATGGGGCGGGCTATGGAATTCACATTTGTGGTGGGAAACATAAAGAAAATATATAACCGAGGCAAAGAACAGAAAGCCACGAAGATATATTGAAAGGCCAAAGAACGTTGAGCAGCGACAATTAGAAGGCCAAACAATAAAATCCATGTGAGTTGATGTTATAGGGCCTACTGTGCGTTGTCTAATATTGTCGTTGTGTGGTCGTATACTTTGAAGCTATCCGTCGGAGTCATACAGGCATCCGACCTGCCTGCCTTGGACATGTGCGGAACATCGGATCCCTACGTCAAGGTGTACATTCTACCCGACAAGAAAAAGAAGTTTGAGACGAAGGTCCATCGCAAGACTCTTAATCCAGTCTTCAATGAAACCTTCATCTTCAAGGTAAATATCCACAGCCATTGCATTCGTCAGCTGCCCAGCATCACGGTTTATCTTTCACTTATATTTCGTATATACGGCCAGACAAGACATACACGAATGCGAGTATGTTTTTCTTTCCTGCAGTAGAGAAATATAAGTTGGTCTTTAGTTTATTTATTTAATCAAAGCACTTATTACCAGAGACGTCATTTCAGCTTTTTTCGGGAGGGGAGGGACGTCATTTAAGTATTTTTCCGTGGGAACTCGGCCGGCTTGTTAAATTTTGTATTCAGTCTACATGTGCAAAACTCTAAGCCAATGCTGCATGATGTCTGCTGCTGCTGCAGTGTGCATTTTGTCACTTAAATGACGTCCCTGAATTTGAGTATAATTTTTTTCTTTTACCCCTTTCTTCTTCCTCCTTTTCCTGTTCCATCTTTTCCCCCTTTTTTTCAAAAATCAAAGGGGATCCGAGGGGCAAATCCCCTCTCCTTCAAATGACTCCCTGCTTCACTACACCGGCGCTGCAGACTATTCAATTAGATTTGTTAAAAATTTTGAAGGCAAACGATTTTAGTTGGTTGATTTTCGTTATGTTACATTTGTCTGCAGGTAGCATACGCCGAAATCGGTTCAAAGACGTTGACTTTTGCCATCTACGACTTTGATCGCTTTTCAAAGCACGACCAGATTGGCCAGGTCCTCGTGCCTCTGAACTCTGTCGACCTTGGACGAGTTGTCGAAGAATGGAGAGACGTACAAAGTCCGGAAACAGATTCCGAAAAGGTGTGTGAGCTTTTAAATGCTCATATAGTTCATGTTCATATAGTTCAGGGGGGTCCATAGAGTAGTGGTAACATCACTGGCGTGAAGAGCAGTAGGTAGCGGGATCGCTTCCCGCAAACCTCTCAAAGGTCCACTCAGCCTATCATTCGCGAGATGGCGCGTTTTGAAAATGAGATGTAGGACGTGATGGGCGCCTTGCATGGCTGCTGTATACAGTTAAATTCGACTCCTATAATAACTTGTGATCATCCGTTCATACTGATTTGTAATTTGTCAGTTTGAAGATATTAAACGAAGATAATTATTATGTTATAGGTCATAATTGATTTGTATAGAGAGGATAACAGTAGGCCTAGCTATGAAAACAATACGGTACGTTACAAGATTATTAAGAATTTTCAGATGACTGTTAGATATGACCACCAGAAACTTGAGAACTAGAAAAGCGCCTTCCGCCACTGTCGCTGCCACCGCTACCATCATTGTGATGGTGGTGCTGCATACTGTGGATACCGCTACTAAATAACTCACTATATTTGACTACACTGTATGTTCTACATCAGTAGGCCCTAGATAACGCCAATTAGTCCTGGATCTGACTATAGGTCTGTAGGAAATTTTGAGTATGGAGAATTTTCTTTCAGAAATGTTGAGTAGGTGTCTTATTAAGTATTTTCCACTCGGGTGGACATCCACCACCTGGTAGATTCTCCGGTTATGACGTCATCAAAATGGCGGCCGCTCCATCAAGAAACTGGTCGTATCTCTGTTAATAATTTAGTCCAGGCAATTTACACTTAGACCTGGGCAAAAATTGCATTAAACGGTTTCCTGCTCAGGAACCATTGCTGAATAACATATCCAAAATCCCCCTAAATCGGACCACGGGAACACCCCCAAAAATGAATTTCATAATGGGGAATTCCTAAGAAATACCAAAAATAATACCAATAATTTGCAGTTAGACCTGGGCGAAATTTCTTCAGAAGCTTTTTAAACGGTTTCCTGTTCAAGAACCATTGCTGAATAACATATCCAAAATCCCCCCTAAATCGGACCACGGGAACACCCCCAAAATGCCAAATCCAATATGGAAAATTCACCTTTTTTGTTTTTTTAGAGTATATGCACGTGTAATACCTCTAATGTTACTGATTTCGGTATGTAGAATTCATTTCTGATATTGTTTTCGCCATTTAGGGTCATCTTCACCTTGAAAGGTTATGGTCAAGGTCACTTTGACAGATTGAAAACTTCACCTTTTGTGTCCCAGAGTATATGCATGTGTAATACCTCTAATGTAACTGATTTCGGCATGAGAATTCATTTCTGATATTGTTTTCGCTATTAGGGGTCATCTTCACATTGAAAGGTCATGGTCAAGGTCATCTTCACCTTGAAAGGTAATGGTCAAGGACATGTTCTCCACTGGCTCCCTCTTCAGGTTGGCTGCCCTAGTCTGGAGCTGCTTGCTTGACCTTGCTCCGCTCTATCTCCGCGAGCTCTGCCGCCCCGTACTCGGCACGCGGGGCACTCGATTCCTTCGCTCGTCTGAGCAGGATCTGCTTCTGTTCCTTTTGCTCGTAGCTCTACCAGGCAGCATCGCGCTTTTTCGGTGGTGGGCCCTCTAACCTGGAATAGCCTTCCCCTATCGCTCCACTTGCTTCCCAGAATCTTTACGTCCACGTTCTTTTCTCACCTTAAGACCGCCCTATTCAGCCGTGCTGGAGTCGGGAGCACCACTGAGTAGTTCTCCTTGAAGAGGCGCTATATAAATGTTCGTTATGAATGAATGAATTAATGAATTTTGTTACATCGATGACACCATCAAGCAAACTTTCCATCATTCAGTAAATGTAAATTTGTATGTGTTGCTGTTCCTCACTGTGACCATGTAATACACACAAATTTATTACTGTAAGACAGTCTGTTAATTGTTTTTCTTATTGTGGAGGACCTGTAGTATCCGAGAGAGAGAAAGAAACTGAAATATACTTGCGGCTACTGTCGGATTCTATGCCAATCTTTGCAGAATGTGACTACATCGACTTCCTACGTTATGTATCGTGGTACCTCGAACAAATCAAAGTGTTGGAGTTCACACATCCTGAGCTCTGTGGGAGCTAGTGGGTTGTTCAGGATCCCCAGGATAGTTCTGCGCTGTCGAAGGTGGCATGAAGGTCGAGCATACCATTCAGCGAGTGTCGAAGGGTCCTGGAGGTCACTATGTGGTAGGAGCCACACGCAATGCCACTGCTGTTACAGTAGTAGAGTTCGAGCTCTTGTTCCACGAGATCGGGTCTATCACAGCCTTCTCAACTTTCTCACCTTTAACCACCCAATTAGCCACACAGAATGCCATCTACAGCAAGCACTGAGCACCACTCACCGTTTCGCATTTAACTATAACGTGTCTAAGCTGTTAGACTTTGTACTAGAGCAGGAGAATCCATACTCGGTGACAGTCAATGTGCCCGTCAACTGCGCAACCTGCTCACAAAGGTGGACATTGACCGAAATGTGGCTACCCGCCTGCTCAACTTTCTTGAGAATGGTCACCATGCCTACCGCTCACACAAGCAGGAGAGATTAGTTGAGAAGACCAAGGAAATTAGCAGGACTTCATCCTCAAAAGACACCATCAACAATGGAGAAGTAGAAGAACGACCTCTCATCCAAGGACATGGCAGAGGCGCATAGGAACATGAGCATTGCTTAAGAGCGTGGTATATCAGGCAGGTACACACAATTTGCTCTCAGCATCTCCACTGTTCGATGGTGATCTTCCAAATCACACCAACAAGTAGATTTGATGTGTAAGATGAAGATCTACAAAAATGTGAACACTTATTCCAGCTGCTGCAACAACATCGATTCCACAGCCGAGACATCTCAATGTAGGAGGCAAGTACCTGATGGATGAATTTCACATTTTGGCAGAGGGATGAAGCTGAGGTTATGATGGTGTCATAACCAAGATTAGGGAATTTTGTGCTAGTGGCATCTGCTGCATCCTAGACATGAAATGAACCACAACATGTGTGGCAAGAGTAGACTCCTGACGCCATTGGGTGAGATCCAGTCTAGGTTCAATCTCCGCAACAAGTAGATTGGCATAGAATCCTCGACAGTAGCCGCAAGTATATTTCAGTTTCTTTCTCTCTCGGATACTACAGGTCTTCAACAATAAGAATAACAACAGACTCTCTTACAGTAATAAGGTGAAACTCAGTTTGTGTGTATATGGTCACAGTGAAGAACAGTAACACATACAAATTTACATTAACTGAATGATGGAAAGTTTGCTTGACGGCGTCATCGATGTAACAATGTGACCTTGACCATGACCTTTCAGGGTGAGGATGACCCCAAATGGCGAAAACAATATCAGAAATGAATTCTCATACCGAAATCAGTAGGCCCTAACATCAGAGGTATTACACATGCATATACTCTAAAAAACAGAAATGAACATTCCAATCTGTCAAAAATGACCTTGACCATAACCTTTCAAGGTGAAGATGACCCTAAATGGCGAAAACAATATCAGAAATGAATTCTACATACCGAAATCAGTAACATTAGAGGTATTACACGTGCATATACTCTAAATAACAAAAAAGGTGAATTTTCCAATATGGTCGATGGCGGCCATATTGGATTTGGCATTTTGGGGGGTGTTCCCGTGGTCCGATTTAGGGGGGATTTTGGATATGTTATTCAGCAATGGTTCTTGAACAGGAAACCGTTTAAAAAGCTTCTGAAGAAATTTCGCCCAGGTCTAACTGCAAATTATTGGTATTATTTTTGGTATTTCTTAGGAATTCCCCATTATGAAATTCATTTTTGGGGGTGTTCCCGTGGTCCGATTTAGGGGGATTTTGGATATGTTATTCAGCAATGGTTCCTGAGCAGGAAACCGTTTAATGCAATTTTTGCCCAGGTCTAAGTATAAATTGCCTGGACTAAATTATTAACAGACCAGTTTCTTGATGGAGCGGCCGCCATTTTGATGACGTCATAACCGGAGAATCTACCAGGTGGTGGATGTCCACCCGAGTGGAAAATACTCAATAAGACACCTACTCAACATTTCTGAAAGAAAATTCTCCATACTCAAAATTTCCTACAGACCTATAGTCAGATCCTGGAGTAAATGGTGCGCGAGTTGATTGCTGCTTATTTAGGCCGGCCACACAGTTGCAATATTCCCTTTGAGTCTCGATATGCTTTGTTTATGATACACTATTGCATGTCGAAAGTCATATAATTTATTACGCAGCCAGATGAAAACCCACTCACAACCATATCAATGCACGTGTATACATGTATGTACTCCTCTGAACGTCAACAGCGTGCAAACACTCGAACCTCGCAACTCAGTGTGGTTGGAAGGAAATACCCTGTTGTTTAATTGCCGTCCTGTGGTGTTCTCAATTCAATCAACAGATCCTTCCAAATTTATCGGTAGGCTACCTGTATGAGACCACGTGCGTGGACGTATACTTCTGAGAAGTTTCTATGAAGACGTGTGAGCAAAATTGTATTTTCCTGTAGGTCTATACCTTTTCAGATTAGAAGCCACGTAAAATGACTTCGGTTTCTTGGAAATGTTCTGCTTTCCAGGAAAACAAACTTGGCGACATTTGCTTCTCGTTGCGCTATGTTCCGACGGCCGGGAAGTTGACAGTCGTCATTCTGGAGGCGAAGAATCTCAAGAAGATGGACGTCGGGGGTCTTTCAGGTATACGAGGCATAGGCCCTACATAGACATATGATAGACTGCAGAGGCCTACACGACGATAAACAGAAGATTTAATACAAGAAATACCACCTTTGCCGCCCGGTGTCCGACGTCGTAGCGCGTCGGGCACTACGCTCCTCGGCCAGAGGGGAGCTCTTGGTCCCGCGTGCTCGTTCTTCTATTGGGCAGCGCCGGGCTTTCTCAGTTGTGGGTCCCTCCACTTGGAATGGGCTCCCGCTGGAACTGCGATTACTACCTCTGAATAATTTGCCTGCATTTCATAAATCGCTCAAGTCTTTCTTTTTTAGCCGTGGCTGAGCTGGGAGCGCACCTGAGTAGGTATCTTGAAGGAGCGCTATATAAATTTTCAGAATGAATGAATGAATGGACTAGGTAGGGCCTATATACCATTTCGTAATAGTCTGTAGCAGAACATTAAAGAACATTTAAGAACCTCACGAAGATTATGAACGCTTGGCCATCTGATAGGTCTAAAAAAGCTGATGTTTAGGTAAGCAGCTGAGAATGTCTCTTTGATCTGTCTGTGACGGTACTCGGTAGAGTTTAAAGTTAGAGTAGAAGATTATTCCAGGTACAACAGACTACTTCAAACCTATTTTTATATGCTATAGCCAATATTATATATGCCATCGGATAAATTTAAGAACTCTTTATCCAAGTATATATCAGTCCGATAGTCGTAATATAATGGCTTGTGTGTAGCTGTGTTTCCTCATGTTCTATAGGGGCCTACCAAACTTTTGCAGGAAGATTTGACATTTAGTGAGGATCAATCTGGTCCTGCGCACGGCTGCCTGGCTGGTGGGTTGCATCCCTAAGTTTTGCCGGGTCTCGGAGTACATGCGGGAGGTGCTCCACTGGCTCCCTTACCCGCAGCGCATTGCTTATCGGGTTTCTGCTTTGGTTCGGCGGTGTCTGGAGGGCTTAGCTCCCCCTTACCTCCGGGAACTTTGCTGCTTCACTGTGACTGTCCAGCGTCGTTGCTCCGTCCTGCAGCACAGGCCGAGTTAATTGTCTCCGCGCGCGGACTACTGTCCGGCAACACTGTGTCTTCGATCTCTATCTCTGAACCAGTGACCTGGAATGGGCTCCCAGTAGCGCTGCGCCTGACCCTAATCGGTTGCTCTTCTCTGTTCCACTCTTACCTAAAGACAGTCTTGTTTGACCGGGGTTGGATTGGGAGCGCTCCTGAGTATAACCTTAAGGGGCGCTATATAAAACCTCTGTAATAATATAAGCATCACGAGCTGCTGCTGCTGCTGCTGCAGTCTTTTGCTGGGGCCTATGTTTCAAAAACTCAAAGCATCATCAAATGTTAATCATGTCACTCAAGGGTTTGTTGCTTTACAGGCACAAATTATATTTTTGCATTCAACACCACTGTACAAACTGCGAATTTCCATTTTGCAATGAAATGCGCGTACAGTATGTCTATTATCTGTTCTCTTTTCAGATCCGTATGTCAAACTGTCTCTGATCGTGAACGGAAAACGAGTGAGAAAAAAGAAGACGACGATTAAGAAATGCACCTTGAATCCTTACTACAATGAATCGTTCACCTTTGAAGTTCCTTTCGAACAGATTCAGGTAAGCCGAAGCACAAAATGATCACCATCGTCATGGTCATCGTCAGTGGCGGAGATCTTGTCTGAGAGGGGGGGCAGTGTTATTTAAGTTAACTAAAACTGAAAGTGACTTTAAGTTAACTGAAAAGTTCTAATTTAGTTAACTGAAACTAAAACTAAAACTGAAAAGTTCTGAAAACTGAAACTAAAACTAAACTGAAAAGTACAAAACTATAACTAAAACTAAACTTGAAAGTTGAAAACTGAATTAATTTTTCTTGTGTGGCGCACAGACCGAGTGGCAGACATGTCTGCAACAGTTAGCGGCGCACATACTGATCGGTGCACACATCGGTGCACATGGCGCGTTGTTAAAAATGAGATGTTGGACGTGATGGGCGCCTTGTATGGCTGCCGTATACAGTTAAATTCGACTCTTGTAATAACTTGTGATCATCCGCACTGATTTGTAATCATACTGCGTAATTGTCAGTTTGAAAATGTTCGACGAAGATTATTATTACGTCGTTTTGTATAATAATAATAATAATAATAATAATAATAATAATAATAATAATAATAATAATAATAATAATAATAATAATAATAATAATAATAATAATAATAATAAAAATAATAATAATAATAATAATAATAATAATAATAATAATCTTTTTCTTTAATTAATTCAAACTGACAAAGTAAGATTACATCGAAACATGGCAGTACAATTATCAATATCTTGATAGGGCCTAATTGTACTGTACTGTCCTTTCTCTGTCAGATTTCTCGTTAGCGGTAATAGACTAGGCTTGGAATCTCAAAATGACCTTGTTAGAAGGAAATCATGTAACAATTTGAATTTGCTACTAGGTGCTTCTAGATTAATTTGACCCTGCTGAAAACGAAAAATCGCGGTTAGCAAGCTGGATTTTTAGCGGTTGAATGGTAAAACAAGATGGCGGCCAAAATGGTGGCCCGTATCTTCGTATGGCTATGAGTTAAGTTATGCATGCGATGGAAACATGATGTTAGAATCTAAATTAACATTTTCCGAATATAGGAATGTGATGGAATTAAAGACACATATGTAGTAGCACTGCCGCAAAAGAAAATGACGGACAAAATGGCGGCCAATGTCTTCAAATGGCTATAAAACAAAATGGCGGACAAAATGGCGGCCCGTCTGGAGTAGTGTTTTCTTGGTCAAATACATGGAATTTTTTATATATTGTGATTGCAGTTGAACCATTTTATACATTACGTATGCAATATTTATGTTCATGACTTGACTGATATAGACTCCAGCTATTTCAAGCATTGTTGCAGTCAATGCAATTGTATATAGGCCTATGTGTACATGGCAAGTTCGCACTTCGACAGGAGCAGCGCTTAGTGCAATGCAACACTTATCAACTTTGCATGATTTACAGTAGACAAACTCTATACACGACTGTGGCACAGGATCATTTGTAGACCACACTGGTGCGTGAACACCATCTTCATCACACTCCATCCTGATGAGGGTGGCGTTGGAGCCATTTTGGTCGCCATCTTGTTTTCCAATGCAACCGTTAAAACTCCAGCTTATTAACCGCGATTTTCGTTTTCAGCAGGGTCAAATTAGTCTAGAAACACCTAGTAGGAAATTGTTATGATTTGCTTCTTACAGTCATTTCTAGAGACTTTTTAAATTCCAAGCCTAGACTATAAGCCTATTTTTCAAATGCAGTCAGTCATCAATGATGTGATTTGACCATGAAAGCTAATCAAAATAAATGAATGTTATTAATAAAAAATGAAATTCAGTTGCTTCTGTGGAATGCGCACAAAACTAAATTAAAACTCGAAAGTTTTGAAAACTGAAACTAAAACTAAAACTGAAAAGATTTGAAAACTATAACTAAAACTAAACTCGAAAGTTTTAGCAAAACTATAACTATAACTGAAACTGAAAAGTTAACTGAAACTTAAATAACACTGTGGGGGGGGGGGACAAAGTCGGCCATGGTCTGGTCGATGACCTTTTTTAGGAATTCATGTCTCCACAAGAAATTTATTTGACTTTTTTGGAATTCATCTTTACAAAAACTTTTAGACTTTTCAACGAATTCAGTTGATGACCTTTTTTAGTCATTCACCTCTTTTTGCAACTTTTTCGAATCTCCCAACAATAATCTCATTACATTTTTTCCGGATTCGTCTACAAAACTTATAACCTTTTCTTACAAATTCATCTCCCTACAATAATTTTAACACTTTCTTCTTTTTTTCTGAGAATTTTCGGGAGGGACACTTCTCAAAAATACAGTTTTTACCTCATCTGGTCAAAAACGCAGCGAAAACACACGCGCAATTTAGGCCTACATTTCTACGCCTTTTTGGTGTTTCTTAGAAATTTTGGGGGACAAATGTATGGCGTGTCCCCCCCACTCTAAAAGGTGGGGGACATGTCCCCCTCGTCCCCCCAATGATCGCCGCCCATGGTCATCGTCATAGTCATCGTCATGATTATCGTCATGGTTATCGTCATGGTCATCGTCATAGTCATCGTCATGGTCATCGTCATGGTTATCGTCATGGTCATCGTCATAGTCATCGTCATGGTTATCGTCATGGTCATCGTCATAGTCATGGTCATCGTCGTCTATTGGGTCTTTAAGGCATCGTGACTGCGGTGGGACACAAATGCTTTACTTTCTGCATCTGAGTTTGAATTCTAGTGCGTCTCCATAAAATGACAATTCATTGTTAAAACGTGTAAATTGGGTTTTTCAGAGTTGTCCATTTGTTGTGTTATCATGTGTTCCTGAAACAGCAGATAATAATAATAATAATAATAATAATAATAATAATAATAATAATAATAATAATAATAATAATAATCTTTTCTTTAATTAAGCGCCTGCTAACCACACTGCGCTGTACATTGAACATACATATAGTAGAACCGGCAGCCACGCAGGCCGCCTTACATACATGTGTACAGTAGAAGCACATGACAACAGTTTTACTGAAGTCGAATATAACTGTTTTTATACGGCAGCCACAGGGCGCCATCACGGCCTACTATTCATTTAACCACCGCCGCCACCTAGCGAGTGGATGGCTGAATAAACCTTACGGGTGTCTACGGGATTCGATCTTGTGTTCCTACTGCTCTTCACGCCAGTGTGTTATCCATTGCTCTAGATAGGCATACCCAGTTACGTTACATCACGTCTGTGTCGGTGTATCTGCCTGCATATCTGTCTTTCTCAGTTTCAAAGTCGTAGACTGATTGCGTGGGTAGGCCTTAGTGTTTGTACGTGTGTACTGTACCATTAGCAGCTGATTAGTACCAGAGGAACCGTACCGAACTCCATTAATTATGAAGACATCAAATGTGGCCGCAGGCATTTGACTAAAGCCCAACATCAACTTGTACCTAACATCAAACATTACATCCGCCATCGCACTCCGTCAATAGATTGTTGAGGTCTATCTTCAACAATATAATTAAGCGTATGTTCCCCTCGACATTTTGGTTCCGCCTCTCGTACAAACGGTCATCCCAGTTATAGGCCTACAGTTTTGCATTTAGGTCTACAAATGGCTGATTCTTACAAGGTGACAACAACAGCAACAACAACAACAACAACAACAACAACAACAACAACAACAACAACAACAACAATAATAATAATAATAATAATAACTATCCATTAAAATAATACATTGTAATTAAGATAATAAAAAGGCTAATAAAAAATAATAATTATTATTATATATATATATTTAGGCCTATTAGTACTGTTATTGGCCTATAGGGGCACATTTGTAGCACACATAATTAAAACACAGTGTTAGTTGAGCGTGAACTGATCGTCTGTGAATATTTGTAAGAAAAGTAACGCGGTCGCTGCAACCAGACGTCCAAGGGCGCTCATAAAAGTCAACACTCAACAGTGAAGCCGGGCTACGGGAAACACAATCACCCATTAGCAGTCAAATAACAATGGCCAATTTAATGCGTTGCAGAAAGTATCTCTTGTCGTGACAGTCGTCGACTACGATCGGATCGGGACGTCGGACCCCATCGGACGCGTCGTCCTCGGATGCAACTCGACGGGTACCGAGCTGCGCCACTGGTCCGACATGTTGGCCAACCCCCGCAGACCGATCGCCCAGTGGCACGTCCTACAGGAACTCCAGGAAAAGGAATAACTATGTACTCAGCTATCACCCCTCCCCCACTAACATCTCATCCATACCATCGCCGCATTTACCACGAGCAGAATTAGCAGATTGAACTGAGGAGAATTAACTGAGCAAAAATTTAAGGGTGATGTAGATAACTCTTTATCTTGTGGAGGTTAGGCATCGGATATATATATATATATATATATATATATATATATATGCATATGCATATGCATATGCATATGCATATTTAAAGGAACATGTACACGCAAATTTATGTGTATGTAGGCTATATGTAGGCCTACATGAAATGTGTATGTATATGAAATGTATGTATATAATTATGGCGTAGGCCTATAGGGCCTACTTATAAGGTCTCGACCAAGTATAGAAAACGTGTCTGTTAAGTGCAGAGCCCAGTAACGGTAACCTATTATAGAGTTGGCTCTTAATAGCTCGAGGCATTTCATCGTCATCTGGACGGTGGAGAGGCAATATAGGCGCTATATAAATATCTAGGTAAACACATTTCTCAGTGTATCCTGTGTAGTTTCTCTTGTACGATGTTGTGTCAGATGAGCGTCGCCCCCTTCTTTATCCACATTCGGGACTGGCACCACTCGAGTAGGCCTAGCAGTGACGGAGTACAATGCAACCTAATGCGTCCACATAAGTGTACAGGGCAAAATCCATAAGCCTATAAAGATGCGGCTATCTTTCCACTCCTACCCACCACTCAGACCACTCACATGAATGGCCTAGGCCTAAGGACTCTCATCCACTCGACACCCCAACGCCTACTAGGGGCCTAAGCCCAATATCCACGTAGGCCTATACATGTATAAGCAGTCAACGTTCTTGTGAACATTGCAAGTTAAATTAGCAGTAGGCCTTCGATTGTATTTGAGCCTAACTTATTAACTAATTGCTCTCAGCTACTGATCGAAATGCGCTTGATTCCTGTATACAGGGCCTACATAGAGGCATGGGCGGCGATCATTGGGGGTCGACGGGACAAAACCCCCTGACCTTTTACAGTGGGGGACACGCCATGCATCGGACCCCCCACATTTTGAAGAAAGACCAAAAAAGGTCGTCAAACGTGTGAGCGTGTGAGTGCGAACGAAATTGTGTACTATTTTTTTTACCAGATCAGTTCACGACGATAAATTTTTGTACCTTTTTTTGACCTGATCAGTTCACAACAATAAATTTTTTTACCTCTTTTTTGACCAAATCAGTTCAAAACTCTTTTTTTACCAGATCAGTTCAAAACTGTCCCCCTCACCTGTCAAACAAGATCGTCGCCACTGCATAGAGGGCATTCGTGCTTTAGTTTAATGTGCTACAGCCTATGCGACACTGATTCTACAGCACTGTACGTACGTAGTGTCGGACTGACATCCAGCAGAACTAATTGATTTGTCTTAATTAGTAGGCATGTGACTACAACTAAGGTAACCAAAATGTTAAAGCTCTACCGGTATGTTCCATGTCCGCCGCGAGAAGGCTATAGTCTATATAGGTTAAACAGAATGTATGACATATCGATATATCAAAATGTTGTTGAAGACTATTGGAGCTTCCTCGCATGCCCTTATGGCCTAAACTACTATATATAGACATTCCCCATAATCAAAGCAAGAATCGGTCATGGCAGACAGACCTGGAATGTTGATAATCGTTAGGCTAATCAAGCCTTTAGAACGCTAGAATACGTAAACTAGAATATGTAATGTAATGTAAATGTCCGAAATTCTCAGCGCCACAAAAAAGCCACGTCAGGGAGACCAGCTTATTCACCGGCGCTGATAACTGTTAGTAAACATGTTATTTTAAAGAGACCAGAGTAAACCAAGGTAGCACGGAAAATATTCACTATTAATATATGCCTACATGATATGAGAAACAGCATTTAGTATTTTTGCATTTCTTGAGCACACAACTCTACCTACTCGTCTATAGTTTCACCATTGAGAGTAGGCCTATAGGCCTAGGGCCTACGTATAAAACTAATTAAAGACTGAAAATGTGACCTCATGTATCTGTACACAGAAATCCCAATCATGCTTATTTTTATATACAACATATACGGATATAGTTTCCTATTACTATTTTATACCGACTTTGATGTAGCCTAAACCTAAATATTACAATAATTTTTATGAGTTCGATTGAAACCGTGTAACGTGCTGCATGGTAGACCTAATTTGACTATTGTGTGATTACGTGTATTTTGTATGATAGACTTCTATAATGAGGGAAGCGATTTTATTCTTAAATATGTAAAATATAATTATCTAGAGTCTAGACAGTTTGTTACCAGATAAAATGTCTTATAAATAAGGCGTTACAACTGTAAGTATTGTTAGTAAGATCATCGGCAACAATGTGGCATGATATAATTGAAGATACATTGTTGATCAGTACAACAGTATAGGCCTTCTGTAGCAGTGACTGCTATATACACGTATTGTGCATAGACCTACAAGTCCTACATGCATGATGATTAATGCCAAGTTTCGTGAAGAAAGTCTATTAAGTTGCTGTAGCAGTGTTTTATCAGACTCATTTTATTTTATTTGGAGTAGTCTTCTTGCTTCGAGCCGATTGCCATATCAACTTAAATGTGTTAGAATCTGATTCGCTGTATGTTTATGAGTATAGTTTTAGCTCCTTAATATGATACATTTGTGAAGAATATATATTTTTGAAAATGTTAGCGTTCCTTACGGTCTCCATTACGAGTCCCTCAAAATCATGTAGGTCTAGCCTGCATCCTTTCTGAACCTTGCACCAGCTACCTGTAGCTTAACTGTAACATCTTTGCAACAACATAACATATCAATTATAGGAAATCTCACACCTCCTGTTCATCTGCATAAGCCTATTGCACTCACCGATCACAACGTAATGCAATACGATTACAATCTAGTGCAACGCAACAAATATATTGATCTCGTATAGATTATAGAGCCCGTATGGGTCTCATCTGTATACCACGAAGATGCTCGCAGGGAGAGTACGTAATCAAATGTTAGGCAAATTGGTTGTCGACAACTGGTGAATTGGTATAATAAAAAGAATTTCCTACCTACTGCTACCCGACATATTAAAAACTTTATACTATACCATGATACACCCCTACTTAAACTATTGCAATATAGTGTGGGCATCTAATTATAACTCCAGACTCTGTAAACTGAAAATACTCTCTAAAAGGATTATAAGGATAATAACAAAGTCTCACTACCTAGCACATACTGATGAGCTGTATAAAAATGTGGGGATACTGAACCTAGATAAACTACTGGAGTATCAAATAGGAAACTTTATGTACTCTTCTGCCAATAAATTGTTTCCACATGAATACTCGAGTCTATTTACTAAGAACTCACAAGTACACCAGTATGCTACAAGGAGAGCCGGTAATTTAAGAGTTGCATTTGCAAGAACTAATATACGGAAGTTCTCTATAGCATGTGTAGGGCCAACCATATGGAACTTAATACCTAAGCATATAAAAGACAGTCCTAGCATTAATATTTTCAAGCGCCTGCTAAAAAACTGGTTGTTGGCTGACAAGAATGAACAGTGATATGAACTCTAAAGATGTCGCAGATAGTACATAAGCTAGAACATAGATTACTATAGATTAATGTATGCTAATGTTACTTAATATCTTTTACTTTTGCTTGATCGCCACCTGTCCTAATTGGGATTGCAGTGGAATTTACCTTTACTACCCTTTACTGCCGCCATGTAATGTACTAATAGCAAAATGGGGGACCCTTCCTAGCGGGATCTTATCCCTTCTGGGTTCCCTTTTGCGTCCAAATGAATCCCTCCGTTAAATGAATCCCACCACTGGACCATAAGTAACTGTATATCTCCTATGTACAACTAAGAAAAGACAAAAGCTTTAGTATGGGACATGACTTTGGCCAAGTGGCTTACTATGTCACATGCGAACTGAAGTGATGATTGTTTGATCAGTATGGTTCTGTTCTGCTTATTTTTCTTCTACTTTGGTTTAAAACATGACTGAGGTCAGATGTAAACAAAATAATCGATATGTACAATTGTTGTTTTGGAACAATAAAACGCTATGTTATGTTATGTTGTAACTGGTGAATTGTGTGCAAGGATGATTTCAACAACCAAATTAACAACTGCAAAAAATACCACGATGTAACTTGTGGTCGAGTAGTTTATTCATACCGAAGTAACAAACAACTGCAGCCAAGAAATAATGCAACTGACACCATTTATTTTGAGGATAATCTCAGGGAGGTGCTAGTTACAGCAACATGCATGCACATACATAATAACTGACATCTCTACACTACTTACATTTCTAGCAGATAAACTCCAAGGCTCAAGTCACTGGTCCCAACCACATAATAAAAGACATAAGCAACACTACACAATAAACCCCATTCTGAATCAAGTTAGATATACAGTAAAACATCTACCAATAAAGCATATAAGACCAGATAGTTAATATCGTGTGGCAATGTGTGACCACAGCTGCATTGCTAGAATCCATGGATGGTGTGGACATGGAGAATATACAAAACTGTTGAAGGTCAAACAATTCCCATCCAAACGCCCATGGTTCAAAGCAGAACTGTAAAAACAAACTAATCTGTAAAATTCTTAAATGTAGAGTAGACATACCAAAACTGTCACCTTTCCTGTCTGAACCATAATCACCACACACAATAATATTTAGTGCTTCAGGCCATATCACACCAACTGCTGATATGTAATCTATGAAAATCAAATGGCTATCAGTTTAAATATATATACATATAAGTATTTATATATTAAAAATATTCAGACACTCTAATTAGTCAAACGCACAATGCCGACACACAAACAAAAGACTAAACCAAAGCAACTCAATTTCTTAAATTTAAAGAGACAAAAATGAGAAAGGTAATGCAAACAACTTAACAAAAAAAAACAGAGCTATAAATATCTCAACTCATTCAGTGCCAAAGTACAACAAAATCTAAAGCCATTAACTGATGGCAATCTAGTGCTTTACACCAGCTTTTACACCAGTTAAGTTACATACTTTTCCACGTGACCAACAGCCAAGATGATGGGGCTTCTGAACTTCTCCTTAATACTGTATTCCACATAATTTTCAAGTTAAAATGTATTTCACTGCATATGATTGGTTAATCAAGGACAGAAGACAGCACATAAAAGCACTGTGAAAATCATGCGGTGATTTTCATGTGGCTACCGAATCACACTAAGTCTCGTACAGCACATAGATAACTTTCGTCTCTGTCGCAGATTGCTTCGATTAAGAGACCGGGCAGATCTATATTCAAGTCAATTTAAGTAATGATAGACTAAAATCATCTAACAAACTCCTTATAAGTTCAATGTCTTATAGCCGACAATAAAAATGACCCATATTTGCCGCGTACTGCTGAAGTTACAACTTGTAAAAGAGCAACAGATGATGACACAAAATAAGAACTGCACTTGAAGCACTGGCATTAGAAAACTGAAGCATTATCTTAACTTAACGCTTTGACATGAACCAAAACTACCTTTCACATTTGTTGTACAGGTGATGATCACAACAACAACTGACTAAATAAGAAAACTGGAGTAAAAACGAAAGCACAGCAAAAGCTAAGATGGACAAATGATTTACAGTAAGATAGAATTACAACAGATCAGCCAAAATTACTGCTGCTTCTACTAGCAATGCACTTTTACCACAGTGAAAACAGCAAATAGACAAGAAGACATCACCTGAACAGCAACGGAATGTCAAAACTAATCAGATTAGATGTTAATCTGTGACTGTATGAACACTAAAGTACCAATTTCCATTTTTAATAATTTAAATCCATTCATGTACAAAAATATTTATCACACCCAAACTGATATGTTGAAGAAATAAACGAAAATGTAGACAATAAAGCAATCAACTTACCTATGATTGTGTGGTCCATTGCACCTTCATTTAGTTTCTGATCCTTCCAATTTGCAACATACATAATTATCCAATCAACCTTCCGAGCATTTCGATTGAACTCAACTATTTTGCCACAATGTGGTCAACCATACATTACAGTCACCCTCAATCTTTAGTTTGTACCCATGTTTCACAGGTACTGGAATGTTCATTGTTCACTGACTCAAAAAATGCCCACAAATTCTTAGAAATATCCTTCTGATAGTTTTAAATATCTTTACAAAACAAGTCTAGCAAAACAAACAAAATATCATGAACTGTACTGGCAATCATCAAATTAGTTTATTGACTGCTTAGAGGTAATCTAAAAAGGACGTTCACAAAACTTTGGACACCTCGCTCCTCCTTGTCTGCATTTAGCATAACCCTACCCACTGCCTTTACAGATGCCCCAACTCAAGCGGAGGACTATGACCTATAACCAATATTAAGCTAACCTGTTGAATGTTGATCCTGCAGGACTAAATGTGCTACAGGGTCGGGCACTTTGACACTGCTGCATTCAGCAATAAATCAGTACATAAATCAGTTGGTGTTTGAAGCATAGGCTGTACTGAAAGACCTGCATCTACCACATTTAGACCCCAACATCTGCACTAGCATAAGACCATCCCCTTGTCGGCATCCGTCCATATTTGGGTGACCATCCCTCTCTTCTCTTTGTGGAAGTCCTTAATCAGCAAACCCTTACAAAATTCAACTATGATGATATGATGAAAGCTACAACATAACACACTAAGTAGCCAAAACAAGAATTTCAACCTCGCACTTTGCATACAGTCAGTTCAACAAATCTCAGTACCTCTTCAATACAGTCTTATCAAAGAAACTGCTATTTGTTACAAAAGCAACCTACATCTGGCCATAGAAATACCCAAATGAAGAATAATGAAACACGAGAACACCCTTAGGAATGTTTTAGTTGCAAGTATACAACTAAATTTTGCAAAGTGAAACCTCTTTTACAACAAAGTCGTTAAAAAAGCAGATAAATTATGATTAATCACTAAACAGCTGCATATCAAAATAGCTTTGAAAGAAGTGAAGACTTCTAGTCTGACACATTAAAACCATTCATCAGGATATCATGAATGCATAGCAAAATCTTATAAGCATCATTATTTGGATTTAACACTTCAAACAAACAAATGTTAGCAAATATCCTCACAGAATGCTGTGTCAACTCTGTTGCTCAGTTGCAAATTTTGCCCATGCTCTGCAGATCTAGCGTTGGTCAAATTTCTCTTGAACAAAAAGTAGGCAACTGAAAGTCTTCTGCTAATGAAGTAGATCTGCTCCAGTAAATGGAATCAATTTATCCACAACAGAAAAATCTTCAAATAGCCATACTGCAAATGTCACACTGCTGTGAAATAATAGATCCAACATCTGCATATGAACATAGCTCAACTATCAGTGTGAAGTGAACAACACTTAAATTACATAGGACACACGTAATAATGGAACAAAATGTAAAACTTAGTGACAACTGGGTTCAGTGTGAGGCAATAATGTACCGTAATAGTGTTAGGCATAAATCACAACAAAGCAAGAAAAACCCAAAGGAAAGTTGCTTTCATCAGTGATTACTCAGGCAATGCGTATTACTTTGCCAAGCCACTTAAAAGCATCAATAATTAAAACACCATCACTTAAATGCCCAAATATTGAGTTTCAAAGTAGTACATCACTCAATGTTGGAAAGTTGACGCAAACATATCAAGGAACACCAGGACAAACGTTGCTGATGATCTACCAAAACTTTTGTACATTTCTGTACTAAAGTACATCTAACAACAAAATGAAAGCTATCTGCAAAAATACAAAATCTTACTATTTTCAAACATATGACTTTATTAAGAAACCTTGTTAATATTTCCTTTACCTGACTTGAATTTATTACCAAAGACATTGTTGAACAGCTTTCCAAACTGTTAATACCTTAAAAACACCCAGAAAATAAAAACTATATATACATATTACAAACAGCAATAAAATGCATAGAACATACATCATATTCATATATTTTGCATTCAATTACGATGTGACATATGCACACATAAAACAAACAATTCAGCATGAATATTCAGTTTACAAATCCTATCAAGCATTTCTCTAACCGTCAGACAAGCAAATAAAACACAAATGAGTATAAACATTCAGCTGCATGTGACTTTCAATGAAAAACACGAAATACTTGTACACTCTTTCTTTCTCATACAACTAGAAACATGTCTACATAATTCTTGCTTAAAAGAAGTGGTCTTATGGCTGTAGTGACGAAAGGCATGCTTCAGAAATTGAAACTGCTTTGTAGAAACAATCAAATGCTTCAGAAAACTAAGTAATACACCAAAACTAATTACAGCAGTAATCTTACAACATAGACACACATGGACAGCTGACAACTTGGAACTGACTAGACACCTTATGAGATTTTAAGCTGTGAACCTACACAATGCAGTTTGAAGCAAGTGAAAGTGCAAAAAGTCGTGCTTTTGAGAGGCGTTTCTAACACATTGAACTATAGATGACCAGCGGCACACACACATGCCCGTACTTTGGCTGACAGCCTCAGGCTGATTTTTCCGTCAAATTCATTGACGAATTTTAAGAAAATCAAAGAAAGCTTTTGGTTCGATTTTCATGAAACACAATAAAAGGAAATTTGCACATAACATGTATTAAAGGAAAACTGTTGCACAACACATGTCATCTTAAAGCCAGGCCCAGTGGAAGATTTTAAATATGACCAATACAACCAGGTTTTCCCATTGGATAGCAGGCCAACATGGCATTTGAATCAAATGGGAGTCCAATTCAAATGTTAGAATTGAAGTAAAGGTTGGTATTACCTTTTCCACTACATACCATTACATAATGCAGTGCTGTCCAACCCTTTTGACACCACGAGCCACCGAAAAATTATTTTTGAAGCTGAGGGCCGCACCAGTAAACCCAAAAGCAACGACTAAAATTTTTAAACTTTAAGCAAGTTTAATGCGTCGTGGGAACTGGATTTTGTGTTTGCAGTGTCAAATGAGAAGCCATGTTACGAACGAATAGCTATGCATGTAGGCCAGTGACTGTCTTCTACTTCATTTTTTACACAAATTGGAAAAACTTAGTGAGCTCGGGGGCCATTTAAAATCAGCCTGTGGGCAGCATGTTGGACAGCACGAACATAATGTCCTGTGCATCAATTGCTGCCAGAAAATGTGAACAGTTACTGATAGACAACTGGAGGTTACTGGTACTCAGAAAATGTGTCCACAGATAGGGAGAGATTCTACAGCTTAGAAAGGAGTAAGGTTTGGTTCAATAACATCTGACGCTTTTGAAAAATAATTTCACAGAAGTCTCTTCCTGCATTTGCGCAGTTCCAGTAATCTTTGGTGAAATGCAGGTCAACGAAAAATATAATTCCAACCACCAAAAAGGATCACTCTTGCCCAACAATACTGTGACATGACATATAGAAAGAACTTGAATAATGCCAATACTTGCACACACTGCAGTAAGATGCAACCTACATACATGAGAACAGAGAGTTCTGACAGAAATCATTCAGATTCTATATGTAAAGGGTATGTAAATTGTGACAAGACAAAAATCTACAGCAGTCCAGTTTCTAAATGCATGCAAATTGACCAGATACAATGTGACATAATATCAATAAATACTTGTGTTATTTAATAGGCAATTTGAAAAAACAAACTCATAAACACATTTTTACATAATTACATGTAAAAAGTAAACATGCATCAGCATGTGTAACATAGAACTGGATTTAATGCAGATAACATCATTAAACATTATACTGAATTCAATTACTAAGCAATTTCCGTCTTAAAATTAGACATTCTAGTAATATCTGCATTAAGCATGTTCTATCAAGAAATCAGAGTAAAACCAAGGGCAATAAATAAGTGAAAATACCTTGATAAAATTTTCAAAGCATAACAGTTTTATAAAGCACTCATACGAAAATACAAAAACACTAAACTTAACTTACAATTATAAAGTTTAGTTTCACAAAAGTAACAACAGTTGCTAACTCTCAATTTAAGTTACGTGAAATACAATACAAAATTCTTTCAAGCACAAAAAATAGGAATGTAGTAATATAATCCTGAATTACTGATAAAACTGAAGCAATCAATAAGAAAAGAAGATCATTATAACTCAGAGTTTCAACTCAGGTAGGAAAGTCAACCTCAGCCACTACAGGTGAATACAAACATGCATGTATTGCAATCAGAAGCATATTTACACAAACATGTGCAAAATGATTAGAGAATGAAACAGGTGGAAACATTACGTTGAAGTCAGGTAGGAAACACGCGGTAGCAATAGCTACATGGCTTCAAACATATCAACACGCTGCTTTGTGTTTCCCTGACGGATCTGTTTCAGCGTCTTGTACTTGTCACGACCGTGGTTCTGATTCTGTTGGTGCAGGATGTCGTTGCGTGTCACCTGTGTCTGCACCTTTGCAGCTGCAAGGTCATTGCTCAACGACTACAATTGCAACAACATCAGTGGTAAAATCATAGCCATGGCCTAAGTCTGCAGATTCTCAGATACATGCTACAAGATTACTAGTTTCAAATTGATTCAAGAGATAACAGTCAAACCATTGAAACTATCTTGCTACTAATGAAACTAATAAGCAGAATGGTCTGTGAGCTAAAGAGAAGCATCGAAAGCTAGTGCAGGGAAAGTCAGCATACCACAGCAGCAGACTGCAGTCCCTATAGACCAAGATTGAAGAGGTTGTTGCCAAAAACAGTTGCATTCTCTGCTCTAAAGACTTGTCTTTTGCCAGGGTCGGGCTCGGAGTGCCTCTAAAAAGTTGCCTTGAAGGGGCGCTATATAAATGCTTAGTTGATTGATTGATTGACTGAGTCAAATAGAGCAACCATTTCCTTTCCGAAGTGATTACAGCGAGTGCCAAGTTACGTTATTAGATAAGTAAGTTTAAGCATAATAAAAAGTGTAAATGTACAACACTGACAGAATTTCAGCATACACAGTCGTCAGCTGTAGAATGCTCTAGTTTTTGAAAACTAAGAACTCAGATCTACTACAAGACAATTTTGTGTCATTAGTGTAATCACCTACCTTTCATCAAAGCCAGGTTCAAAAAGCAACAAATGATCAATCAGTACCAAGACATCTATTCTTTGATCATACACAACTGCCTACCTTCAGCTGCTTCACCAGAATATGATTCTTCTCTGCCTGAGTTACTCGATCTTCTTCAGGACGAGGCAACAATTCGTTTTCATCATACTGCAACTCATGACCTGAAGCAAAATGTCAAGAACGGCATTACTATAGTATAAATTTAATTAAAAGTACACTAAAACCTCACAACAAACTACAGATGAGCTAACACCAAAGTCCACATCGATCAGCTTATTACAATGAAAATATACTCAACTGGAGATAACCTTGCAAATTTCGGTTTCTCGTCATCCTTTCTTTTTACGGGTAAACACAAACACAAGTGCCAACCAACGGAAATGTTCCACCATTCTGCTGACATGAAATAAAGACGGCGCTGCATTCATATTAACTGATCCATTACAACCTTCTCTTTAACAGTTATTTTGTTCCTGCTCTATGCACGACGCATGTTTCTATTTAAATCACTCTCTTGCTCCTTAAAGCAAGAAAAAAGAAAAACACTGCATATCTTATAACAGCAACATATATGCTAAATTGGACTATTTCAAATCTGTCAGTCAGCCATGTTTCGGCATCTATGAGAGGTCTTTACAAGGCACTAGTAAGTGTCTGTATGTAAGTGCAAGTATGTTACCACTAACTGTGTTCTCTTGAGTCATCCTCTTCATTCTCATAGACATGCAGCACCTTTGGCGTGCTAAGCACTTCCTGCAGAGCCCTCTGGTTCTCCTCAAGCTCCCGATGAGCACGGTCAAGTTCTTCTTGAAGTTTTCTGGCCTCCTGTTCTCTCTCCCTAACTTCCCTCATCCGATGCTCCAGTTCTTTCTGTGCCTGTATAGCTTCATACTCCTGCAAGCAAAAACCATCATGTTTCAAATTCATTAATTCTCTAGATCATCAAAACATTCTCTTTACAGTTTAATTTGTTCTTGCTCTATGCACGTCTTCTACTTAATTCACTCCTTTGCTTTATACGCATGCTTTAGAACAAAAGACGAGTCATGCCTGTTCGCAGGAGTCAGAGCTCGACTACAAAGTGGCTGAAGCCGAGTCTACTGCAGCCAGGCAGAACTGTTAATATTCATTAATGTCATCTTGTCGAATGGTTTCAATAAATATTAACCTGTATCAGCTGTAGACCGTTTCCTTAGTATTTGCTATTTCATTATTTGGCAATATTATTTATTTATTAATATCGTTATATTAGACAACTTTAATTTTAGGAAATAATTTTTCTAAAGCACTAGACCAGTTGATGAATATTACCAAATTACTTGTATGAAGCACTCTATTACAATTAAAACAAACCAATATAACCAGAGCTATGTTAAATTACTTGTTTTAACTGAGGTGTAATATATAGTATCTTTCTTTATTTATTATATTTGACTTCACTGGGCAAGGTTAACAGTTCTATAATGTCACTGTCAAAACTATCAAACAAGGTTGAATTCAAGAACTAGTTTTGAAAATCTTTAATTTTAAAAAGTGCAGAAAGTTTTATTTCAGCAGAAATTTCCTATGTGACAGTGTATCTAAGAATTATAAAGACGAGTTTGCAAATACAGTAATTTGCTCTCACAATCTGATGGATCACGACAGCCACAATTTTGTTGATAGTGCATCTTATGTATTGATTTTAAAGAACTTTGCATTTTACATCACATTATTATTTTATTGAGAGGTGTGACTTGTAGTCCAGAAAATATAGCAATATGTACTTTAAATATGTCCAGATACAAACTTATATAATCATAGCCTGTATTTAAACCACAAAAGTGTCTGGGAATTCAGTTGAAAACATGTTTGCTATATGGCACAGATTAGGCAAGAAATCTAGAATGACATGGGACATGGCTTCTGGGCTAAACACTTGGGACAGTACAGTACTTTCACTATAAGTCTGCCCTACAGAGAAAGTGGAATACAATCAAAAGACAAAAAACAAAGCTTCACAAATGCATATTCAACACCTGCAATGAATCGACAGAAGAATTGTGAAAAGCCTTACTTTTCGTTCACGTTCCTCTTTTTCAAGGTGCGCTGCTTGCTCTGCACGATATCTGGCTTCCTCAGCACGCTTCTGTGCTTCTGTCAGCTCATTGCGTTCACGTTCTGCCTGCTTTGACTTCTCTTCGAGGGACATAGCCACTTCCTGAGACCGCTCCAGTTCTACACAGAACATTTTTATGACAGTTAAATTATGTCTGAGATGTAAAATTTCAGATAAATTCTTACAATTACACTGGAATAAACAACACGAGATTATTATGTACGTCAAACCAAAATTCTACTGAAAGCTGAGATCATGGCAGTCAGTCTACAGATGTGTGCCAAAATACTATCATATAAAGAACAGTTTACCTGCTCGCGCTCTTTCAAATTCTGCTTCATACTGTCGCAATCTTTGTTCTAGTTCCTTCCTCTGACGTTCTGCACCTTCTCTCTGCTGCCTTTCTCTCTGCAGAAGCATTCTGGTCAGAAATTTTTCATAATGTTAGAGTTACAACAAGGTCAAAACTAATCAGTCACAAACTGCATGGTAAAACTAAAAAAGCACAACAAATTTAGAATAAAAAATTCTAGAATTATTCCCTGATGCTTTTCATCATGAAATGAGCTGTTGTTTGAAGAAGAATCAAGAACTTTGTACGATAATAAAACTACTTAAAAATCATTTGTTCTGTAAACTTCATCATTTATACTGTCTCTAGCAACTTCTCAAGTAAATGAACGCATCGACTGTTGAAAGACGAGTTAGTCCAGAAACATTTCAACAAATGGAACCACATAATTGTGTATCCAAACATTCCCAAACTGACCAATTCATAATGTTCACATGTGGACAATCAAACCCCATTTATTTATTGCACTATATATGCAAATTCGATCACACAAATTCTATAGTACCCCTCAAAATGCAAATCAATGATTATTATCGTTGTTATGCACGTTTATTATATAATAAGGCTGAAACACCGCATCCTTGTACAGACTGGTTAAATAAGGGGATTTACATAAAAAAATCTGGTGAAATCCAAGTCAGTTTGGCAAGATAGGCATATTGAAACAGGTAGTCTTGTGGCAAGACTGAAATGACAAAACATACTCCACAGAGAGACAGATTGAGGATGTACATTTAAGAAAGTCTTGTGAAAATGCTTACCACCTACTAAAGGGCTGCAGAGTTATATAATGATATGACAGCACAATTAAACACTTTAATTTTGAAATCATCTTCTTAAGTCATTGTAGCAATGTATCAGGTTCAAATGTAAGGGAAAATGGAGTTTTCGGTCTGTTGAAAGCCATGATTTCATCAAAGCCATCTTAAAGATGACTTGACTACCTTCTACCATAAAACTGCTAGAAATAAATCAACTGAAGACAGCTACCTTTCAGACAGTTTTGCCATCTTGTCCTCCTTTGCTTGAGCTTTCATTTGCTGAACTTCAATAGAATCTGGCTTACGTCGCCTCATGTAGAGCTCATGGTTTCCCATGCACAAAGCTAGGATGCGTTTGTTGATTCGAAGACGTGATGCAAAAAAGACAAAATCCTAGACAAAACAGTAAACACATAATGATCATGTGCAATGAACCAGTCGTCAACAAAGCATTTATGTAAACTGAGCAGTTATGATAACAATGAGCATACTACAGTCCATGATTTTAGGAACTAGTCAATTACAATAGCCAAAACAATGGAACTAACTTAAAACATTCCTTTTGTAACCATATAATCAAGCTCTACTTTATAACAGGGCTTCTGTAATATTAGGTTGTGTTATAATGAGCTTGTTCTAAGGCTGAAATAAGTTTTGGATTCTTATCCACTACCGTCTACCATATAATACAGAATCATAAGAAGTTCTAGTATAATATTTAACAGGAAGTATTAGCCTTTGTGAACATGATCAAAGGCCCTACTGCATATTTACATTTCATGCATTACTTCTCTGCTAAAACAATACATTTGTATTATTATTACTATTATTAATTCTTATTATTATTACTATTATGCCTTTATTAAGCATGACTGTCTAATGACAAAGCATTAGTCGATGGCACTGAACAATTGTGAGTGAAGTACTTGCTTAAGATCCCTACACACTGACCATCTCAAGGGAGGCTCAAACCCATACTCTCCACTTTACAAGGTGAGTGCCTTAACCAATCGGATACCATGTCCCATAAGTTTATCCTATTCTGCATAGCAATTTCAGTATTTACCATGTCTAATTGCAACTTCAAGGTGGATAACAGGTATGAAGCCTAAAAAATTAGCAGAAATGACTTACTGGTGCTTTTTTGTCAATTGGCTTTATTATAAACTTCTTATCACTGAAAGATATGTTTCGTATTTCACTCCAAGGGAATCCTATTTTGGGCGTCAATCTAACAGAATCAAATCAGTCAATTTCAGTACAAGTTTCATATGTTAAAAAGTCTATATTTACTAAAAAAAGAAATACATAACATGTCACTTAATTAATTGAAACACATACTGCTGAAACAATGATAACCAAAAATCTATTAAGCAAGTTAGAATCTACAAATAATAATTTAAATCTTCTTTGTAAGTTCCAAAAATCCTTTAAAGTTCAAGTTTCAAGTGTACTTTTGCCATTTTATATGCCATCTTGGAACTTGAAAACTGCATGTATGCAATGCATCATTATGATATATATATATATATATATATTAAATAAACAATATATAATATATGGACAATGTACAAAATAAATGCATATTCTTGTACCGGTACTCTTGTTTTATAGTTTGTCCATACACAGCTCCAGGAATCCAAAGACACTATTTTTCTTCATTTATGTGCCTAGCAATTCATTAAATAAGGGCCATCACCTAGCATTTGCTAATTTCACCAACCAATTAACAAAGCCCTTGTGACTATTTCAGCAAGAAAAACTCCCTTACTTGTCATCTTTTTCATAGACATTGAGCCCCAAAGCATCAACACCCAGCCAAAGATCGGTTCCTTTCTTATTCTTAATATCAAAGTAGTTGACACCATACATCTCAAGGTCTTGAGCAATCTTCAAGTATTCCATCATAGCATCTTCTCTAAAACCACAAAACAATCACACTTTAAGACACTTACAGCACATCAAGAAAACAATTGATCTGCTGCATTTCTCTCCAAAACATAGCTTTTGTAATTTTACAGATTTTGCAAATTTACATACCACATAAAAAACACAACTAGATTTTTAATCATCTGTTTAACTACAGACACATCCATAACGTAAACAAATACATGAGGATATATCACCATATTATGATACAGTGATCAATTAATAAATATCAAACATAAAAATGAAGTCAACAGCCAAAAACAAATCTGGTTATTTTAACAACAAAATACAAGAAGAGTAGAAATACATTTTCATCACATTTCTAATCTACAAAGGAAATAACAATGGAAAGATAGATACCTCATCATACCCTTATGCTCAGAATACCAGGTAACAATTCTTTCCTCCCAGTGGGATTTTGTCAAGGCATGTTGGTCGAAAACCCTACAAGTTAGTAAACATGGCAAGTAAATTTTCTATCCTACACTACAGACAAAAAACCATGATAACAAATGTTTACAAGGTCAGTCACTTCAGCAAATTTTTCTGTGCAAGGCTTCAACTGGCAAACTGGTACCAGGTAAAGAAGACAACCTATAGATGTTATAATCGTATATGGCACATAAATAGAATAATTTTAATCCAGTTATGTTCTGGTTTTTATGAAATCCACTCAAACTTATTTTAAACCTGGTTTTATTATACGTTAATATGCTTGTAAAAATTCGCTGTCAATGTTACACCACACAAAGCAATGACAAATAGTTGATGTCAAATGCTAGCTCAATAAACATGTCTAACAAAGCTGTCTCCAATGTTAAAACGTTGAATGCTAACTTCACCTCTGAGGCAGGATTCGGTCAGTGGCGAGGAAGCCTGGTTTACACTCCTCCGGGTCATAGTCACCATACTTGGCTTGGACGGCATAAGATGCTAGGAGAACGGATGTTTCTGGGGAACAGTAGATTTCATCATTTAAGATGGAGTCCTTCACTTGCAGGAAGAACATTCTCTGGAGAAAACAGACATTTCACTATAACAACAAACCTAATGCAAGACTAACAACTACAATCAATCCTTTAACATTCCCTAAATTTATGCAGACTCCTCTCGCTTAATCACAACACAAATAACCTATTCAAAGATAACATACATAGAAGTAATTCACCAGAAATTATTTAAACATGGTCATACTATTCAGAACTGTTATTGCAAAACTGCACAAAACTGTAAACACTTTCACGTAACGAAAGTCTCTGATCTTAGAATGTAAAAAGCAACTGATATGGTTACCCTTACGCAATGCAAGACTAGCTTCATTACTGACCTGAGTCACTTCTTGTATTAACTCTTCAGCAACATCCTCTGGGAAGAATTTTGCCCTGAACTTGAACTGAAGTGGTGTTTCTTTCTTAATGTCTTGACTCTGTACCTGCAGCAAAAAGCACCACCTACTTCAGCATTTCACAGAACAGTTGACAAAGATATGTAATGC
Source organism: Allolobophora icterica (assembly GCA_963556255.1). NCBI lineage: Eukaryota > Metazoa > Annelida > Clitellata > Crassiclitellata > Lumbricidae > Allolobophora > Allolobophora icterica. The sequence goes on along the minus strand of OY744602.1, from coordinate 68,679,104 downwards.
TCTGCAGAAGACCATTGAATGTTTCCGAATCTGTTGAAATTGTTTACCTTCTTGTTTAGTTTGAGCCATGTGCTGAATCCTTTGTTATCCAAATACATCAGACCAAAGTACCAGATTTCACGAATACCAACTGTCTTTACTACCTGAAAACAAAAACGACTGAAACATTGTACATATCCTATCGAAAGCATAACTTAACATAAAATTTTGTGCTGTTTCAATCTACACTCATCTGTACCAAGGGGAGCCAGAAGCCAGTTGTGTTTCATAACTTTTTGGAGGTTCTTAAAATGTGCTAAGTAAAGTGATCATATGCACGTGTTGTGTATTACAATACAACTGTATTTTGATATTGTCCTTATTCCAAAGTTCAGAAGTGCACATGACCATATGACAGAACATCGATGACACTGGATCGCTTTGCAGTGGCTTGAGGTAGATTTGAACCTGCAACCCTCCGGTAAAAAGTAGATAGTAACCGATTCTTGCTCCGGAAACCGGCTAGCATTGGATACTACAGTAATCCGATTAATCAGAATCAGCATTTCATTCAGTCACCGATTCGAATTTAGAAAAATCTTCATTTGTTAAGTGCATTTTCTTGAAATTTGCTTACAATTAATCTAAGCATCTGGATGAATTCAAGGAATATTCTAAAACAACTTCAAAACACGTAACGCAATGCCCCAAATTTTTAATATATCTGTATATATAATGTATACATAATGTCCGAAGCTCAACAAATATTTCCGATTAATCAGATCTGGAATCAGTAATAAATGTGCTTACTAATCAGAATCGATAATCAACAGAAATATGCTAATCAGTTTACTCCTTAGTTACAAGGCACAGAACATACTGCTAAACACAGTGCCCCCCAGTGACAGTGATATTCGTAATGACGGTCCACAGCTTAGGTTTCTGTCTGTCAATAATTATTTCATTTACATATCTTGTGCACAAGCCAGAATTGCAATATATCTTCAATAAATTCATAAATGTTCACGAATTATGTGCCAAAATGTTGACAAACTGGTTTCCGCCATTTCAGTAATAAAATTCTAGTTCATTGAACCTACAACTTTGATCTCATAGGATCAAATTAAAGTTAACCTGATTTTCAATTCAAACATATTAACACAGACAATCAGTGGTAAACAAGTCAAAGCCTTTTTGAAAAAGTGTTGTACCTGATCAAAAAGCTGTTTGCCTGTGGTGCTAGGCTGTACGGCAAACTCCAGCTCAGCATCCATGGAAGTCACTCGAACATTTATCTGCACAAGACGAAGTCAAGAAGACAGTTTAAGGAAAATATTATACCTGGCTACTCTTCAGCATAGTCCAAAAGAGCTTAGTCAAGACAACTAAGTAAATTCATACTTTTCAGAAATATGCAAAACAAGTCAACAGCAGCTCATTATCCGATGTTAAAACTTCACAGACCGGTAACAGAGTCAACAATGAATAATTCCAGCTGTTAAATTTGCAAATTGCCATGGCAGGAAGCTCTGAAGCATGTTACATATGACCTGAGAGATATATGAGTTAGAATACCAGTGGCTACTCATAGTCCCATCAACAACTCATAAAATCCCATGTCTCTTGGCTCTGAACTTAACTGAATATCAACCCTTTACTTAGACAATTGGGCTGGAAGTGCTTCTGAACCGATAAGCTGAAGAGGTGTTATTACACAAATGTTCAAACGAATATGATTTTTGTATTACAACACATTTTGATGTACCTGGTGACTGCATGCATAGTAACCAACAATGGTGGAGCAAATTCATTAATAAACTGTGATAAATTATAAGCAATTTTATAATATGGGTTAAAAGCTTCATTCATAAAACAGCTCAGTTACATTACAATCAGGCCCTTAGCCAGCCACCCGTCCACCCAAGGACGGTGAAAATTATTTTGGACGTGCATAAATTGTGCATGATTCTCCTCCACCACCATCCAGCTTCTTCTCTAGAGCCACTGCGAGCATTCATCGGATGACAGTCCTGTAACGAGCAGGGGTTGATATTAGGCTCTGTAAACAGCATGTGGTGTTGGGCAGTCAGGACAGAATGCATTTGGATGGGTAACTCTGAATTTCTGACTAAGGGCCTGATTACAATAACTCTCTAACTCAGCTTCCCTCTGCAAAATGTGGCCTACTTTGAACCTCTCCCTCCCCATCCCTTTGCTAACAACTGCACTCCAACCCAGTACTAAGGCCTAGATTAGGCTACCTGTCCATCTACAGAGGCCAGCAAAGGGACTCCAAATAAAATCCAAGACAGTCTGGACAGTAGAGGCTGTCTGCTGTATGACTCAACTTACTGGAGCTACTGTCCAATGCACAGGTCATGCTAATAAGGTATGCATCAAATATAGATGTGACTTCTACATTTGGCATAACCCTTCCTCATGTTGTCTGCATTTGGGTGACCCCACACTCTCCTATTTGTTCCTTATTAATTATTAAAGTATGTGCCTGCTATTCTGGAATTCCTTGCCTGTTGAACTTACTGGCCTATCTCAGTGATGGGGTCTCGAGACCGCGGTCTTGGTCTCGAGACCGTCTCGAGACCGAAAACATGCGGTCTTGGTCTCGGTCTTGGTCTTGAAGGTGCCGGTCTTGGTCTTGGTCTTAGTCTTAAAGGTGCGGTCTTGGTCTTGGTCTTGGTCTTGGGCGTCTGGTCTCGGTCATTTGCCTTTGGTCTCGACCTTGGGTGCAGAGGCGGCCTCTGACAGTTTTGTGGCTATAGGCAAGCAGCAAGGACAAACATGCTGTCACTTACTAAAACATATATTTCAATTTAATTTCTTATTAACTAATTCTATTATTTTTATTTTGCCGGAATTTTCCGCCCCTTGAGAAATGCGTACCTATATCGCCGATAGCCTACCTAAAGCCAGCACAGCTTGGGTGGGATCGAGAGTGGAGTGTGGAGTATTTGTTAAATGTTGTCGTCGATATTTGCTGGTCTTTGCGATCATTAGTTTTATTGCATCTCATCAACACCTGCACCTGTTGAGAGGGTGTTTAGCTGTAGTGGACTCTTCATCAGACCTCACAGGGCAAGATTTGGGGACAAAACCTTGTGTGATTTAAATTAGTTCTTATAAAATGTAATAAACATCTGATTTGAATGATGGGATTATGTTACACTTAAATCGAGAATGGCGTTTACGGTAGCCTTTATTGGTTTTGAGGCTTAGGTCTTGGTCTTGGACCATGCGGTCTCGGTTTTGGACCATGCGGTCTTGGTCTCGGTCTCGGTCTCGGTCTTGAACCATGCGGTCTTGGTCTCGGTCTCGGTCTTGGACCATGCAGTCTTGGTCTCGGTCTTGGTCTTGGACCATGCGGTCTTGGTCTCGGTCTTGGTCTTGGACCATGCGGTCTTGGTCTCGGTCTTGGTCTTAGGTTTTTGGTCTTGTGCACAACACTGGCCTATCTACTATACATCAATTTAACCCTTTAATGAGTCTGTACTAAAATGTGTGGAAAACTAATCCCTCTTGTCATTAAAGGGTTAAACAAAACTGAAACTCTATCTCTTTGATGCACACACATGACTGCACTATGTGGTTATTTGCACAAGCAGTCTTATATCTTTCATCTCGTATTACAGATTTATACAGATTCAATCATGTTTAGTCACTGCTGGCCTTAGGATACTTCGGACCCTGTGCAGAGCATACTGTACGGGCCCCCATGACAAAAGTCAAATTGTTTTTCATTGCTAATCATTTAATTAAAATTAGTAGATTGTTAGCAGTGATATTTTCGTTAACGAAAACTAAAATTAGAAGTAAAAATAAATGATTTCGTTAACGAAAACTAGAAGTAAAAGTAGGAATTATTTCAGCAGAAAAAAACGAAATTAGGAATTGAATTAGAAATTATTTGCCGAACTAAAATTATGAACGAAATTAACAATTATTTTAAGAACTAAAATCATTTTACTTCTTATGGCACTTAAGTTGAGACCAAGGCGAGTAAAATTGCACGTGATCCAAACACATAATCCATTGGAAAACTTTGGTTGATATGAATCCCCTGTGCATACCATTCATTTTTCTCTTTGGTCTTCGTTGTCTAATAGGCCTAAGTGTCTCACTTGTGTACCAAGGACCTTTTATACAAGAAGGAAATGAGTACTAATAGAGAATCCTTGCTTGCGTACTAACGACCTCAGTTTGATACGCCATTTCTTTTATTTAGGTTCGATCGTTAAATTGTAAAATTATGAGTTTATCGAGAATGTTGGTTGGAAGGAAACGAGATAGGCCGCTTTGGGATTTTTCATTTTGACGAAGATACAGCAGATCTACATGCCAAGAACCAGCTGAGAAAATCCCGGACTTTGTGGAGCAGCACTTGCCAGAAAAAATAAAAGCATTACAAGTCTTGGCTTGGCAGGGGAATAGATGCTGCATTGTTAGACGTTCCACCCCTTGTTTTACTTCAGTTGTTTCTTCCTCGAGACAAGTTTGGCGCGTTTCTGCATGCAAGCGATGCAAACTTTTACAGCGCGGAAATTTTTAATAATATGGAAAACTAAAATAAGAAGTAAAATTATTTGAGAACTAAAATAGGAATGAGAAGTAAAATTAGTTGTGAAGTAAAATTAGAATTAGAAGTAAAATTCAAGAGCTCAGAACTGAATTAGAACTGAATTAGGAATTATTTTTAGGAGTAAAATATCACTGACTGTTAGCCAGTAAAACACGTAAAATTTAACTATACAAGTGCACCTGTAACAGAATAATATATAATGCTACTTAATCGAAACCATAATATTATTTTTATGATGACTTGTTCACGTTAATTTTCTGTGACACCGCTGCAACATCAGTATCCAACGAAAACATGACTTTAAATTCTGGTCATGTTATTTATGACCAGTGCCAATGTTATATATGAAATTATCATTAAATAAATGCCAGTATTTGACAACAGAATGATAAATTATATGCTTTCCCATCAAACTACGATTTTTTCCATGATATATTCCAATTAGTATCCAACGACAACATGACTTAAAATTCTGGACATTCAAACAATATGGCTCACCACAAATAGGTATGTACCGGCATGCTGATATGTGCTCCAGAATGGTACTGCTTGACACATTCTGGTCAAAGTGCATCATTGCACAAACACTTCTGACCCTGTACAGCATTGTGCAAACTCACCTTTGTCGAAAGAAGGTAAATGCATGGACATGGTGGCTGGGCAATGCGGGCATTGACAACGGTCTCAGCGAACTAGCAGTTGCTGCTTCATATGACCTAACCTTGTACAATATGCCACCAGTAGCTAATCTAACCCTCATTACTGAACCATATCTGTCCATCCACCCAGCTCTTCATGTGGGGCAAGACCACTGACCTTCTTGTGCAGCTGTAACCCAAAGCAGGCCATGCCACACACTGCTCAACAGTCAACAATGAATCACATATTTCTGTGGTGGCTCTTAATTTTGCTGTTGATGACATTTGTGACTGAATGAGCATTACCTGCATATGAGATCATATTAGAATTGCAAACAGACATTGCATAAGCATTACATGGTTGAAGTAATGAAAATGCTACTCACCGGCTTAGGCATCTTAATTTTAATTTTCTAATAAAGTTCTGTTATTGCCTGTCAAAAAAACACAATGCCTCAGATAATTCAAATGAATCTAAAACTTTCAGTGATGTTTAACACTAAAACATTTGAAATTATTTTAATACATGTAACCCTATGCAAAGAGTAATGATTAAACTTCATTCAGACTAATTTCGACTAAAATAAGAAAATATTAATTAACAAAATTCTGGAATTCAGCTGATAAAGCCAGAGTGAATTAACATGTAAAGGAAATACACTTATTTCTTACATAATAGCTAAAGAACAGTCTGACAGTGTATGTATGTATGAACTGTCTTGAAACCAAAGGTTTCAATTAGATTTTGTTACATACAAACTCTTTATGTGGTAAACTAAGACTTATGCTTACCATTATTACTAGTCACGAAATGGAGGAAACTTAATCCTTCAGTGATGAGAGAGATTAATTTTCCATGCACTTTAGTACACGTTCGTCGATAAGGGTTAAGCAACCTGACATTATACCAAGGGATCCCAAACTGGGCTGCCAGCACTACCATCGGGTGTGAGATGGCATTTCAGGGGATGCGACAAAGAGGGAAATTATGTTACTATTCTACTGCATGCATGTAGAAACTGCATGTTAACACATACCGTAGACAGTGCAAACATTAATCATTTCCTAGGGGTGCAGGGCATAGAAAAGGTTGGGAACCCCCTGCACTATACGATAGCATTAAAAGTGATGAAAAGCAGTGTACAAATGAAACACAAATTAACTTGGACACAGGACAAATTAAATAAAGGAGACAAAGAAATGGAGGAAAATATCATACCACAATTACCTTAGAGGTGCTATAAAATGCTATAAATGCATTAATGAATGACTGTATTTGACTGTGATTTGTGATAAGTTACTTAAATAAAATACAACAAAATCCTTAATAATGTTAACTAATACACCACCTCGAATTTAAAATAACACCAAACACAGATTTCTCATGTTTTTCTTTCTACTTTCAATATTACAAAATTATGAATTACATTTTTCTTTTAAAACACAAAGCCCATAGCATTTTGGTCAAAAGAATTTCAATAAATGAGTTAAAATTGTAATTTGAATGCAGTATTGTCCTGGCTAAACTATCTGTAACTTTATGCCACCCAATCAAGAAGAAAAAGGGATTTCAGTTCACAGAATGCGAATAAACAACCTTCGCTTTGCAGATGATGTGGATATCTTGGAAGAATCTGAGATGGAATTAGAACGAACAGTACAGATGCTGAATGTTGAAGCCAAGAAATATGGTTTGATTATGAACTTCGATAAAACAAAAACTATGGTATTTGGTGACAAGGAGATAAATCATCAAATTGTGGTCGAGGACATAGGGTTGGAGAATGTGGAGAAGTTTACATATCTTGGAAGCAACATAACCTACGACTTAGACTGCAAAAGTGAAATAAAGATACGCATAGCCAAAGGAACAGCCGTGCTGAAAGCCATGGACAAAATTTGGAAAGGCAAGGCAATTAGTATGAGGACTAAACTGAGTGTATTAAAGACATGTGTGTCCAGTAGCATGATGTATGGATGCGAGACATGGGTGCTTACAAAGGCTTCACAAAAGAGAGTGTTGGCATTCGAACGAAAATGCTATCGTAAGATTCTCAGAATAGGATGGACTCAAAAGATCAGCAATGAAGAAGTATACAGAAGAATTAATGTGACTGAAAATCTCATGCAAACAATTATTCAGAGAAAGTTAAGACTTTTCGGACATATCTGCAGAATGAAGGAGGACAGAAAAATTAAAACTTTGATTTTTGGAATAGTGGAAGGCACAAACAAACGAGGAAGACCTCACAGGGAATGGACAGATGACATTGAAGAATGGTGTGGAGCAAGTCTCCAGAAACTGAGCCACTCGGCATTGGACAGAACGGAGTGGAAAGACATTGTAAAGAAGGCATCAGACACCTACGGGCGCTGAGCCCATGGTTATTGAATGAATGAATGAAATCAAGATTTCTGTTCCACTATCGACCCCTAGCGACCTACCTCTAAATTAGTGCAGACACCGTCCACTGTCAGTGATGGCATATAGATAGGAAGACCAGATGACACGCGGGATCACTGGCCACTTCCTCCCATAAACCGCACTTAAAATCAGATTTCTAACACTTGATATCCATGGCTGCCTCTCAGGACTAACTTAAGGGGCTGCTTCTCTTCTCAATTCTGTAAACAATTTTGCTTCGATACATCATAGACTATAACTGGTGACAAAGCTGCTGCAGCAGGCTAACCTTTCTGTACGCAACTAAGAACCGTCGCTTTTTAGATCCAGACACTGCTTATCGACAAACCTTAAATGACGTGGCGCACATGCAAACGGGCATCGGTGAAGGATCTAAGTAGGTATCATCAGGTAAGGTTTGGTAACCTTACTTTGGCCCTAATAAGAAATCTACACCCGTACCCTCGTGTCATTCGCCTAGATGTAAGCATCAAATAACATTCCTCATTATTAACATAAAATTATAATTAAGCAATCCGTACATATATAAACGACCACTGTTGGTCAGATGCAACGTACCATACATTAAAACAACTCACCTTTTACTGCACAACAACAACCACTCGTAAACACGCAAACGTCGCAGAGTTTCCAATATGGCCGACGACAACGACAACAACTAACTGCGCATGCGTACGGCTGCTTCGGATACGCTTTTATTTTCAGTCCCTCAGAAAAACGGAAGTCAGTTCCAAGCGTAGGTTGCTAGAATTTCACTGTAAACTTTGCTTCAGGACCCAAGAAGATAGGTACGGTAGTGGGGCAACTCATTCACAGTAGGCTAATAGCAATTTCCGGTATCTTCAGCACCCAAAACTTGAGTCATGACAACAAGCTTGATTATTCACTGGCTCACAGGAGACCTGAGAGTCGCTTATAGGCCAACGTCTCTGCCCTCTAGGCCAGCGGTTCCCAAACTTCTATGGGTCGCGACCCACTTGTGAATATCTTGGCAGTCTCGGGACCCACTGGTTAAAATTAAGCATTGTGTACTAAAATTGCTTCGTAAATTGGTACCGAAATATGCGGATTTACGTACAGCGCTCAGAAATTTAAAGCATTAAATGGAAACTTAGGTAAAAACAGTTCACAGTTTATTGCAATCCATCTAATTAAAGCCCAATCATAGTCAAAAGTTGTTTCTGCAAGAAATTAATGTTTCTCGAAAAACTTTGGCGACCCACTTGCCAGAGTTTTGCGACCCACTTTTGGGTCGCGACCCACAGTTTGGGAAACGCTGCTCTAGGCTATAGGGCCCAGATCAGCCATTCTGACCCCACTCATAGCCTAGGCGTAATTTGTGGGAGTACGAGGGGTACTCGTACACGGTACCCCAACTTTTTGGACTAGATCTCGAGGTTCCGCCGTACCCCCACTTTTTAAACAATGCCAATCAATATTTTATTATTGTGCCTTCCCAGAGATCGCAGTCTCCACCTTAATTGCTTCGTATGTGTTGACAGAGTGAGGAGTAGCCTATGTACCACAAAAGTATAAAAGTACTTAGATACACAGGTAAACCGAGAATCAGACGAACTGAGTCACAGACAAGCAGACTTTCAGCGACGCAGGTCAACCGCGGCCGCCGGTTACCGTAACCGGCCCGCAGGCCGCAGGCGCCACTGATCTGGGCCAGCGTTTTTCAAACTGTGGTCCGCGTACCAAAAGGGGTCCACAAAGGATATGGCGGGGGTCCGCGAGAACGTTCTGAAATATTCATTAATGATTAACACTGCATGTTTTTAGCATTAACAGCCTGTGTTTTCAAATTATTTTAGGAAGTTAATAACAATTTATTCAATGTTACTTTTTATCCTTAATAATAGTTTCTCAGCTCTGTGTATACATCTGTCGTAAGACAAACGCTGTGACTAATGCTGCTTCAGAGGCCGCAGGACGACTCCAGTCGATGCATCTGAAGCCCGATGCATCGAAAGCCCGATGCATTGACTGGAGTCGCATATACTGCTTCGGTGGCCGTAGGTCGACTCTAGTCGATTAGTGACGTAGCCTACTGCAGTCGATGGATAGGGCGACTGGCCTTATGCGCCCGAAATTCACTCCCGCCCCACCTCTACCTCTCCTCCCTACCTCTACCACTCCCTCCTTCTCACTCCTTCCCTCCATCCCTCTCTCTGTCACTGCCTCCGTCTCTCCCTCCTTCCCTCCCGGCATCAGTCCCTCAATATGGCACACGATCTGACGGCAAGTTGAGCATCGATTGTTGACTTCCAATACGCTCTCCCTCTCCCTCCACCGTCATATATGACGAGCAATCATCTAGTAGGCCTATTATAATAGTCCTCATCGTCATAAGCAAGCTTGTATTGTGGAATTAGTCTGCCTGTTGTTTTGATTAAATTTTAAGTGATAAATTTTGGTTTTTAAATACTTGGTTCCGCGAGCTAGGCTATGCCCTAAACAAATTAAGGTCCCCGGTCCAAAAAGTTCGAAAACCACTGATCTGGGCCACGGTTACACTCTTCTTGGAAAGATCTGACATCACACTCACTCCCCGCCTTATATGTTTGTCGTCTTAATCATATCGGGATGTGGAGATGTATGTCCTTTATTATTTCCTTGGAGGAAAGCCTTCATTTCAGCCCTCAAGATTCAAGCAATAATTACCGAGCATCATCATCATAATCGTGAACACCATCATCATCGAGCGTCATCTTCATTTGTTTCTATTGTTTTTGGATACCGGTCCCGTGTAGGCCTACTTTGGTCTTTAGGGCCTTTAACATTAATTACAAAGACAGAAATAACGTATGGAATGGCACCTATTTGTCGAAGTCCAGTGCGGAAAAAGTACCGTAATTTCAATAATGAAACACGTAGGCTACGGTACGTTTATTAGTAATTTTAAATTTAACGAAAATAAGGACTCCTATTGTTACGTCACTTCAGTTATGAAACGTCTTTGTTTAGTAATTTAAATTTTAAGAATAAAGGCCTATTATTTCGTCAATTTAATTATGAAACGTCTATTAGGCCCGTATTAAGCTTAATAATTAAAATTATGAAACACTTTTATTAATAATTTAAAATTTAGAGAATATATAAGACCCATTGTTAAATCGTTTCAATTATGAAACACTTCCATTAATAAAACTTTTCAATTTTGAGAATAAAGACCTATAATAGATTGTTACGTCATTTCAATTATGAATCACGTAGATATTTTCGTTTATTGCTAAATCAGACTGACACACCGCAGTCAGTTACAGTGGGTTCGGATTAAATTAGAATAATTATGTTTAACAGTTGACAGTGCTGTGTGTACAATCATGCTAACATAAATATTATATTAACGTCTGTAAAGAATTCGAGGGATATAGTTACGGCGCTTTTCTTTGGCAGAGAGTTTGAAATTGTGGGATCTTGGGCGCAGGTCATAATGGCGCAGGGCGGTCGGTGGAAAAAGAGGGTGAAAGACATGCGTCTCTGATCTAACTACTGCCTGGAGTAGTTTAGTCTCTGCAGCTGCAACAATCATCTCAAATGATTCTACGTACGGTGTGCAGGAGCAGGGACATTCGCTGCATCTTCCCCAGCAGGCGCTCCAGCTTGGATCGATCCTCAGCAGATGTAAATCCCCACCAGGACGGAGCCCATAAAGTAGACTCGAGACAGTGGTCGCCCTTGCCACGACTTGCAGGGACTCAGACGACAATTAGCCATGTGCTCTCAGGGCCCTCAAGGCGTGAAGAGAACCGTTGCCTGAGCTAAGGATCCGCTCGATATGTGATGTTGCGCGAAGGTCACTGCTGATGGAGACACCCAGGACAACCACTGATGTTACACGCTCAAGAGAAGGGAGGGGAGGGGGCAGACATATGCCGCCAGATCTGCGGGTGATCAGCATCTCCCTTGATTTGCTGGTATTGAGATTGAGGTTGTTCCGAGAGGCCCAGGCAGCGATCGCCTCTAGCTCTTCGATGATCGTTGTCCCCATCGAAGCGGCGACTATGAGGTAGGCCCCTATGTGTCGTCGGCGAACTTGACGATTCCGTTCTGGCTGTAAATTTGGGTGCAGGTCAGAAGCATTGACGATGAACGTGGGAGGACCGATTGCGGACCCCTAGACGACGCTGGCATTGATGGTTGCCACCGTCGACAGCTGCCCGGCGAAGCATGTCATGTGCTTCCGGTCCTGAAGGAAGTCTATCATCCAGTTGTAGACGTTATCTGGCAGGTCAAGATGAGACAGCTTGCGTCGGTCGAAAGGCATACTGGTCAGCAAGATGGAGAGACATAGGTTGAGCGCGGAAGGAGGGGTACATGTAGGGCCTAAGTATGAACCAGCTCTCGCTAGACCAGCCTGAACAGAACGGGGACTATGGAGATAGGGCGGAAGTCTGATGGAAGAGTCGGAGAATCGATTTTGGGAATTGGATGGATGATAGCAGTCTTCCACTGGGAGGGCACATGGGAGTGGTTGAAGTGACGTCTACTCTATAGTAGGGCCTATTGATAATTTAAAATTGTAAGAACAAACGCATATTGTCTCGTCGCTTCAATTACGAAACACTTCTATTATTTGTGATTTTAAATCTAGGCCTACTGTTACGTCACTTCAATTGTAAACACGTTTTTAGTAGTAAATTTAAATTTTAAGGATAAAGGCCCTTTTACGTCACTTTAATTATGAAACATATCTATTACGTTTTAATTTTAAGGACAAAGGCTTCAATTATGAAACACATTTATTATTAGTAATTTTTAGAATTAGAGAATAAAGGCCTTAACTGTTACGTCACTTCAGCTACGAAAAAGTCTACCGCTATTATAAGTTTAAATTTAGAAAATAAAGGCTTATTGTTACGTCATCATTTCAATTGTTGAAAAAATCTATTATTTATTTTGAATTTCAGATTTTGAGAATCAAGGCCTTTATTACGTTCGGCCCCTACTGAAATTAAGAAAAAGTTTATTGTTATTAAGTTTAAATTAGAGAATAAAAGACTATTGTTAGGCCCTATAGTATGCCATTTCGATTATAGAACACGTCTATTATCTATAGGCCTAGGCCTTCAATTTGGTCTATTTTAGATTTAGAGAATGAAGGCCGTTGTTACCTCATTTCAATTGTGAAACTGTTTATTTTTAAGTTTAAATTTAGAGAATAAAAGCCTATTGTTACGTCATTTCAATTGTGCAACACGTCAATTATTTGTAATGTATAGATTTAGGGAATACAGGCCTTTGTTACGTCACTTTATTTATGAAAAGTCTATTGTTATTAAGATTACATTTAGAGAATAGAGGCCTATTGCTACGTCACTTCAATCATGATTAGGCCTAACACGCGTCTATTATGTTTTATATTATAGGCCCAATTAGTAATTTCAGATTTAGAGAATAAAGGCCTATTGTTACATCACTTCAGTAATGAAACACGTTATTTTTATTTTCAATATTATGATATAATTATTATTGTTATTGTTATGATTTTTATTATTAGGCCTACGCTTATTAATATTATTATTATTATTATTATTATTATTATTATTATTATTAATATTATTATTATTATTTTTTTTCGCCCGAGGTAAATAAGATCCCTCAGGCTCTAAGATATTAACAGTGATTGAAAATTTAAGCTTGGAGTACCTGGTCCTCATCCCCGGAGTGTAAAGTGAATGTGCCATTATTATTATTATTAGGCCTATTATTATTATTATTATTATTATTATTATTATTATTATTATTATTATTATTATTATTAATCAGCATCATCATCATATCATTGCATTGCACGTAAATCGCGCCAAATATAGATCCCTTGGGCGCCATTAAAGGCCTATTATGTAACAGTCTCGAATGGGAAACGATGCGAAACTTGATCCCCCCCAACTTTCTAGACCAAAGTTACGCTTCTGACCCCACTTGACTCTAAAGATGTGACTGGAAATGCAGCAGATCAGTATGATTAGGGACCTGCATGTAGGCTATATTGTATTACAATCTCTGCGCGCTGGTCTTTCAATCAAACTGAATTAAAAGCCTTAATTTTCCACACATTTTATAGGCTGTGTCTCATATGGACTGATGACAACCTCAGTTAAATATGCTATATAATCTTGCACTAATATGCAGATCATATACACATGAAATGTTCTAAATATTGTTCAGTTCCATTGTCTTCTTTTTCTTTTAGCTAGTAGAAGTCTTAATCATCTTATCCTGACAGTGACACTATGATTAATCAGCATGACACAAGCGCAAAATGCCATGTTCTTGTTGGGCACCTGCAGGCTGCACATCTGGTTATCAGTGGCGGTGCCAGACAGTGTTTTTAACCAGGGCAAAGCCAGGGCAGTCATACAAGTAACCAGTGCAGAGGGCGATTTACGCCCCGAATAAATCATAAGCAGGGCAAAAATTCTGGCAGGGCAACGACCAGGGCAAAGGCTTTATTTACCAGGGCATTTGCCCTGGCTCGCCCTGGTGTAGCGCCGCCCCTGCTGGTTATCGAAGCAATAGTGATAAGAGACACTTTTTAAAGTTCCACCTGATAGTAAAGATTAGCTGTGTGAAAACGGCGTATTCCTCGAGATGGCAGCTTGCTGACGAAGCATTACCTTTGCGACATCCATTTTGAAGATCAGTTTGTTTTAAAGAAATACATTCATATTATAAATGGGGAGAAAGTAAATGGATCAACGCAAGTGGGGGTTGACAAAGATACAGTAGGCCTACCAACTGTATTTCCCAATCTTCCTAAATATTTGTCGTCAAAGTCACCGAAATCAAGAAAACGCAAGACTCGTGTGATTGAAGGCATTGAAGCAAAAGTTAATGCACGATTGTTGCAACAACTGATGATGAGCAGATAAACAACATAACGAAGTCTAAGTCTCAGCGGATCGAAAGTGTTGACACTGTTGTTGAACTGGGTGTACTAAAACATGGGAAAGTCTCCTTAAATCTTGTCGTGGCAAATAGCCTATCTTTTACAAAACGACATGTATCAATTCAAGAGGAGGGTTATCGACAGCAAGGCAAAATTAAAAAGTTAATTACACAAGTTCGAAAACTTTTGGTTGAAAATCGGACTCTTAAACGATTATATTTCAAAACGTAGGCTTACATGAGATTAATCAGCTGAAAATACTGAACTAAGTTTATTGAGCATGTTACTACTGCACCTTAACAGAATGATATAGTGTTGTAGAATTTGTTTTGAAGCATTCCTCTAGTATAAATTAACTTTATAGGCATAGGGCCTATATGCTTTTTGGTTCTTAATATGATCAGGTTGTCATCAGGAAAAGCATTTATTTAAAAAGTAGCTGCAAACTGACTGGTCCTATCAATTGACTGGTCCTATGGATTGACTTGTTCTATGTATTGTACAGTATTTGATTTATTAGGGTTTGAGTATCCTCTTATTCATGTAATATCGTACAGTCGTACGGAAAAAAAACAAATTAAAACAATACAATATTATATTTATTTTTTTCAACTATGATTTTGTTCAGATGCCTGAAGTTTAAACAGATTGTAGTTAAGTGTCAGATAATATATTTAAAAAGGTTGAAATCATAAACTTTGTATAACTGATGATAATATTTTTCATAAGCTGATTGCGGGCCCGACCCGGGCTCCTAAAAATCGCCGGGCCCTTGGGCATTTACCCCTCTGCCTCTCCCTCGGCGGGCCTGAACATAGTGTGATGTCTTTAGGGGAATTTGAAGTTGAACAGTTGCAAAACATAAAAAATGAAATCAGAGCGATCTACAGCTGTCATCTGATTAACTTTCAGTGCAACCTTGCAACGTGCCTACAGGTAAATCCAACTAAGCGCCGAACCATTAGGAAGACTTGCGCCTGAGATGCCTTATGGTCGAAATCCTCATCAGAAATGCATTCAAGATACAACAGTATTAAAAAATCTAAGCTGGTAAACTCTGCTCTACCCCGGTTTAGAAATCTATGACAACGAAGGACACGTCATTTCCATCTGCAAAGAAATTCGGAATCTGGGTTATGAGATTAAGTAGAGATTAAGTAGATAATAACTTACATCGCCCTCTGGTGCCTATAATGCTCAAGGCATCACCCGATGGCGCACCAAAACCAAACCCCAATCCGGTCATTATCCAGAAGATCGGACCGCTGAGAGGGAGAGGCAGCCTCTGGTCCATGAGCAATGTGGATAAGGTAAGTCTAAAGCCGTGAACAAAGTGAGGAAGAGACATATTAAGTGACTGAGCAGAACGAAGATACACAGGGAGAGAGAGTTCCAAAATTAAAACATAAGTCCAAGAACAGAAAAGCTCGTTCACCGAGAACACTGTTCTAGTCCTGTCTTGAACATCCTGTCTTGGTTTTCTACTCAACCTTATATAGTGTCTAGCAGTCTTCATCTTGCAGGGCCTACTCAGCCTGGTTACACACTTAAGGCAGCCAAGACAACACATGGTCGTGTCTGTTCTTTAATGTTTAAATTCTGCATACAACACTGGTTATAACTAAGTGCTGGGTTATTGCGCATGCTGTTAAAATACGTCATCAGAAACTGTTTTTTTTAGCAAATCGGACACTGGAGAGCCAGCCCTAATGTTGATTTCATGTTCGACAAACAGGAAGGAAGCCGATTAGGCCTAACCACGACCCGATTAACGTCACAACGCTCAAGCCTGTGGCGACCAATCAACTTGAGCACGATAGATAAAAATTATTGCAATAGCAACACGTGACCTAATGGCGATCCTACGTGTTCAGGTCATACAAGATCATATCCGTGGACCTGGCGGCCAATGACGCAAGGAATGATGACGTCACTAGCCGCTCTGCCATCCGACCGACTGACTTGGACCCCACAGCACTCTGTCTGCCGTAAGCTATGAGGAGGACATTGTTTGTAGAATAAATGAACTAGACTGATGCGACTAACACCTGCCGAACTACAGATAGTGCTATATAAAGCGTTTGAGCGTACTGTAATGAGAAGCGACAATGCATCTCAGAATAAATAATCTGACCAATTGAGAAATGGATGGGTGGATGATGGGTGGATGGATGGGCGAGAGGATAGATGGATGGGCGGATAGATAGATGGGTGGGTGGATGGATGGGTGGATGGATGGATGGATGGATGGATGGATGGATCGATGGATGGATGGATGGATGGATGGATGGATGGATGGATGGATGGATGGATGGATGGATGGATGGATGGATGGATGCATGCATGCATGCATGCATGCATGCATGTAAGTAAAGTCAACACGCAGGCCCAGTTACACAGCACGAGCCATAGACGGCACTGCCGACGATGATTTTCTACTTGCCTGGATCTGCATATATATATATATCAACTTGCAGATTGAGACGCGAATGAATTGCTATTGGCTACAGGCGGATACGGGTGTAGATGGATGGATGCGATTGGTGACAGTATATATAATCCGTGACACTCGGCACATGTAATACCTGCGATAAGTTTTGAACAGAGGTCAGTGTAAGCATCAGCGATTGAGACGCGTCTGCAGGGACACATGACGATCAGGTGCCCACTTCTCCCCATCTACCCGAAACCGCTTTTCATTCAGCGATGAACAGAAGATTGCGTAGTGTTTACAACCAAGGTATGTTGTTACTTGTTTGGTTGCTCTTTTCGTTGCTTTTGCTTTTGCTTAAGAAATTGTCCTCCTGTACAGTAGAGCATTGTTTTACAGCCCCCAACAATAGATGTCAAAGAAACAGCTTACAACTAGCATGATGGTAATTGATTAATGAATTTGCCTCTCACCTCATTGCCTGCAGTTGACATCTGAGAGTGTCAAATGAAATTGATTATTCGCTATCCCCCACTGGTGACTACTCTTCTAATTTTCTGTGGGTTGTTTAACTGACTGACTAACTTCCAGTTCTTGGTGATACGTAGCCTAACACCATATAGGTTAGCCCAAAGAGCCCCTGATTATTATGCTTTTTTTTATAAAAAGGCGATATATGAATTTTCAATTATATTCAGGCCTACAATAACAACTGCATGTACATTGTACCCTAGCTGTTAGGAAACGATGCCCGGTTTGTGGTTGGATTACAAGCAAAAGTTTGGGTTGTAAATCAAAATATGTGTAGGCAGTAGGACTTTCTTCTTCTTCTTCTTCTTCTTCTTCTTCTTCTTTCTTCTTCTTCTCCTCTTCTTCTTCTTCTTCTTCTTCTTCTTCTTCTTCTTCTTCTTCCTCTTCTTCCTCCTCTTCTTCTTCTTCTTCTTCTTCTTCTTCTTCTTCTGTTGTTGTTGTTGTTGCTGCAGCTGCTGTATGCCGACGATGAGGTTTGAACGACATGCCTCCATTTCGTTCTGTATCTGATTGTGTCAGCGGCATATTTCATTCCTTGCGCTTTTTGATTTTCTTCACATTGTCCATCCATGTCTTTGTTTGCCTTCCCCGACTCCCTGTTCCCTCCACGTGACCATGAAGTCCTCTGGTCGGTGGTCTGCTGTTGTCCATCCTTGTTACATGTCCAAGCCAGTTTAGTCTTCTTTTTCTAATCTTGTCTGTCCAATATCGCACACGTTTCGGTGGGCGCAATGCACAGTCGCGGATGTATTAATAATGTGGATTAACATACTCTGATTTATAATGACATTTATTATTGTTTACAGTTTTGAGAAGATACAATCTTATAAACGATTCAGTGCAAGCATTATGTATAGGCCTATGAAAGATCACGTAAGACTTTAGGAACAAATTTCATCTGCTATTAAAATATTGTTACACCCAGGGCCGGATTTAGTAGTCTTCCGCCTACAGGTCCAAACTGAAAATGCCGCCCCTTGCTAAAACTCAACATATAGGCCCTAGATGAAATAACGATTATCGATATGCTACCGCTATAATGCCTCCAAAAATATTATTATTTAAAAAAAATTGAATGGCGGCGTATATGCCGCCCCCAAGAAATTGCTGCCCTATGCCCGGGCCTATATGGCCTATTGGTAAATCCGGCCCTGGTTACACTTGCGATATTTGTAAAAAATACTTCTATTATTGTGGCATTCCAATGGGCTGCGATCATGGGGGGTTGAGGGGGACAAGACCCCCACCTTTAACAGTGGGGGTACACGCCATGCATAGGACCCCCCACATTTTGAAGAAACAGCAAAAAAAAGGTCATCAAATTTTTTACCTTTTTTTGACCAGATCGGCGAAACAATTTTTTGACCAGATCGGCGATAAATTTTGTTTACCTCTTTTTGACCAGATAAGTTAAAAACTCTTTTTTGACCAGATCAGTTCAAAAATGTCCCCCTCACCTGTCAAACAAGATCGCCGCCAGTGGGCATTCCCTGTACTCTGATGTCTGTCTGCTATCATCCAGTGATTTGAGAATGTTGTCTAAATGCCCTTAATGTTCTCGTGAGTCTGTTTTCAGGAGAAAGCTGCGATATGTTAGCAAAACGAAACGAGCGTTTCATTTTGTTGTGTGTTCATTTCTTACCATTGCAGTGAAAGGAACCAAAGCATCAGTAGATTTTGACGCCTCCCTAACAGATGATTTATAGACTTTGCGAAACATGTAGATATCTTAAACACTGCTTTGTTTCCAATTCATTTTTAGTGCACTCTCGTCGTAAAAGTGTTAAGTATAGTTTGTGAGTTTAATGTATGACCACCAACTTCAAAATTACACTATTCGTCCACTCTTCCAATTGGTCCATCTGTGAGAGAGGCGCTCATTTCTGAATGCTAGGGTTCGATCGTTTGTCAATTCTACTACCTGCTTACATATGCAATCATGTAAGCAGGTTAACCAACTTAATTAACACGGTCCAGATTATAAGGCCTTCTTGTACTAATATAACTATTATGTACAATAATTCGTGATACTGTTAGAACGCCTGCGTGTATGCACGTAGGCCTGTGTGCAGGAAAGTGCTGTTAGCGGAGGCGGTGTTGATTGTTATGAAGGTACTGGCGGCGGTGATGATGATGATGGTAGTGATAGTGGTGACGATGCTAAGAAGTTGT
Organism: Allolobophora icterica; assembly: GCA_963556255.1. Classification (NCBI taxonomy): domain Eukaryota; kingdom Metazoa; phylum Annelida; class Clitellata; order Crassiclitellata; family Lumbricidae; genus Allolobophora; species Allolobophora icterica. Next base: position 68,659,436 of record OY744602.1, on the reverse strand, counting down.
TTTTCGGTGTTATAACGGACCAGTTTACGTTGACAGGAAACAATGTCTACAGTGCGCAAGTGCATTCTACTTTTGTTCGCTATCCATTTCGGCGTCAGTTGGGCAGCAATTACGCCAACCGAAGTCGTCAGAACCTCGTCACCTGGCGCATGCGCCGTAGATCCAAGTCTTCGGACGACCACCGACTGCGACAGCGACAGAGGAGGAGGAGGAGGAAGAGGAGGAGGAACAGAACCCGCCAACCTCCAGGAGATGACCACCTCTGTTGTCCTTCCAACTAACAGCATTAGACAGATGACGGCGTCGGCGAGACTGACCACTGCAGTGGACAGTGTCCCGCTGGACGTCTGTCTGTCTCAGATATGTGTCTGTAAGTCCGATGTGCTTCACTGCTCCAAGAAAGACACGCTGACCAGGATTCCAAATTTCTTGATGACCGACTTTTCGGCGCACAATTTCACGGAAATGTAGGTCGGATTTTCATTACTTTATCTTTAAGAAAAAAATAGAATGTTATGCGAATGATCGATCATCATCTGCGACGATTAAACTATTTATTTACACGCCTGTTAAAGATTCACGGAGAACTGCATACATAGGCCAACATATATAAACACATACATACATAGTTATGCACATATATATATACATAGATATGCATATATACATACGTACATACTTACATACATGCACATACACACGCATAGAGACATACAGACATGAATACATGCATGCATGCATACATTCATATATGCGCTGGCTACCTCTGCCCTAGCGCATTCAGTTCAAATTTTTAACTCTTTTGCGCAGTTGTCTTGTCGGGGTAGCTCATTCATATCTCAGGACCTTTTGTGCCTAGGTCTCTTCAATCCCTAGTCGTTCCACTCTTCGCTCGGCTCCCAAGGTGCTTCTGGTTGTTCCCCGCATGCATGGGGCTACTGTTCAGTCTAGAAGTTTTGCCTATGTAGGCTCCTCTAGTTGGAACCGTCTTCCGCAGGAATTGCGGTTGAGCTACTCAGCCTTTCTCTTCCTCTGTTCTGGAAACGTCTTCTGTCCAAAAAATCGAGTGAATAACGGACTCGTATTGCTGTGCGTTGTGTTTATTGTTCAACAAATTGTAGCATGTATCAGTTTAGTTACAAGTGACGCAGTTGATTGGTTGTCGCTGCCACGGATCGCTGCCTCAGATACACCCACACACTCTCTCTCTCGCTCTCTCTCTCGCTCTCTCTCTGTCTCTCTCTGTCTCTCTCTCTGTATCTCTCTCGCTCTATCTCTGTCTCTGTCTGTCTGTCTGTCTCTTCTCTCAATGGTCGATGTATTATGGTCAATACATCAGTTATTGCTTATATGTCTGACCTCATACCTTCGAACATCAGATATATTAACCCAACTTGTCAGTTTAGCCTAGTACTGAAAATGTTACTTGAGTTGCCTGAGGTGGAACTGAGCATAGCTTACTTGCAAAGGAAGGTTATCCCGAAATGGATAGAAATCACTATAATACAACATTATATATATCTGGTATATTTCTTGCAAAACTTAAAACTGTCTTATATGAACGTGCTGGTGTCGGGAGCGCCTCTGAGTAGTTCCCTTGAAGAGGCGCTATATGAATCTTCGAATGAATGAATGAATGAATTCTCCATTTGATGGTCAAAATCGAGTAATCGTCAAGGTTGATGAAGCAAGTATACCATTTCAGCTGACCCAATTGCAGCACATGCACTTTCCTTTGATTTAATCTTCAATGTTAAGGCAATCCCATTATGCGCGGCCCGATCAGCCAGGCAGTTTCCTCACATGCAGACAGCCAGTCGCATGTAATTGGAAAAATTGGCAAGAATAAAGTCAGAGTGATAGCTACTTGGGCCATTTATGTTATTTTTACAGTTGCCTGTTTTGGCAAACTGCGTCATAAACGACTTCTATCGTCTGTCAAGGGTTAGTTTATGTGCTGTTTACATCGCAATTAACCCCAATGAAGAAAATGACGCACTCTCAATAAGAGTATCATATCAACACAACTCGGACATGCGTCAATCGGTCAGGAAACCGCGGTCGGTTGATTCTATGAAACTGGGATTAAAATCTATTTACAGAAGGACAGTTTGAGCAAATGTAAAGATATTATAAAATAAAGACAACCTGAGTTGTCATCAGTTGTAGTTTCATCAAGTTCGACAGTGATATGCTGGTGAGTAGGGGGAGAAGTGCAATCACAATAAGATGACGTTAAGCTGTAGCATCAGTTAAGTTATCCGAGCAGAAAAGAATGTAGGCCTAATCTGTTCCGGATGCAGCATAGAAAAAATCAAACCAGTGTTAACTGGAGTAGAATACATCAGCAATATTGTGAGCAGGCAGTCGCACTGAACAACCAAAAAGTAAAAAGCTCTTAATTCATTTGATGATTTAAAATAGAAAGAATGTTATTATTGTTCTGCTGTTGGTCATCATCTGCCCGCTTGTTGCCAGTATGTATATCTCTCAATCTACCTGCCTCTCTCACTTTGGTCTTTTTCTCCACATTCAGCGAACGGCAACACGTATAAATTGAATTGAAAGGAAGAGCAGAGGATTCTGGATTGAGGATCATGAAAAGAAAAGAAAGAAATGAACTTGGTACTTTTAGTCCCTGTCATATAAGCGAGTAAAATGCTCAAGCGTAGGCCTTTAGTTGTAATTATAACTGTAATCTGACATTTATAAAGCGCCACTTCAAGAAAAAAACTCACCAGTGGCTATCCCGACTCGAACCAGTAAAATTACCGTCGAATAATACAGACTCCAGGCGTTTGCGAATCTGTGGAGTGGACAAACGGAGGAGTTCGAGCCGCATCATTCATTCTGAGTTATGAAAATTGCGCCTATGCGACAAAACTGTTAGACCTGCGTATAAATTGTTTGCTCTATGTAGGCCTATAGGTCAATTTGTACATAATCCATCCATGTTTTCAGTAATCTTGAAGGTCTGTGTTCTGCGCTTTAGATTCATTACAGACCAACCAAGACTTCGAGAGATTCAGTCAACCTCTCTATCACTTTTTCATCATCTGGAAAAACTGTAAGTTTACTTCAACACACAACTACAAAATCACGCTTTCCTCTGTTAATTAAGTTATGCAATATACGAATGCATATGCAATATGTATGCATAATTATGTATGGCATTGTATGTTGTATTGTATGCATGCATTCGCATGAATGTACACATGAATGTATTTATATATGCATCTTGTATGTACGACATTGTACGTACGTATATTGTGCGTACGCATATGTAGGTTCTAAGTACTTATGCATATAATTTTAGAGTCTTTACATTCTGTTCAAAAGTGAACGACACGTCAGACCACTATAAGTGAACTACTATTGAGACTAAATTTCGTCTGAATCAAATCAGCATTTTGGTACAATAAGCACCGAGAATGGACTTTAAATCGTCTACTCGAGATGCCACTTTGAAGACTGCATCGATGTACATTAATACATGTTTCAGAACCATTGTGAAGTCTGGCGTACGAATATTGGCCGTCGACGCATTTCGCAGCAACAGTCGTCTAACGAGCATGTGAGTACATCGCAAAACTCTGTTATGTACGGACCGACCGAATCTGACAGACCGATACGACAGGAAACAAAGGCGTTGAGTGAAATGGGAGGGAAATGTATATGATTCGACACAATGTTATGCTGAATAATAATGAAAACAACACGTGTGGGCTGGAGAGGGATGGCAAGGATGAAAGACATACGTGAAGCGATTTCAACAAAGTTAAGGTAAAGTGCGGAAAGGCAAATCAAAGTCAATTAGGAGAGGGTCGTTTAGGGTAGAGTAGTGTAGTGCGGGGTCGGGTGACTTGAAAAAGGCTTCACACTTTCAAAACGATCTGACCTTCTCGTTCAGACATATCATAAGAAGAACAAAGGTAGAACAGTGGGTTCGTGGTGACAGGCTGACACCCGCATTATTAGAAGATCAGTCTGAAGTTCAGAACAAAATCCATTCGATGGTCCCCAAGAAACTATACTCCTGGTCCCGCCTTGGTCCTCCGGGCCCTAGAGTGATGAACCGGAAGCACCCCGTCTCATAGGCCCTGAATCTATGCATGTTGACCAAGTTCCGCCGAGTGGTCAGCCACAAAACCTGCACTTAGAGTGCTGCACTTCGGCGGTTCCAATTACTTCCAAATCCAAATTGGAACCAATTGCCCGCTGATCCAGTGCAGTAAGAGCGTCGGAGGCCGAGAAACGCAAGCAGACCTAGACATCTTTTCTTATACAGCATAGGCTACCTCTCTGTTTTATTGGACCGATCTTCTGAATAACGACCTTATACAGCAGTACAGGGTTTGGTTTTGGTGCGCCATCGGCTGATGCCTTGTGCAATAGACAGCGATGCGATAGAGTCAATACTACTACTACTACTACTACTACTACTACTACTACTACTACTACTACTACTACTACTACTACTACTACTACTACTACTACTACTACTACTACTACTACTACTACTACTACTACTACTACTACTACTACTACTACTACTACTACTACTACTACTACTACTACTACTACTACTACTACTACTACTACTACTACTACTACTACTACTACTACTACTACTACTACTACTACTACTACTACTACTACTACTACTACTACTACTACTACTACTACTACTACTACTACTACTACTACTACTACTACTACTACTACTACTACTACTACTACTACTACTACTACTACTACTACTACTACTACTACTACTACTACTACTACTACTACTACTACTACTACTACTACTACTACTACTACTACTACTACTACTACTACTACTACTACTACTACTACTACTACTACTACTACTACTACTACTACTGTTGTTTTAACATACCAAATGAAGTGAGGATTGTGTGGGTAATTTCAGCAGTGTATAACTGTATATGACGTAAGGTAGGCTTATAGTGGACCACATGATAGATCAAAGAGAGTGATGGCACAGTGTGTGGACCGTATATGGACCGATGTATATAAAAATTTTAACAAGTGCAGTCATGCAGGTTTGAAACCTGTCAAAGTTTTACAAAACAATTCACTGTGGAACAAATTTGCGGTTGAGAATTAGCATATAAAAGATGTCATATTATCGGTGAACTTCTGTGTGCTTCAGCCGATAGATCGTTTAACACAGAGACAAAGCTTTTGAGTACTTCCTGTGTGGATGTGTAAACAGCTGCTTTGCATTTATCTTTTGCACGACCTTTAGTAATAGTTCGTAGTGAAAAGAACCTAGAGAAAGAACTGGTCGGAATAAAGTTAAATACCTTTAGCAAAGATGAGTGATAAACGCTGCCACTTCACTTGCACTTACGAAGCGCAATTGCCCCTCTTACGGCGGATACGCAGTACGACTAAATGCTCTGACAAAGAAACCTGGAGAAGCAACAACACATTATTCTCGAAAAACGCTTCACGACGGTCAAGGCTCACACGCGATGATAACAGACCACTGGGGGAGGGGGAGCCACGTAGTGACGTCAATAAGTAGTTTACCGAAGCGCAGCTTTGAAACCTGGACGCTGTAATTTCTGCAACAGTAACATCTGCATGCAGATTGCAAATTTCCGCCGTTTTATATTTGTAGTCACCAGGCTCCTGAGTGGATGTTTTCAAGAAATGTCCTCTTCTGTATTCGCTGATGTTGGCAGATTATCGCTACTGGCTTTGCATGCATCTAAGCACATGACAGATGTTACTGTTTTGCGATTAGAGATGACGACGTATACTGTGATGTTACCAATATGCTTCTATGTAATTGCAGCAACTTACAAGAGAATCAAATTGCTTGGTTTCCATGGAATCTCGTCGAACGGTTCAAGACCCGACCTGCCATGTACGTAAAAGCGCCACCTTCCGGTAGTACGTAATTATTTGCCATCGTTACATAATAGATGAAAAGAACTTTTAAGACTTAGGCCTACGACTGGTTTGATCTGGAATCTGAACCAGTTGGATAGCATCATCATCTTCGTCGTCATCATCATCATCATCATCATCATCATCATCATCATCATCATCATCATCATCATCATCATCATCATCATCATCATCATCATCATCATCATCATCATCATCATCATCATCGTAATCAGTAGATTGAAATTTGTACTTTAATTTTTTTATCTTTATTTTAAGTTGTTTTCATAGTCACTATAGGTCTATTGTCAGCATCTATTGACAAACACGCATCAGTCATAGCGCAGAGCAATATTATATTAAGGACATTGGCAGTTTTCAAACACAGTAACCGTCATGGGAACAGTGACCTTGCCATTTTCTACATTAGAGTCCGGTGGCTATGCCCCACAGCTGAGCTCTTGGTCCTCTCCACATGCTTTCGTAAATTATAGACCACATTTTTTACTAACATCTCTAAAGGAGACACTATGAGTGGCCAAGGCAAAGATATTGTAAACTATATGCAGAAGATTAAACATTAAGTAGGCCTATAGTCATAAATTTCAGGGATGATGCAGAAGTGTAATATGGAACGGCTGAAGAGAACGAGCAAGTAATCATCTCACTATGATTTGATAAGTCTTTACCTAGCCAAGATAATAATTACGACCGGCCAAGATAATAATTGTGACTGTCCAAGATAACAACTGTGACTGGCCGACACAATAACTGTGACTAGCCAAGATAATAACTGTGACTGGCCAAGATAATAAGTGTGACCGGCCAAAGTAATAGCTGTGATTGGTCAAGATAATAACTGTGACTGGCAGATATTCATCCATCATATGACCACACGTTAATATTTAGTATGTAAGCCCATAGTGGTCGTTCTTACACCTGAACCTTGCGGATCATACGCACACACATGCATCATCCTGTCTGTCTGAATGTCAACCGACTCTAGAGTATTTTTTCAGTTTTACTGGTCACTCCGCATAGACCATCGCACGCAGTTGTATGCTTGGGGGGGGGCCCGATAGCGCATTGGATAACATCTGGCGTAGAGTGCGAGAGGTACAGAGATCGAGTCCCATAGGCGGACATGCTTTGTAGGCTGCAATTTGCGCCGTGTATTGCAGGCTTTCTGTTCTGTTATTAGTTAAGATTTATCGCATAACATGTACACGTACAGCGCAGTGCGTTTGCAGGCGCTTAATTAAAGAATAAATATTATTATTATTATTATTAAAACTAAAGACCTAAAAATAACGTTCCAATGAGACTGCAGTTAGATTGAAGGACCAAGGCTGAACAACTGATTACTTTTCGAACCCTGTTTTGCAGAATGTTAAGGGGAAATCCGCTGACCTGCAACTGTAGCACCATCTGGCTTCAGGCATCTCTGTCCATCGACTGCATTCCAACAGAACCAAAACCTGCATCCAGTGCAAGAAAGCACTTCGATGAAAACCATCTACCAGTCGATTCCTTCAGCGACTGCGGTATACATACATACTTATACAGAGTATACATACATATATAAATAAATACACACATACATGCATATATACATACATACATATATAAATGCACGCATACATACATACGCACATACACACATACATGCATGCGACTATACATATATAGATGAATATAATATATAAACATACATACACATACATAGGCTATATACGTTCAGAGTTTGCTGGTTCTTATTATGTCTGTCTTAATCACTTTCATTATGTTATGCTTGAATAATAAAGTTGCATTGGCTTAACTTGTTGCTACTTGTTCTTTGTTTATAATGCCAGAAATGCCGAGAGTCGAAGTCAGGCCGAACGTGTCGAACGCTAATGCTAATTCCGTGATTCGTGCCGTGTGTCGGGCGACCCGCGGTCGGCCCTTGCCAACTGTCCACTGGGACATCCAGAACCTTCCTGGCGCCACCCGATTCCACGTCTACGCAGGCTCCACTAGCGCCGAATCCATTCTCATACTGAACAACGTCAACGTCGAAGACACTGGCATCATCACCTGTTATGCTGAAAACGCAGTCGGTAGAGCTAACAGTTCTTGGAGCATCTTTGTGTTTGGTAAGCAACGCCTTGCATGAAACGTCTGGATATTTCTACCCAACCATAGCATGACCGTAGTACGCATGCGCAGGTAAGCCTCACCTGTCTAGTCTTGCAGGAAATTGTGTTTCATTGACTTTGTGAGGTTTGTCAGGGTGTACTGAATTACGCAGGTACATAAACATATGCAAACAGCACAGTATAGTCTCTGTATAAATAACGACATTGCCAGCTACTGTGTTCTTACCACAGTATCACACATCGCTAGGACAGAGCTGAACACAATGAACCGATATGTTCAGGTGTTGGCGGGAACTACTCGATCGTGTGTCTCTGATTAGGTCCTCTGCAAGGCTTTTCTACATAGTAGGCCTACGTCAATTGTAGTAAACAATATAATACGAGAGCCTCAGCTTCTACATAATCTATGATACATCTACGATTGATTCTTCGAAGTGAAGTCTTAGTTGAGTAATCGCTTAAACAGATCCGGTCACAAAAAATCGGGAAGTCAAATATCATAGCAAGCATATTGTGTATATTCTGAAAGTGCACTTGTGATGCCACAATTTTCAGTTCTTTCTGTTCTGGTTGCTGCAAGGATAGTACGCCTACAATAACAGTTGAACGATTTATAAGCAAAAACTAGTGCTTCTGATATGAAATTGTTACGCATAATTTGTTAGTAGTGGTTTCATTGTTGCATACTTTCTATTTACGCTGATATGTTGTTTTATGTATCTCTTTCAGCTAAAGCGAAGGTGGTGTCGCTGGAGCCCCCCGTTGAGTACTTTTACTGGTGCATACCGTACGTGGTCTTCGGGTGGCCGCGACCAAGTATCCGCTGGCTAAAGAACGGCCAGCCGCTTGAAGAAACTGCGCTCGTCTTCAATACGGAGCTGCCAAGCCCAAAGGCAAACCTGTTGAGGGGTTGTCTAACTATGACCATGTCTCTCCGTGAAAACCACGGCTACTACACGCTGGTAACGTGGAATAAACTCGGAACGGAAAACAAGACAGTCTACGCTAATTTTCTCAAGCCTCCAGGTAAGAAACTGCCTTGAAGATTGCCCAAGTTCTTATAGAAAATAATAACATTTCCGAGGTTTTTGTTAAGCCGTTTACATCAACAGGCGTTCGAGCATAGCTCTTTTATTATTTTTACATTGCTCTTCTTTATGCATGTCATTAGTGTAGGGATGGAGGAAGCTTCAGAACTTTAAGTGACGGGTAATTTGGAGTTCTTTGTCACTTCGAAGTTAACTTATTAAGTACTGTCTAATTAAGTAGTGTCTGCTCTAAGATGTAATTCATTTTGATTTCGCTTCTGATTACCTATAAGTCTCATGCTTTAAGTCTTCAATCCTGCTTAATTGCACGTATCAAAATTAACCAGAATTGTCTTTAGCGGAATGAAAATTGAAGAATTTGTCTTAGGGCCCATAGTCTTAAAGTCTGACTGAGTCTTGAGTCTAGTGACTTGTTATCGACCGACGCATTTCGGCTTTAGCAGTGCTAGCTCGCTTGGCCTTTCTTCCAGCTGATATAAGCGAAAACAACTCCTATGCTATTATTTACATTGAGTGTTTATATAACATTGACAGAACTATGGGTCTGCGTGGATTTCTGCCTGAATGTTTTCCATTTGTCTACACAAAAGAGTTTCAGAAAGCACGGATAAATTAAGACTTAGTGCATCTGCTGAAGCCCATATTATTCATAAGCGTAACGTTGGAACTAGTCTTTTCGTAGCTTTTACAGGCATTGCTTAAAGTTATGGAAATTACATGTAGGTAACAAATTATCAGGCTTAAAATTCTTGACCAGTTTATCCCACTTATCCCATTCATGACGTTTCTAGTAGAGCATCATACCTCGGAACACCATCCAATACTACCTCAAATATACGCAATTTATGCTCTCATTAAAATTAGAAGAAATACTGTTTCACCATTATTTCTGAATAAAAAATTTGTCAGCAATTTAAATTCTAATCCATGCAAGAAAATATTAGTTATGTCATGAAAGTTTAAAAGTGGGATTAGCGGTCTATTTCTTCTTTCTAATTTCATTATGAAAGATTTTCATAAAATTACAAAAACTATTTGTTACTTAAATATAACTTTGACCTTAAAATGCATGTCGAAGATTAATAGTTAGGCTACTGGAAAAATAAGATGATATCAACGACTACTACAAATTTTCTTTGTTACTTTTTACATGTAGTTTTTTGGGAGTATTGTCAGTCGTATAGGCCCCTATATGAAGATGATTTTCTAGAATTACGACAAAATAGAAATTACTATATTGTAGAATTTATTTGGTATTACAGTCATCGTTTGATAGGCTATGCGTTTTATCAATTTTGCGCTGATATAATTTTTCTAAACTTTGGCATAAATATTCTGAACTTTCCCATTTTTCAAGTGGCCAACTTGTTATACGCCGTTTGAGTCTATGTAGGGCATTGTAGGCAGTGAAATGTATAGGCTAAGGATGTACAGTTAACCTTTAATAATCAGCTGTTTCTGAACCAAGACGTCTAGTAATTATCGGCTAGCGCATCTTCATTCATACAACACTGGTGGGAAAGATATTCAAAAGCTGATAGACCTATTTAGTCTAGTCTTAACTGTTCCTTTTATAGACTAAAAGTTTTGATTCGACTATGATAGGCCTATCTATACACTGAACAATAATTTTGCATAAGAAAACATTTCTCGCCATCGCGATTCGCTTTAAACGAAAAGGTGTAGTGGGAATGAGCAAGTTACGGATAAGTTTCCGATTCTATTATTAGAATTACTTGGTCCACTTTCAGCAAGTTTTTGATCACATTTTGACGTTTAAGTTGACGATTACATTTGCAATAACACGATAGAAGCTGTGATAGCTGCTACCGACTTTTTCTTGTGTTGTCTTTCAATTGAGCAGTTTCAGTAAGGTCTAATATAATGTTGCATTTAATTATCTTGTATTGTTATCGGGATTTGTTAAGGAGGACTACTAGGCGCTTTTGTTAGATATGAAATAGGGCCTAACATGTTTACGACAAGATTTGAGTAACTGATGTTTTCTATATCTAGTTCTAGTCTCTCTCACGTCACAAAGCACCGATAGTAAATGTTGTTTATTCAGGTAATCGTATTTTTTTTATCATTGTTCGCTGTTGTTCTTTGTTTGCCATTGATCACTTATCATTGTTTGCCAGGTAACTATCATATATATACTGACAAGCAGCCATGACATTGTGGAGTGGATCGCCGCGTCCGCGTTGCATGCTAGAACATCTGAGCCAGTGCATATTTTAAGGAATTTTTACTACTGGGACAAAATCAGTTCATGATCTTTCTTTGGAACTCGTCTCTAAGAGGTGGGTCGGAGAAAGTCGGCCATGATCTGGTCGAAGAACTTTTTTTAAGGAATTAATCTTAAAAAACTCAAAACTTTTAGACATTTTCTAAAAAAATTTCAAAATTCATCTCCGAAAAAAGTTGATGACCTTTTTTTTTTTTTTTTTTAGTCATCACCTTCTTTTACAACTTTTCTCGGGTCTCCCAACCAATAACAAGGGGTCATTCAACAATAATGTCATACCTTTCTCATTATACTACTGGGACAAATCTTTAAATTCTTCCAACATTTGTCCCACTAGTTGTACTTTATACATACATTGCCTGGGACAAATCGCTCTGACTACTGGGACAAATCCTAAGACTACTGGGACATTTGTCCCACTAGTTATACAGTTAAAATATGCCCTGATCTGAGCCGATCGTATACTTGCAATTTATTCGTTTTGCATGGTATGTTCATAGGCATTGATGTTCATCGAAGATCATTATATGAACGGCCGTTTATGCAAAGGCTCGAGGAAATCTTACTTTTGGTTGTTCTAGGGTGTCACAGATCGACGGCGTTTGCAAATTTTAATTTTTGACGATATCATAATCAGATTCATAGTTGAGAAGCAACTGGAGGGGGTTGTGCTGAATTCATAGTTTTAAATTCACTGAAATAGGTAACGTATTTAACGAACCAAATGCATTCAATTTGTCCATTATTGCAAAATTACAGGCTTGGTTCAAATTAAAAATACACTTTTCTCAAGTAAAAGAAATTGTTTTATCTGCTTATGCATATGTCACAGCCATCTCTATTATTTATCTAGACATTTCCTTTAGGATTTTCGAAACGGTTGCTCTCCTAAACTTGGTTTTGATTTAGATGAACTTTGTAAAATGTGTGCTTAGGCTTTAGTTTTAAACGATCTGTATTTCGTCTGCATGTGATGTGGTCCAATTTGGCCAAAACGAAAGCATGGCGATGCTAAAGTTTCTTGTTGAAATGCTGATCATCTAGCCTTATTTATTCGCTGCACAAATAGTTTTATTCTTCTTCTACGAAATCCCGTTGGGATCAGTCACCTTTAACCTAGTTAAAATTTGAACAATCTTTATTGGGTTTAACCATTCTTATCTCACGATTAAAGTGAATGTAGGCCTATACTTTCAACGAACTTGCCCAAACTCATATAAATGCATCATAAAGCGTAAATAGTGCACATTGTAGCATATCTTTGGCAAAAACAGAAAGCTACAGCTATTCAGCATGTTTCTCTGGTAGGCAGTGATGATGTAAAAAATTGTCGGTTAGGTTCATTTGCATACAGGCCTACATTGCCGTTGGGTCTTACAATTTCATGCAGTTTAATGCTCATAAAAATTATCTTCCACCTGTGAGATTCAAAAATGGTTGCTGAACTGGCTGAACCGGTTATAATTAATTTTTAATTAATTGCTACGTGACAGCTAGTAGGTGATCTGTATTTTTTAATCACGTCGTTTATGGCTCAAAAGTAGGTTACATCACTAGTCTCAGCTATAGGCCTTGCAACTGGCTTTAAGCACGATTAGGCTACTTTAGACCAATGCATCTTCCGAGACAGAGAAGAAATCTTTCACCTTTATTCTGCAACATTTTTTTCACATTCCACAAAGATCCTGAAAGGCCTGAGGCTTTGCGATTAAAGACTCTTGTTCACTTCAGCCTAATACGTGAATGTCATTGGAAGGTGGCTTTCAAGCATGCATAGACCTTTTGAAGGCTTATAAATGTACACAGATCTATATTGTACATCTTCTGCTATAATCTGTATAGTGCTCCTTAGTGTTCATCAGTAGCAGTTAGTGAAGTAATAATGTAGTTGGCAAGGGTGCCAATTTGCTTTTGTGTTTGTTTAAAGTCTGTTGTTAAACCATAAAAGTGCAGCATGGTGGCACTTAATGTCTCCTTTGTTTGGCTTGGATATTAATGTTAGCAAATATGTGCTTGATCTATTACGATTTGTTTTTCGTCTGCATGTGATGCGGCATAATTTGGCCCAAATTAAAGCATGGCGATGGTAAAGTTGCATGTTAAAATGCTGATCATGGAGCCAAACTTAAAGTAAAAATATTTCGTCATGCAACTTATACAACAATTCGTTTAGTAATTCAAAGAAGCAGTGGATGTATTATTTATGTTATTGCTTGTAATTATTGTGTACGAAATGTAATTTAATCTCTTTATCGACGCATTATTTGATTGTCTCATAAAAGTGAAAGCAGCAGATGATATATTTTAGTACAATACAATACAATTGTATATCATATGGCACTCCTTCCATAGTTCAGAAATGCACATGACCGTACGACAGAACATCGATGGCGCTGAGCAATTGTGAGTGAAGGATTTACTCAAGGTCTCTACACAGTTACTGTGCTCGGCCTGTAACTTGGAGAGTATACGGGTTCGAGCCTCGCCTGAGGCAGTCACTGCGTAGGGACCCTGAGAAAGTCCTTCACTCACAATATAGATAATATTTTACGCGAGTAATAAGCGTTTTAAATAATTAAATAAATGATATGAACAATTTAAACGATTGATCTTAGCTTACTATTGATCTATGAAACTGCCATTTAATTTTTTTTAATGTTGGAGGGCTAATTAATTTATCCTGTTTTTGCATGCTTGATAGGCCTATGCTGCTTAAAACCCTGACTTTAAATTCAGACATGTAACAATTTCAAATCGCCCATCAACGCAGTTTGCACATAGTGAGTCGATCTCAGTTTATGATGATCGACCTGACCCATAATTAAAACGTGTTTCTGTACAAAATGCTTAAATAGGTTGAAGTTTTGATCTGGATTATTTATTGATTCGCTTGGACATATCGATAAGACTGCAAAAGGACTGCATTGGGCATATCTCGATTAATGTTCAAAGATGCTTATTTACCTTCTCATTATTATATTTATTGATTTTTAATCTGCATTTCTCGCCTTTAGTCTGTGTTTGAAAGTGTTTGAAGTCAGAGGTTTTCAGCTGAAATAGCTTTTCTATTGTCTGTTTTTATTGTCTGTTTAGGTGCCTCAGAATGCACTGCTGTGCATTTATTTTTCGAATAGAATAGAATATGCAGTCATTTCACTCACCCACATATAGATACTTCAATCCTTCCAGCCTCCGTTATCTATTCACAGTCCAACCACACGCACAACCCGCTCCTCTTCCACTCTAACACTTTCCCCTTCCGTCACCTCTTCACTAAGATTTGCGAATCGCTATAATATAGACATAGCTATTCCACCTCTCTGGAACAAACTCCCGCCACTATTGCGACAAATATCTAATCCATCCTACGAACTCACCAAAACCTCATTTCTATCTATCTCTCCACAGGTCATAGTCCTTCACTCAAAACTGAAAACACTGCTCTTTCACAAATCTTATCCCGATTCCTCCTCTTCCCCTTACCTCTCTCACCGTTTCACCGTTTCGACTCCACCTTAGCCGTCTGACTGTCTGCCTGCCTGATCCCTTTGGATCTTGACCTGGAACCGATCTCCGCCTATTGATTACGACTTGACTAAGCGCCTGTGAATAAGCTGGTTCCAGCGACTTCGCTTTTTGGGCGCTGTAGAAATTTCGAGATTACGATTTGCTTTGGTTTTGTTTAGTTTCACTTATCTATTTTTACTTTACATATTCAGATTGCACCAGTAATATTTCACTGACCATTTCAAACAAAGGATTTTTCTTTGAGTCGAGGTTCATCTTGTATTGTTAGTTTCTGGTTCACTGTACGACTGAATAATCATTCTGACAAACGTTCATCATATTCAGACTCTTCATTTACACGAACAGAGTAACGAATTGTCAGTTATCACTTCATCTGTTTTGCATTCGCATATTAGCGTGCCTTAAGTAGTTTCTTAATGACATTTATTACATTGTTATTATGTTTTGAAAAATTTGAGTTTTTAACCGTTAGCAAATGAACGTAACTTGCCATATGCTTGTTTTTTCTGAGTTTTTCAGATCAAGACAGCTGCCTCTCGTATAAGCTTATTGAGGACCAAACAAAATATAATAAGATTATTTTAAAATCAACAAAAATGGGTCCTGCATAGCAGAGGTAAGGTCTCGGCGAGGTATGTAGCTAGACACAACTTGACTGGACGGGAGCAACTAATTCCCATGATCCAAATCTTTCTATGTTTATTCTGCAAAATTTAACCAGTTGCCTTAAACTATACTGGATCTCAGTGGCATAGCCAAGGAGGACACAAGACACATTCTCCTACCCTAAATATCCTGCTCACGAATGCATTATAAGGCACATATTTGAAGAGTTTAATCTTATTTTTGGCTAATTGTGAGCCTCTTTAGAACATACATGTATGCCCTTTATGAATGGACTACTGGTTGTATCAGAGATTTCAAAATCATGAAGGTATTTTCTGGAAGACAAGAAAGGAGACATGCAATACAATTTGGCAAATAATGTTCCACTCCAGACCTTAAACCAAACTCGAATTAAAAGTTGGATCTATACTATAAAGTATACGGAAATTTGATTTTCATTCGCCCAAGACAATCGTTGCTGTTATTGAAATCTGCCTTTTACATTTTACAATGAACATCGTAACAAACGTAACAACTACGGGCGATGCTCTCTAACGTTTAATGCCAACATTTTCCTATGTAAACTCTGCCACAGACAGATGAACTATGCTGATTTAGATGAGCAATGCTGACTGATGTTGATATTCATCAGACATTAAATTCTTTTATACATAACTATTAGACTATCCGCCTGAGAAGCCCTTGCTAATATATAGGTACATTTGTCTTGTGTAGGTCCACCTGAATTTCCTGGCTACGCCACTGACTCAGTGGCGGTTCAATATAAGCTTACATTGATGTTTCTGTGTGCACGAAATTCTCAGCCGAGCCATTGAGGAGGCAACGCTTTCGTGTTACGGTGCCCGGTTACTCACTGACATGCAGTGGGATCTAAGTAATCTAGATGCAGTTAAGGATTTTGAAACGGCTGTCTTGCACGGTCAAGTGATCACAAGCAGCCCACTCCACTTTTTTTACTTCAGAACCGCCACTGCCTATTGTGAAAGTGATGATGGTAACGATGATGCTAGCCGTGTGTTTGTTTTCATAATACAGCTCAAATAAGGGTGTTGTTTTATTGTACCTGTTGTACACGGTGCAGGCATTTCTGCAAACTTTTATAAAGGTGAATGTCGTGTGTGCGTGTGTGCGTGTGTGTGCATGTGTGTGTGTGTGTGTGTGTGCGTGCGTGTGTGTGTGTGCGCGTGCGTGCGTGCGTGTGCTAAGACTGAACAATCGCTTGAACATCTTTTGTACATGCAACATCAAAGAGACTCCAGAATGTCGTGATGTTGTGTTGACAAAAGCACATTTGAAATGAAACTAGTTTATCTGTTGACAGTCTACAACTTCAGGGTGTGTATACAAAGTGAATCAGTTTGAGGCGTCGTATTGTGGTGTAATTCAGTTGTTTTTTTAACGCAACTGTTGCAATAAACCCATCTAACGCCTTGTAGACAACTAGGTCTACTTAATGTCGAATTGCGGACAGGCGGGACAGCCCAGACAAACTATCTGGGAAAAAAACGTTGGCCCATACTCCTGCTTTGTTGAGGCGGATTAGGTTACTGGAGTTCGTTCTCAGATCGTCTAATATTCAAACATCGAGACAACTAACGAAACAGTGATCAAGCGAACAAATGGACCAAGTATAGAGTTGTTATTACGACCACTGGTTTATGTCTACTCGACATGTAGTGGATGATGAGACAGACATAGCATATGGTCTTCGCATTTATCTTCTCATCGTTGCTGCCGCTCAGTTCAATCGTCAACATCGTCACAACGTTTAAAACTAGAAAAGATGCATTACAAACAGTTGGATAAAGAATTAACGGTTTCAGACAGTTGAACAACCGCCTGACTCTTCAGTTCCATGTTCTGATATCGAAGACTTCGAAACATTCTGAGCATCAAAGAAAATCCGATTCGAAAACATCGCGCTTATATTAATGCTAATTATTAACCGCCAAATATTCTTTTCTCGGTTACACATAGATGTCTAAGACTAGGCACAGCTCTTTGAATTTTTTACCGCATGAACATAACAGTTCAGACACAGTTTGTCAAGTTATATGTTTTCGGTTCATGGTTAATTGCTGATCTGCGCCAGTCCAAAACAGCCTGCCGTCCCTCGGATTCTCGGAAGCGGGTATCAACAACCTGGCTTTGCATACCCGGTACCTGATTTGATATAACGCCGACGAATAAGCTGGTCTCTCTGATGCAGCGATTGTTTGGCGCTGAGAAATTTCCGTGATTTACATTTAGAAAGTTCGACTGACCGTGACTTATAAAAAAAGATGCAGTTGTTCTATTCTGTCTGTGTTCTGATGTGTATACATGTAGCTGCGTCGTTTACAGGATATCCGGTCATCGCCGCTTCCTATGACGACTTCGAAGAGGCTGAAGGTGAGAATGTAAAACGATCCTTCCCCTACTTTCTCGGATCGCTGCCGGGGAAGGTGAGGGAAACGGACCTCGAGATGAGTTCGAACGATCTGCAGTTCTCGAATCTGTCGAGACGGGGGTCGCACGCTAAGGTCGTGTCCAACGAAGACGCAACAGAGCCACGTTTCGTAAGTCCTCTCCTTCTTTTCTTTTAGAAGTTTTGAAAGGACCTGTAGTGTCGTCTATGATATGCCTCTTTATCACGTAATACCTATAGCCTAGGTATGTAGTAGATCGCAAAATAGTTAATTTTATGAAAGTCACTTCCGCTTAAAACTAGTGTAGTATAAGAATTATGTTACGGGCAACACAGCGGAAACTGCAGATACGTGAATCAAAACTTCAGCAAATCTTCTGCCCAAACGTTATTCTATTCTATTTCATAAGTCTGTTTCAATCTCTGTAAAGCTGTCGCTTTTGAATGAGCGCTCTCTGATTCTATTCTGAAACATTGACGATCAGACGATTTCTATTGACAGACTTCAACGACTCTGATGATGGTCCTTAGCGTTGCTCTACTAACAACCACTGCGCTGGCAATCACCTTCTTCTTCTTCATCAGTCGCCGCTACAACGCTCGACGACGCCGCCGCCATGGATCGACTTATGCGGCGGCGGCGCGGGGCTTACTTCGACCCGTCTTCGCTGGACATGATCCTCGTCTGAGAAGGAACGCTCTGCGATGTCATCGACAGATCTCGTCGCATCTGATCGGACGAGAGACGATGCCAATCAGCTCCTTTAAAATCGTTGACAACGCTAACTACGTCCCATTCACCCGACCAACCCATGCCTACTCCAGTGAGTATTTGTAACTGTAAATATGATAGTAATCTGATTTTTATAAAGCGCCACTTCAAGAAATAAAAAAAACACCAATGGCGCTCCCGACCCTAACAAGTGAAATTGCTGTCGAATAATACAGACTTCAGACGCTTGAGTATATGCTGTTCATCTGTCCATGTATAATGTATGTATGCATGTATGTGTGTGTGCGTAGAATGTTTACTCAAATTCTATCACCTTATTGCAAGTGTAATGCAAAAGGCGGCGGCAGTACACCTACTTCTGCTCTAAATGGATCAATTGTAAGAGTTTACAGGGTTCCTCTTGTAACAAGAATGGTAACTTCCGCTCCGTCGTTTCAGTCCAGCCATACGCTGGTGATTGGGCTATATTTCATTGCTAATTATTCATTCATTCGATGATTTATATAGCGTCCCTTCAAGGGAACTACTCAGAGGCGCTCCCGACACCAGCACGCTCAAGTCTTAAGATTAGCAAGAAACAGGCCAGAGTGGATTGCAGGGCACAAGCGAAGCTCTAAGGGAAGTCTACTTATATTTTATTATCAGTTTGGTTACTGAATACGTCTTTTCCGCCCTGTATATCTCTGACCACAAACCGCACCCTGTCACTAGATACACCGATCCATTTTGTGACTCACACCTTCTATATGTTTGTAAAGTCGAAGGCAGACTTCGTCAGATTGAGCGGAAGAATCTGAATGTCGTGCGCGAATTGGGCGAAGGCGTCTACGGTCGAGTGTACCTCGGTCTGTGCAAGAACCTGACGTCAGCCAATGACATCACGGCCGTCGCCATTAAGACTCTCAAGGAAGTCAACGAGGAAGACGGCGATGACGCCATCCAGCAGATGGAAAGGGAGGCCGAACTACTGACCAACCTTCACCATCGCAACATCGTCACTTTCTTCGGTATTTCCGCGGACGCCCAGCCTCTTATGATGGTCTTCGAGTACATGGCAAATGGTGACCTCAACAACTATCTCAGGCAAGTCGGATCGCATCGATGAACATGTACAGCGCAACTATAGCTATATTCGAGACGTAAAACGATCACTAGTTCATGCTATAACGAATATAAAAAGCATTTGAGAGGTTTAAAAAAATTAACCATGTGCAAACACTGAGAAATATTTTAAAATCCGGCACGTAATTCCACGCAAATCAGTATACATTCTTAGCCTAACTAAAACAGAAGAACAATAACCCTAACATGTACAAGTGATTTTGCGATTCCAATTGTAGTAGCTGCAGAAGACTATAGGTGAAAATTGGACAGAGTTTGCAACTTACATGTTCAGAGTAGGAGTGTTGTCAGAATTATGAAAGTCACTCTACAGGCTATAGGCCTAATCTGTCATCCAAACCATACCCATGTCGTGCTCCAATATAAAAGCCAATCCTCCAAAACTCTCATGAAGCGATCAGTGTTTTTTATGAGTTTCCCTTCCTTAAAGCACGACAGATCGACTGACTGACCAACTCACCGATTTATTTAATTAGTTATTTATTTATTAATATTCTTTATCAATCAACAGGTCGCATGGACCCGATTCTGAATTTCTTGGCAAGCAGCCTGATGCCATCTGTGGTCCTCTGATGCTGGACGATCTGCTGTACATCGCCTGTGAGGTTGCCTCTGGCCTTGAATACCTCGCTTCTCAGCACTTCGTACACAGGGACCTGGCCACAAGAAACTGCCTCGTCAGTCACGAACTGACGGTCAAGATCGGTGACTTCGGAATGTCGCGTGACCTCTATTGCACAGATTACTACAAGGTCAGCTGACTATAAGTATACAGGATGAAGTAGTTCGTAAAACAAGTCAAATTTCAGGCTGTATACGTTTTTCAAAAGGATTCTTGCACTTCTTTGATCAGATTCACTCTAAGATCTCGTTTCAATTCAAATATTAAGTGGGAGTAATGTAATTTATTTCATAAGTAGGCCTATGTCTAAATAATTATCACATACAAACGACCGGCTTACTTGAAGGTTTCGTAAAAGTTTACAGGGCTAGTTATGTACGGAAACAATCGGTAGTAGCCTAATCAGAAATCATAATTAAGAAAGTTTTATTTCCTTCACAAACCGATTGAAAAGTCACACAATATTATCCTTAATTCAAAGATCAACTGCTATGAAATTTTCAAAAGAATTCAATTTCATCCTATTGAATTCGGCCTATGTTGCTGCATAGGCCTACTCTGTCGCACAGAGGCGTCGACCAACTATAGCGTTATTCGTATACTTTTGGGAGCGCGATGGAAGACGTGACGACCTCAGAGACAATGTGCGTGTGTTTGTTTGTTGGTAGGTCGGTGGCCAGACACTTTTGCCCGTTCGGTGGATGCCTCCAGAGAGTTTGCTCTATCGTACTTTCAGCGTTGAATCGGATGTCTGGAGCTTCGGAGTCGTTCTCTGGGAAATATTCACCTACGGCAAACAGCCGTGGTACGAGTACTCGAATCTCGAGGTAGGCCTCCTTAAGATATATACTCAGAGGGGAGAGCTGGACAATGTATAATCGCACGGCAGGATTAAGGCCTCGTGTATACTTAGTAAATTTTGTATTTTGTGATTCGGCACACCGCAGCTATCCAGTCTCCCGATATTTCTAATGAATTTAATTAAAATCATCTAATTGCTGGACTCCAAATCCCAGCGCCACACACTCGATATGTGGCATGGTATCTCCAGAGGACACAACATTCCCATATGGGCGTCATATGTAACCTACTGCATATATAGTCCCATACGTAGCCCACATGGGATTATTGCCATATGGGCTTCATGTGTCCTATACGCGACGTTGCTGTTGGGGTTTATGTGTCATATAATGAGATTCCGTAAACAAGGTAAGGTAACACTTGTTTACTTCAGCCTCTAGCAAGCTTACACTCGATCGTGCGTTGGGAACTCTACAAAGTTTACCAAGTTCCAATATTAGCCTGTTTTAAATGTATACTTCGATCCTTCATTCAGGCTCATCCGTATTTGTGTAACTTATTTTTTATTCAAAATCTTCTCCGATTATAAAAGATGACCTTTAAATAGGTGATGTTCATAAATGAAACGTCAGTTTCCAGTCTCTTATTGTCTCTGTCGACTGTAAATGGCGTCTGGCCAAACAAACACCTGAGACTGATAGTTACTTAATAATATATTATGTCTCTCTGTCTGGTCAGGTGATACAGAACGTGGAGCGTGGTCGGCTGCTCGAGTGTCCTCGCTTGTGTCCAAAAGACGTCTACAAAGTGATGGTTGGGTGTTGGCGACGGAGGCCGCTGGACCGGTTGACGATCAGGGAATGCATCGCTCAGCTGATGGAGATTCGCTTTCGGATGCTGTCGGTCACCTACGCCTTGTCGACCTTCCGAAGGTCGAACGACATCGATCGGTCAAACTATTTCCCGATGATGGACAGCAATTAGTGGACGCAGCAGTTCCAGAAGAAACTTCTACAACGGTCATCACATATTAGCCTTTAAATATTTTGTCGTGTATTTACAGTACGCGTGTGTGTGTCGTGTAATGTATTGTAATGTCACAGTTCAGTGAATATATTATTCATATCATTATCGCCAAGTTAGGGGTTGACAGGAGGCTTCGTAAGACTAAGGTTGTTTAAAGGAGTCTTGATGAAAATAGAGGAACGTGCGACAGGTCAGGTAAATATTCAAGAAGGGCTGAAGTTCTTGTCACTAAACAGGAGTTAGTCGTTGTCATGGGAACATTGCTTAATTAACGTTTCTACGGGTGAAATTGTCAAACCCGTGAGAGCCGATGTTGTGAGTTCGAAGGAGGCAGGCGATCAATCGCTTCGAGTCTGTTTGATTCTGTGGCGGAGTTCCGTCGAGATCCGGTTGATGTCACAATGATTTCTTTCCATGACAAATGCGATTCTCACTTCTTCGGCGCCATTTTGTAAGTAAGTAAGTAAGTTTCTAATGTGGATATAGGTTTATTTCGGGTGAAACAGAGCGAGAGTATCTTTACAGATATCAGATGATTATCATAGTTCGTGCGATCAGAAGGAGTCAGGACCTTTCTGTATCGTTGACATTTTCCACTCAATGCATGACGCCGCCGCGATTTGATGTTTTTCTAGCTAGAACGATTTTCTAATCGATGTGTATTAAATCGCCCAGTAATTATTTTGATGTGGAAACTTTCGAGAGCCTAAAGTCTTGACATCGCATATTGACCATTCTCAGGAATTCTTTGACGTTGAATGATGTATATTCAGGTGGCTTTCAGCGGCTTATATTTAAGATTCTTTTATTTCCATTTGCCAGTAAACCGACACTCATTTAGTTTGTTTTAAAATGGCAAATGTCTGCCTAATGTGAAAGAGACTTCGCCATGGGCGGCGATCCCGGGTGGTCTATGGGACAATACCCTCATCTTTAAGAGTGAGGAACACACCATACGGTACAGTTGTTCCCCTAAATTTTGAAGAAACACCAAAAAAATTTTTAAATGTTTTCACGCGTGAGCGCGAATTTTTTTACCAGATCAGTTCAAAAGTGTCCAGTGCCCCCACAACCACCTGTCAAACAAGATCGCCGCCAGTGGACTTCGCTACTGCTTATGATGTTTGCTGCTTATGATATTTGCTGTTTGTGATGGTTAGGCAGGTCTTACTGATGTTTATCAGTTTTCTTAAGTATCTCACAGCCGAATACCAAAATTGCGTTTGACCTTCACCTACGCTCTTGCAGCCCAGACCAGTACCAACCCATGAAATGGACAATTCGTTATCAATTCGTGGAACCTGTAAGGAAAGGTTGTCCAGTTATTCTATTGCTTTGGTCGAAACAAATTACTAAATATACCGTGGTCAGGAATGTTAACGTGAAACTTTATAAATGCATACTTTTATTATTGATTAAGGTCCTGTGGAATTTATTTTCTGTACTGTTTTTTCAAAGTGACTCTGTCGGTGTAGGCCTAATTGTATCGTATACTGAGCTATAAAATTTCTAATGGCTGCGCTCTTACATCAGGCCTACAACTGTATTTTGAATCTTTGATAATGCCATCTTTATAAAGTTCAGAAGTGCACATTGATGAGGGGACACAAGAAATATTAATAACCATAAACAGCTCTTCGATAGGTAATATAATGTTAAGATGTTGTCTTTAGGATTTCATCGTCCGATTTCATGTTGTGCTTCTATGAACATTCACTAGATGACGATTAACGCATGTCATTTGCATGTCATTTGCATGTCATTTGCGATTCTTGTATTTATGTTCATGGATTCGTTGATATGATTTAGTAATTTGACGTTTTCTGCAAAGTCTTCAAGTCTTCTTTTCAATTCCTTACAAACCACAACCGCCAAAGAGCAAGAGCGCTCTTGTCCCCACACACCAACCCCTGCAATATGCCTATCATGGTTGAAGCCATTCGACTATTTTCAAAGACTAACTCCATTTCGCTTCTAAAGACAAGTTTAATATCGATCAATATTGCTTATAGGCTCAGTTTGACCTCATCTTATCCTACGTTATCTTGTCCCATCTTGTCTGCACTTAATGCAATTACTCCGTCTGATCTATTAAATCGCATCGTTACTGTTGGAACAAATGTTGACACCAAAAACAATAAACAGAAATCGCCGATAGGAAAGCCTTCTTCTAAAGCTTGTTACAGGTTGCGCTGAGCGTACTCATCGGTCGTCAGAGATAGCAGTCGACGAAACAACAAGGAGAAAAGAGCCTGCCTATAAAAGATGAGTCTCTGGCATAGCACTTGAGTAAATTGCCGTTTTATAAAGCGTTTCAATGGCTATTACGGCGGTGACTCAAGATAGGCCTATAACTCCGCCACTGCCTGTCCGTGTCCTTGTGCCAGGCAGTGCCAGTCCCAAGATTGGATGAAGGAGGAAGGCGACGTAAATGATCTTTGTTATCACACAATTAAATGTCATTAAACCGAGACTAGGAATCAAGATTTTGGTCTACACTGTAAACGCGTTGCCTCTCAGTTGAACAGCAATCCGTAATAAGCAGTGAGTCCGAACGCCTTGGAGACAGTCACAGTGCAGCACTCCTAGCTTAGACCTAGATCTACTCGTAACTATGCACTTGTGACTTACACACAAAGGTGTCTGCGCAGTTTTAAGAATTGGACCACGGTCGAGGTTCTGTGAGAGTGTAGATCGATGTACTCAGTTATAGATTCAGATTACAGACTAATAGATGAAGACGTATAAACACGTACCGTCTCTTGCTGATAGTACTTTTTGTACTTGTTCTCTACTTGTCAATGTCAATTCCAAGGATCTAGAGAACCTTTGGCAGGATTTAGTTTATATTATACAGACATTCGGGTGTAAAGATAGACATGAGTCATATTTTTGGTTTGAGGCAAACAGGAAAACACATGAACAAAAGTATCTGCAGGGAGCTGCATTCTCTCATTATCCAATGGTAAATGACTGGATAGCAAGTTATGGAGTGGACAGTGCCTCTTGTCTCTGTTCCAGTGCCTTTGTTTTTAAAAGGCATTCAGTTAGGTTTAGATAATTTTGTTTACACGTTGATTGAAACTCATAGTATAGTCAAAAGGTTCTTTGTTGCCTATAGACAATCCCACAAATGCAGACGTTCAGTGGCGGATCTACTATGGGAACATATGAGGGTGTGGCCTAGGGGCGGCACATTCCAGAGGGCTGCAAACCTAAACAAAAAAACATTAACTTTGATTTTAAACTGCGCTGGAGCGAGACAACAATAAATACATGTAGGCCTAATTATAATGATATTGAAGTTCAAACTTAAGAACATAAAAATAGGCGCAGCAAAAGCTTGGCTTTGGACGACAGATAGGCATAATTAAATCCGCCCTTGCAGATGTTGACGCAAGCCACACGTGATTCTAAGGACTATAATTGGTATATAGCCTACTTGATACCATTCTATGAGGTTGTAAATAAATTAAAATACGGCCTACGCATAGGCCTACACGTGCGCTAAAGTCTGCCGGTGATAGGCCTGTATCTCACAGGTCTTTTTCAGCACTGTTTGCTAACTGATGAACTGTTTCTACTGAATTAGCTTTGATGCCACCTAGTAGGCTATAGCGTAGGCAGTGCGATCGCTGTGATTGAGGCACTTGACTATTTATTTGCTCCAAGATGAACTTGCTGCACGCAATGAACCCCAACACCCTTTAGCGAGCAGCGCTATCGAAAAGCATTTAGACAGCGCTATATAAAACGGCTCAGTTACATGACATTAGCCTACATCACAAAAGTGTCTTTGCTTATTGTCGTTTATCTGGAATGAATGATATTTGAAGTATGATCAGGAATTCGGTTTTGGTGCTTTAACTATCAACTAGAAAGCAACTAAAACTTATAATCATACGCTGTATGACATTGGCAACAAATGCATTATATTTCTTTTTCTATTGACAATAATATTATTCCAAGCTTTGGTCCAAATCACGTTAAGTTTGGAACGACGCTTGTAGAACGATATAGGCCTAAAAGAATACATTTTACGAATAGGACCTCTCCAGTAGGAGACCTATTGTCATTATTAGCAGTTTGTTTAATATTAAGAGGCATACATTCATCTATTGCTAACAGATTACATAATTTTCAATGCGTTTAACATAGGCTCTGCGATTCCAGCAGGCCTTTAAGCAGTGACGGCGCTACACCAGGGCGAGCCAGGGCAAATGCCTTTGCCGTGGTCGTTGGCCAGACAGTATTTTTGCCCTACCAGAATTTGTTCGGGGCATAAATCGCTCCTGCACTGGTTACTTCGTAATCTCCGGATTTCTACAGCGCCCAAAAAAGCGAAGTCGCGGGAACCAGCTTATTCACAGGCGTATGACTGCACTGGCTATGCCCTGGTTACAAAAAAGTCTGGCGCCGCCACTGCCTTTAAGCGTAATTTACCGCATTTCTCAAGCTTTCGGGAGTATACATTGCGATCGACAAGTTGAAGCGTGTCTCAGCGCTGCGCTGTTGATCAGCGGTTGACAGAGAAAGTAGATCTAGACGGCCTGCAGTCGGCGCATACCATCGATATCTATATTTAGACCTAAATATAGATATCGATGGCGCATACAGATGAACTGCCTGACGCCCTTCAGCCGAGTGTGTTCATGCGCGCGTGTCACCAGCGCCTTGCTACCATGGAGACGGAATTCCAATCGCTGCACGACTCTATCCAACATGTCCAGTATCAGTCACGCTTTATAGAAGCAGTTTGTTTACTCGACCTATAAACAGCGAGATTCAAACACATGATCTCTGACAGGTCTGTGCTAGTGTGAGGGCGTGCGTGGATTCGGTGTTGCGAACAAAGGTCGGATGTAATTCCTACATTTACTTCTTATGTCTGTCTGTGTAAATCTAAATCTGCCGGTGAAGAAAAAATAGTTCGTATCTAAACGACAGAGAAATCTGATGACGAAACGTTTCAACGACGATTAACGTTATAGAACAACCGTCCAAATCCATCGGTTCGTTTTCTATTGTTCTTCGTATTTGTTTATCTGCCGTCAATAAGGTAACTATTTGCCAATTCAATGCAAAACTATGTAATATAGTGTAATGTATGAATATATGATATAGCAATATATATGTATAACATCTATGTAATATGTATGTATGTATGCATGTATGGATGTATGTATGTAGTTTGTACATGTATGTAGCAGGTCCATTTACGTTAACGAATAATTATATCGTTTGCTGAACCTCAGACGAGGGTTTGCGGATTAGACGAGTAACCAGCGGCATTAACAGTGAAACGTGAGGAAAGGTATGTATACGACTTGATCCACGATAGAGCAGTATCAGAGTTCCACATGCAGAGGAAAGGCGTTTAGTGAAGATAGCATAATCTATTGCATCGAAGGCTGCAGAATGTCCAAAAGACACAAACAAGAGCATGCTGGTGTCGGGAGCGCCTTGAGTAGTTCCCTTGAAGGGGGGGGGTGGGCTACATAAATCCGGGAATGAATGAATGAAAAAAGAGACTTGCTGACGACCTATCATGACAAGTTTGATGTATAGTGAGGTGAGGACTTCTCAGTGGTGTGATATGTTTTTAGTGGAGGCAGACTGAATATTGGGTTTAGGAGATTTTTTAAGGCCGTTGAGTCGATAGAGGACAACTCGTTCGGAGAGTTTCAAAAGGAGAGAGAGATTTGAAATTGGACGGTTGTTGGAGAATTCTTTGTCTACGTATGTTTTTTTAGAAGTGGTTTAACGATTGAGTTTTGAAAGCATAGAAAACAAAACGGTCGAAATAAACAGGATGATGATTTTGGCTAAAGCAGGAACGAGAATGGTTACACAATCTTTGAGTAATAACAATAATAATAATAATAATAATAATAATAATAATAATAATAATAATAATAATAATAATAATAATAATAATAATAATAATAATAATAATAATAATAATAATAACGGCAATTTATATGGCGCCGTATAACGCGGCCATACCACTATAAGGGCGCCTCACAACTACTAGCGGGCAGGATAAGCAAGTAAGGATGCTGGGATTGGGTCAAGGTCGCATTGTTTGTTTGTCAGCGGATTGAATCATTGAGGGTAGTGATTTCTGCTTCAGTAGCAGGCTATAAAAGGTTAAAATATGCAATAGGTGGCAAAGCATATTGTGGTCAACTGAGGGGGAAGAGTCAGTTTGCGTACAGATTGATTTTGGGGAGAGAATCTGTAATCAGAGACGGAGGGAGGAGACTTTGTCATTGAAGAAGGGTGCGAAGGAGTTGGCAATGAATGCATGTGCTATAGAGTTTGGGAGGGACGAGAAGAGTCACAGTATAGAAAATGTTTACGGTTGTCCGAAGATTTCGAGGATTGGATGAATTTGAGTGAACGAGAGATGATAGGTAACGTTTTTTGACTGAAAGAAGTTGTCTGTGATATATCTATCAGTCAACGTTTTAAGTTCTAGAACAGCGAGAGATCATTAGAACATGGACTTCAACAGAGAACGTCTGTTTGCTCGCTCCAGACGACGGCGAGATGATTTAAGAGCTTGAAGGAAAGAATTAAATCACGGATTTTTGCATGAGTATCAGGTTTAGTGATGATTGGAGCGTCTTTGTTGAGGAGATCTGACATATGGTGGAATTCTGTACAGACAAGAGAACACTGTGATCTGTTGGTGGTTGAGGAAAATGGAGTCAAGGTCCAGTTTGCATGCATCAAGGTCGATGGAGCTGATACGACGGAATGAGCATAGTTTGAGTGGGGACGAGGAGATGGCTCAATATTGAGTATAGTGAATATGGGATAGTGATCAGAGGGCGAGTTGAGTTTGCAGCTAAGGATTGGTGACAAGCTGGACGAGACAGAACTAATGACGAAGTCCAGAGTGTTGCTGTATTTGTGATTGAGGAAAGAAACACGTTTGATCAGATTGAAAACACCTAAGGAGGAAAGAAACTGGGATGCAATTGAAGGGTTGTCGACGTGGATGTTAAAGTCACTCGTTATCACGAATTCACTGGTTGCCGCCACAGCAACAGGTGATGATGATGATGATGATGATGATGATGATGATGATGATGATGATGATGATGATGATGATGATGATGATGATGATTTCTCTGCCCGAAGGCAGGTCCATTGGCTTTTTGCCACCCCGGGGATGAGATAATTGAGGTGGTTTCCCGTTGCCTTCTTCACAAGCAACTGTCTGTGAGCAACTTGTCCAAAGTCGCTATCTCTTTTCAACTGTTCTAACTGAATCTCAAACTGATTCTTTTGCAATTCAAGTTCTGCCTTACGCACTTGTTCTGCTTTATCTTCTCTCTCTCTTTGCAGACGCAATTCCTCTTGCCTTGCAAGTTCCGCTTTCTCTTCTTTCTCTCTCTGCAAGCGCAATTCTTCTTGCCTTGCAAGTTCCGCTTTCTCTTCTTTCTCTCTCTGCAGACGTTCTGCTTTCTCTTCTTTCTCTCTCTGCAAGCGCAATTCGTCTTGTCTTACACGTTCTGCTTCTTGTCTCAGCTCTTTCTCTTCCTGCCTTATCATCATCATCCACTGCATCAACATCTCCATAGACATAGGCGCAGGTGGTTTTTCAATAGCCTTTTGTACGGCACCGCCAACGGCACCTTCTTCTTCGACTTCTTCTTTCACCCACACTTCAGCGAGTTCCTGTATCATGTCACCACGTGACATACCTTCTAATTGTTCTTCTTTAAAACCGGCTTTCAACAAACGCTGTTTTAGCCTTTCCGTAGACATCTTCTTAATATCTGCTTGTCTTTCAGCACTTAGTTTCTCCATCTTACTTGTTTACTTTGGTGATTTCTCTTTTCAAAGAAGTCACGGTTTTTCTTGTTGTGTGAATCGATAAACAAACGGGATTTCTTTTATATTTGTTCGTGGAAAACAACGAAATTTTTATACCGTTTTCTCGTGTTCCACCGTCGTTGATATCGTAAACTCGTCACACAGCAACAACGCGTAGATTCTTCTAACACCGTCGTAGATTCTTCTATCACCGTTGTAAATTCTTCTATCACCTCCTTCGGCGATAACGAGAATTTTTATCCACTGTGAGTTTATATCCATCGTGAGTATTTATTCCACCGTGAGTATTTATTCACCGTGAGTTATTATCCACACCGTAGCTGCCACCAATAATGTCAACCCAATCCTTCCGTTGACAATCCTTCTGATTAAATCCTTGTTCTCTTCGTACTTAACGCCTATTTAACGTTCACCTTTTGAACACTAATTCTACGTATAGGCCCTAAGTAGCTTTATTTTCTACTGTGTAGATTAACCTGAATTAATCACCAACACAGTTTAATATCTTTTAGTTTAATAAGAAACAAACAGACAGAACTCAATTCGATTACAACTCAACTAGTCAGCCACACTACTACAGCGAACACACGAATTCAAACTTCTCCAGTCAGCATAATTCTTCGCGCCTCTTGACACACCTGTCTTCTGTGCGCCTAAGCGAACTCTAATAATATACATATAGCGCGCCGCTGCCGATATCGGCCGGCCGCGCGTGTCACTAAGACTAAACGTTATACATCTATCATATATACATATACACGTGAAACTAAAGTAAGCGCACTAAATATATACGCCAATATCTCGCACTGCAAGACTGTACACAAAACTCAGTTCACACTAACCTACGTTAGACAATACAGTCTACATTAGATAATTACCTACATTTATACAATAGTCTACCTGACACTAGAATAACAAAAATTTATTACCAAATCTGCATAATAACTACAGATTTACACAAAGTGTATGAAGATACATTAATATGTGAAAATCTATGGCACTGTATAGAAATGTAACATAAATTAGGTATTCACAGTCGAACCAAAGCAGTCAAAGATTTTAGGGACTTAAAATTTCATGCACAAAGAGTTAGATCTACTAAGGAAAAGACAAGTGTCCACAAATTCCTAAACTAATCTATGTGATCCCCTGCCTTCAGGCCTTCTTGTCCTCAACGAAACCTGCCTTAGCAGCGCCTCAACTTCCTCTCTCTTGTCTCTCTGGCATCTGACTCAAACCTCCACTGGACATCGATCCCCTCTGATATGACACATCACTCGTGAGTAAGCTGGTGACTTGTGCTTAGCTTTAGATTAGAACTTTAGAAATTTGAAGCTTTCGATACCAATCACAAACTTCAAAAGGGACAGTATAGTCTCCACCACTGACTTTTTAGTAGCATTATGTAATGAATATTTAATATAAACCAAATCACGTGTAATCACTGGGACAAATTAAATTTGTCAGTTAATCTTTTCAAGACAAAGTGACTCTTCAAAATCTGTATTATTTTTGCCCTTGAAATAGTGGTGTAATAAACGTGTTATACTAAAGAATTAAGCTGACAAACAATAGTAGGAAATATTACTGGTGGTCGAGTTTGGTCAAAGGCACCCATGGCAATCTTGAAACCTTCTCCTTCTCCTCCAAGTCGATTCTAAAATATCAAATATTTAGCTGAATATGAGAAAACCTGATAAACTGAGGAAAGTTTAATTGTCAGTGATCATAACATATTCACGTAACCTATGCAATTTTCATAGAATTAATGTTATGTCTCTGCAGAGCTAAAATGTAACGTCAATTGCATAAAGTTTACCACAGCTGGTCAACTTCCATTTTGCATCGAAGATGTTGTATCTCATTCTCAGCAAAGGTACCCGATGTTAGCATCTAACACAGATCCATAGCAAGTGAATTAGCACATTTAGTCAAAATATTTAACCTTTTGCATTCCACGTCTTAGGCTAGCTTTAGTAGGTAAGTAAAGCTTCCCCTCCTATACTGGAACGTATGGAGGTGCTCATTGCCCAATCTCTGGCTCTTGAGCTGGAAGTGGATAGATTTACAAACTTATGCCAGAACCAAATAATGCTGCTTGGTGACAGAAGCATGCATGCATAAACAATTTGCCCAGATTCATTACAGGTAGTCCTCTCAGTACACGTAAGCCCACAATCATCAGAGACCCAGTGTGCTAAGCATATTAACCACAGTGTTACACAGTTAGAAATTAGTCAGATTTAGTCTTACTTCTTTTGGCACAACAACATCCTCAAATGTCACTCCTCTCGTATCAGATGCTCTCTGTCCCATCATCATCTCCTAGAATAAAGTCAATTTGTAACTTTTATTTGTCAAAGATCCCACACGAAATAAAACTATTATTGGTAACAACTAGGATATAAAATGCATATGTATCCTCTACATAAACACATACATATATATATGTATAATTAAATGTAAAAGTTCATAACAGTCATGTGCACACCACGAGTGCATTTGTGTAGTAGTTCAGTAGTTTGCACTAGCATTCATGCATGAAACTTGCTGTGGTACACTAAACTGCACAGATATCCCCACCATCCCAAAACCTACTTGGAACTGCCTGACAGCATTCCCTAGAAAGCCAGCCAAGGATACTATATTGCAAAATATATACTGCTGCACTTAAACAAAGCTGATGAACACTGTCAACAGGCACAGAACATTTCTTCCCTTATGTTTGCACAAAATGGAATTCCATTGCAAGGTAATAAAAACATGTTCTAAACATGTCATGCTATGCTGTGAAAACCCACAGCATAGCACGACTAAACTTATTCTGATATAGTAACTTTGCTAGTTTTGCTGATAATATTTTCCCAATTTTACAAACAAGCAGATGACAAACTACTTGCCTTTCTTCCGATAGTTACACCAGGTGATTTAGACTCCACAATAAATCCAGTGAGTGCCTTGCCAGATGGAGTTTTAGGATCCTCTGCAGTACGAGCGAGAACAAAGTACCAGTCAGCAACACCACAGTTGGTGATCCACATCTTCTGACCATTCAGGACGTAATCGTCTCCCTTTCGAACAGCACGAGTCTTCACTGCGGCCACATCAGAACCACCACTGGGTTCAGTCACACAGTATGCCTGCAACAACAGAACCAGCATGCATAGCCCATGGTAAAGTAATGTAGGATAACTGCCCATTTATTACAGTAACACCTATCAACAGAAACTCCAGGAACATTCTCAAGAATCTCTCAACTCAGGCACAAACGTGACAACAACATTTCGACAATAACAAACACACTTGGATTCAAACTCTGGAAGCAGTGGTGAAAAGACCAGCCCTTTCACCTCTTTTTTATCAATCACACAAAAAAACCATTGCGATGTGATACAATGCAAGCAAACACTCGTACAGGCCGTTTGAAAGTCCAGTAAACAACTGCTTAAAACAACTACTAGATGAAGTAAAAGTTAGCTGAATGAGAATCAGGTTTAGGTGACACAACCTGAAAAGAGGCCATAATTCTCCAATCTTCAATTTTCAGATACTGTTTGTTGTCAGTGGTCAGTAAGTCATGTGTTAGTTAGTTAGTAAGTAAGTAAGTAAGTAAGTAAGGTAAGTAGCCTTTTAATAATGCAAGTCAAACGCTCACATTTTACAAAATAGACAGTTGATGTTAAATGTTACTGTCATTGGATCAGGAAAAGCCCAAAACGGCCCGTCAGCTATTAGCAGCTACTGTGAGCGCTTCTGACGCTCGCTTCAAGATGGTAAACGTTCGAAGAACGGCGAGTTCATTGGTAGCCAATGATGCAAAGTCTACATATTCGAAGTATATAGTGCCCAATAAGATTTCGTCCACGATATTCTCGGCAACAGATGTTGTGTTGCTGGAATCTTTGTAGTCCCGTTCTGAAGTCTCACAGGAGAAGCACGTGTAAATTCCGGACTGTTCGTTTTTAGTTGTTACCAAACACGTGGCGGTCGCCATGCGGTGATGACTATAGATGTTAATAAAATCATCCAAAACGGCAAAATTCCACGCGATTGGCCTGACAAGCATCACAGAAACGGTCTCGGATGCAGTATACTCACGAATATACAATACATTTGCAAGCAAACGGCTTAAAATCCAATAAAACTGCACATTCTTTCCGAACGAAATTCGGTGGCGACCGGATGTTCCGCCAGCAAGATCCCACGTGTTGCTGGCTTCCAGACTGGTTGCAATAAGCTAGACTTCTATACTACTGTGGTTGTGTGCCTTTCTCAAGAAGCTGAGGTTCATGAAACTCATGTAGTTCGAAGGATCTTTGTCGCTTGATGCATTTTAATAAATTAAGTAGTGCTGTAGGTGATGTGATGATGGTGATGATGACAACGTGGTATAGTTTATAATGATGATGATGATAAAGTTTAATCGACAGAAGACTAGCTAGGAATGGCAAGGTGTCGAATTGATAAAAGAATTGGTCTTTTACCATTGATACCAGAGTTTGAATCCAAATGTGCCTTTGTACTTGTTAAGCACCTATTTACTTGTTGAACATTCTCAGTCTAACCAAACTTTCTAGTACAATTGCTCACAAAAATATTGAGAGAAGTACTTTGTACTAATTAACAGTTTTAAAGTCTAAGATGTGGATAAATAGTTACAGAAATTAACCAATATTATAAACAAAAACTGACTACCAGCTCTGAATATGAGAAAAACTGCCTTAACAGGTGGCATCCCTTAATCTTCACATTTTCATAATGTTGTTGAAGTATAATCAACCTGGATCCAATGAGATTAAGAAATATGAGACATTTACACTGAAAAGGCACTGTTCAGTCATTCTTCCAAGGTATTTCTTCTTCTGTTCTTCAGTGCCAGCATTCTTCACCGGAGCTTGCTAGAACACAAGACAAAGTACGATTTCAAGATAGTGAGACCTTCATGATGAAAACTGCACCATAGTCCTTTTGAATCAAGACGAGGTAACATAAAGTAATAGCTTGCAGAAACCATGGCAGGATGAAGAATTGTTAGCCTCATCTGAGGTGTCGACATTTTTATTAAAAAAACCAGCATAAGTCTATGCTGAATGTGAACTTGACTACTCATCACTCCATCCAACAACTGTCGAACAGGTCACATGTGAGTCACCACAAGTACCTAGGCCTAATTCAAAATTAGTTACGCAGTCATTTTGTCAATGAAGCCATGATATCTTCAGCTCATCACTATAACAGCACACTTTCTATAGCCTCCGAAAGTCTACAGAAATTTGTTATTCTATATATATATATTCACTGATTGGTAACTGTCGCCTGAAAACCCACCCCCACTCCATGGATTCACAGGCAACTGCCAATTGAGCATCATTAAGCTATAAACCTGTAACTAATTCAACAATCTGCTTACAATAGTCATTATGATTCCTTGACAGGTTTTGGGTATGTGCATTCACAGCCTAGGTGCCAACCTTGGAACAAGCGGCCCAAGATTTCAGAGTCCAGTGATTTACCTTATATTGCATAATGATCAGCCACAGTCCTTCAACATATGCTTACCCCTCACACTTACCATCACTCCGCTAGATCCTCTGATCGTTTTCCTCTTGCCATTCTTCAAATGAACAATGTACTTGGCAGCATGACTTTCTCTGTTGATGGCCCATGGTTCTGGATTGCTCTTTAACAATTTGTTCACTCTGCTGTGTTCTTGCTGTCTTCCCATTCTTGACTTAAGACGTTTTGTTCCAGAATGCCTATTGTCTTAGACTCTCTATCTGTCCCATAAGAATGACCCTTGAAAGCTACTTTTTTGGAGTACATAATTATAATAACGCAATAAAAGGTCTAAGATTTGATTAAATCAGACCTCATACATGCTGAAATCTGGGGCCCCATTGGCAGTACTTGCTACTCTAGGCCATTTTTTCCTCAAAAGCTAACAGCCAAGACTAATGAAACACCAGGTACAAGACAAGTTTCTATATTGTGAATCAATTACAATCATTAGCAAGAAATACTTGCTTCTGATAACTAAAACTTTCATCCCATTTACACCTGATTTTCACATATCTCTGTCACCTGTGATTGTTTGATTGTTTGGACAAGGTCATGCCCTTCAAGCACAAATATATGTACATGCTAACCATCTTATCTATTCAAAGACCATTCAATAAGACTCAATCTGGATTAGTTAACTGCAGACAAAGAGAATACAGATTTAAACAACAAACAAATGTAATTTTAACACATAACAACTTATTTTCTGACAAATTGAGATGAAGACAGCTCATACTGAGAGATTGTTTGCTGCCATGGCTGTTGAAATTCCAGTACACCCAAAATGACATTCCTCCATTAAGATGCACTCAGTCAGCACTCCGTATGGCGTTCCACCTACAAATCAAGACTGAGTTTCAGAAACTAAAAGATAATTCACCAATCTGTCTAATTTCTTCTGGAGACTTTTACCATGAACCATATGTAGCTGCAGCAGATGGCTCTGGCAAGAGGATTTTGAACCTCCTGTAGTTTGACTTAACACTGATTACAGGTGCAGATCTCCCCTAGTGATACCAAAGAGAAGTGAATTACAGTAGTCAACTTTGCTGGAAACAAATGCATTAGTTAGCGGTATTAAAACAGCTAAAGGCAAAAGAAACCTGATTCTAAAAATAGCTCACATGTGATATTGAGCTGATTTCACAATGCCCGAATATGGTTAGAAAATGACACAGTGGAGTCAAAAACCACATCCAAACTGCATGCACATTCACGATGGCTAAAAAGTAATCAACCCAACTGAACAGTCACATTTGCGCAGTTCTTGGCATGTCCCTGGAAGAATAAATTCAGTTGCAGGATTGAGGAGAAATTTTTTAATAACCGCCCAAGACTGAACATTGCAAAAACAGAAGCAACTAATTACAGCCTGAATCTTCTGTAACACATTTTAAAACAAATTAAAGACAATTCAGATCATCAATAAGAAACAAAAATGGCTTCAATTACAAAATAAGAATAATAATAACAACAAGCAAGTAAACCACTCACCATATTTCTCAGAAATATGGTTGTTCATAAATCCCAGTTTCCATGCTTTTTTCAGAATTTCGAAAGGATACTGCACATTTTACGATAAAATAAATGTTATTATCTCCAGAACTTCATAACATTATGCTGTCACCTTAAAGAAAAAATACTGTAAATAATCCATAAAAATTACTGTAGATAAATCCAGGCATTAAAACTTCATCTATTTCTTCATCAATTGATCCTCTGCATTCCTAGCTTTCTCGTCCTCAATGAACCCTGACGCAACAGCTGCTCTGCCTCTCTCTGGTATCTCTCGCAACCGGACTGGACCTCCAATGAACATCGATTTCTGGACAACCCCTCTGATATAACGCAGCCCTCATGATTAAGTTGGTGCTTTGCGCTTAGTTTTAGTGTAGCGCTTTAGAAATTTGCAGTCTACGGTAACGATCTATTCATTCAGAATAACTATACAGCAAACCGTGAAGATTCCTCTACTTAGAGGAATCCCATTTGAGTCTTGGCAAAAGAACTTCTGTACTTTTGTAAGTGATTTACAGATCTTGAAGGTATAAGATGCATGGTCATCTGTTTAACGTTTACCTGAAATTAGTTTGCTTCCCTAAAAAATAAATGTTACTTAGTACACGTAGCACTCACATACAACCAAAGTGGTATTGCACACTGCTAACGGCATTATGTTTTTGCTTTTTGAAAATAAAACAAAAAATTACATTGGATGCCACAAATATGATAACAAATTGATTCAACAACGGTACAACCCCTACTTGAGCTATTGC
This sequence comes from Allolobophora icterica, assembly GCA_963556255.1. Lineage (NCBI taxonomy): Eukaryota > Metazoa > Annelida > Clitellata > Crassiclitellata > Lumbricidae > Allolobophora > Allolobophora icterica. The sequence goes on along the minus strand of OY744602.1, from coordinate 68,621,527 downwards.
ATTTAATAATGACCCAAAATAGTACCAGTGAAATAATAAAAAAAATTAAGTCCAATGCTCAAATGGGTTGTTTTAAATTTCAAATAAAATTTCTTTTCAAAATTGACCTTTATAGCAACAAGCATTTCCAGATGAAGCAGAGAAATTCATTCTAAATAAAAGCTGTTTGGCACCTTGGCCATGATCATGAAAATGTAGCGTAAAAAAAGAGTAACTGAAACTGAACAAATTGTGGTGATACGCAGACACAAGTTAAACCACGATTGTGTTTACTGCATTTCACAGAAACTGTTATCTGATTAATGGGTACCGGTAACAGGCACTGCAGGTCTCCATTGTTCGTTATCATTGCTTATCCTCAATGAAATGCGGAACACAAACTTTGAAAGTGGTGTCAATTGTGAACAATGGTTTGGCACTGCATGTATGTGTCTGGCAGCCATGACTTTTCGTATTCCTGGGCCATGTTTCTTGCTGATAAACTTTTTGATTTTAATTAATGAAACTTTTGGTTCTTAATCAACTTAAGCATCACTTACGATAGTATACAAAGTCCTTTTTTCAAGGACTTAAAAACACCACAATACACACCTAGATAACCTACCGGTACATAAACAAATACCTACAATCAGCAACAAAGAAGCCAAATCAAAAACTATGGATCTACTGTTGGAGCCACTTATCAACTACAGAAGAAGTCTCATGAAAGAAAGAACACTTACTACGCAGATGATGGACACTTATGAGGAAAGAATGGAGAACTCTGAATGTCAAGAAAACTTTACAAAAAACCATGACAAAGGTAACACTAACTTCACCAGTTTCATCGTGATGAGCTGCCTTAGGGATGATTTCATCTTCAGTGAACTTTCGAGCAACTTGCTGGAACTCCAGCTGTTCAGGAGTAAGCTCTGGTAAAAATAAAAAGCTGAGCTAAGCTTAAAACATAATTACTGCCTATTAACACTTGACATAAGGATTTGCATTTACTAATTGCAGTTTTCCAATCTTAAATACAAATCATTGCAGATGTGAAACTTTATGAAATGGAAGTTGTAGAAATCAAGTTCAATTAATTTACACTTAATTACATGTAAAAGTGAAATTCCAGATATCATTAAAATTATGATTACGGCAAGTGATTTTGAGTTTTTACTCCCACAATGTGCGTTACGTCTAAGTTAGAGGGTCAGATATCATCTGCATTGCCAAGAGTCTCATTTGCATGACGCCAGCTACATGAAAAATCTTCCTTATCTGTAAAAACCACGTCAGTTAGATTAGACTACCTGTTTCAAAGGTGACTTGTCAAGTGTCCTTGGACTGAGTGACTATCTGGTTCACTGGACTTAACTAGAAAATGCCTCCATAATGCCTCCATAATGATGTACCAAATGCCCTATTACATGCCCTATAAATATTTCTGTGGTGACCCAGACTTTTTCAGATTACATTACAGATCTATGAAGACCTCTGATAAATAATACCTCATTTAAATTACACTTGCAATATGGTTTTGTATCTCATCACACAAGACTAGTTGGCCCTGGACTCACAGCCACTGATAAGCATTCTAGTAAATGACTTCAAACCGCAACTCTGGCACGTGCCTTAGTGCCAGGCAGTGCTTGTCCCAAGCCTGGATGAAGGCGATGCTAATGATCTTTGTTATCAAAGTGTCGTTAAACTGAAACTATTATCACCTCAAACCTTTTAAATCAATACAGGTGTATTGCAAACTGTAGCAATGTGGGTTAAAGATTGCATAGGTCATAAACTCCAATCTAACCAACTGAATCTGTGCTATGTCTGACTGAAAATTAATGCATAATGTAGGCATGAAAGCCTCTGTGGATCTGCCTATATGTTTTTTCAGCATTCAGTTATAAGGACTGCTGTAGTACTATAAAATCAAACAAAAAGCAAAGCTCAAATTGACAAAACTCTTAAAATATAGTTGTTTGCTCCAAGTCAACACCATCAGCAAGTTTGTACACAAGCCTACTGATAACACTTTCCAAACTGAGTGCAACATATGGCAAAATAGGTTTATTCATACTCAATGAACTGTCAGCGCTTCTTGTTTTACCAAAGCTTAAGCCAGAGGTGCGCAACCTTTTATATTTAAATCATGGTGCCAAGATATCTGCTATAAAGTTATTTAAAAATATATTGTGATGAAAAATAAGATTTATTAATAAACAGTGGCAAGGCCCAGAAAAATACCGGGTATGCTTATTGTTACGAATATGTTTACTGGTGTCCATCTACATTCTCTGTCTCCACCAGACGAGAAGAAGCAACAAGTCGCAGTGCTGGCAAAATCTCGTTGAAGTCATGGAATCATTCAGTGAATTCCTGCAGCAGGGCATAAAGGACACCACACTGTCCCCACACCATATGAAGCATCTACGACACCACATACCTCTGTTCTCAAATCCCTTCATTGGCTAAAAGTCCCTCAGCGCATCCACTACAACAGGGGTTCTCAAACGGTGGTACGCGTACCCCTAGGGGTACGCCAGGTGTCGCTAAGGGGTACGCGAAAAAATTTGAAGAAAAAGAATTTTTATGAGTTTATTCCCAAGTTTCTTTGATTAGCTATTGTCTATTGAAGTCAATATTCCACGTCCACCATGCGCTTCTTTTTCTTTAAATTTTCTGAGTTTAGGCCCATCTTTCTTTGATTAGCTATTCTAGGTCCACCATGTCCTTCCCGTTATATATAAGAGGTCATTGGTCCTTCCTTTTCTTAAAAGTTTAAATTTTCTATGAGACAATGCCCATCTTTCTTTGATTAGCTATCCCATGTCTATGATAGATTTCTAATATTTAAACCTCACAGCCGCATCATTTATTTTTTTCATGAGTTCTTTCATAATACCACGAATTTATTATACAAGTAACTACAATACTGCAAAGTAGCATTATTATTTTAAAACCAACAATGGATAAATGGTTGAAAAAACAACCGCTTAAGAGAAAGCCAGAACATCTCAACGCAAACGTTAGCACTGAATCTACCGAGACTGACACTCCAGACGCCAGAGTAGACCCTAACTAGGATGACGGCACTGGTACGCAGTGTAAGGTTATAAACGGTATGACGAGAGCTATTTTATCCTTTGGATTTACGTGGTGTGGTGATGAAAATGAACCGAAACCTCAATATGTCATCTGCAGTGAAAAACTGTCAAATAATTCAATGAAACCTTCTCTACTTCATCAACATTTCAATACAAAACATTCACTTCTTCAAGGTAAACAGGGAGGACGCACACCCTCCCGTCTCCTCCCATCCACACCCGTCCCCTGTCTGCCACTTGCAGTCATACGCTGAAAATGACTCAGAGTGACTCATAAAAGTACAGTATAACACATGCATTGAATGATATGATATCATATGATATTATTTATACATGTATGCTTTATGGTAAACCAAAATTACACAGTGAAATTGTCAAAAATATCGATGCGATGCCTAATCCTTGTGTGGATTTGATTTGGTGGTTGGACGCACGTGCGTCCAGTGCGTCACGCTGCCGGCGCCCCTGAAGGTAAACCACTTGAATTTTTTAAACGAAGAAAAATTGAAATGCTACAAAGTGAGAAAAGTTTAAAGTCGTTTACTGCAGCTAGCTCACAAGCATTAGAAGCATCTTATTTGGTCAGTTTGCAAATAGCTCAAACAGGGAAACCGCGCACGATTGGGGAGAGTCAAATATTACCTGCTGCCAAAGATATTGTGACCTGTCTGCTGGGACAAAAGGACAAAATGCTGCCAAAAAATTGGACATTATTTCCTTTTTCGAATAGTCCTTTCTCCCAACGCATTCAAGATTTAGCTTCTGAAGTAGGCCTACAGAAGATTCTCATTCATTGGATCAAGCAAAGCAATTTTTTTCGATTCAGTTAGACGAGAGTACAGGTGTTACAAACTTTGCTCAATTGATGGTGTATGTTAGATATGAACATGAATAGGCCGTCGAAGAAGAATTTTTGCTGGGGGTACGCCAACACTCGATTTTTTTACCTGGGGGTACAATAAAAATAAAGTTTGAGAACCCCTGCACTACAAAACTGTAATCTCAATCCTCTTACATTTGCCAGATATTCACCATATAACCACTGAGGTTCAATCGCTCCTCATCACATCTTTATCTCGGCCTCAACCCTGTCTCTTCCTCGCTGAAATTCTGCAATTGCTCTTTAATCTATGCTGCACCAGCTCTTTGGAACTAACTCTCAAAAGATATCCGTCAGTTTGCTCATCCTCCTCAATCATCTGTCAATCTCACTGGTCATCTCTTTTTTGCCTGCCCTCTCCTCTGTAGCTTTCCACTCATGACTGAAAATTGAATTCTTCAAGCTGATTATCCAGATTCTACTTCTGTGCCACCATACGACCACCATCATCACTGATTACCACTGTACCACTGTGGCTTTTTAATAACATTAAACATCGAAGATTCGATCACTTCTATAGAGCATCAGAGGCGTCTATGCTCGATTGGGGTGAAATAAGGGTGCATCATAAACTCTGCACGTGTATTAGGGTGGTCCAAACAAATGAAGTGTCTCAGAGTTGCACTCCACAACCCGCTTTTTGTTCTATGGCTGCCCACTATTACTTCTACCAAATTTGAGGGAGATTGATGAGCATTTAGAGGTGGCTCAAGGTCAGGTGGTTTTCACCATTTAAGCATGAAATCGGTAAACTGCACGAGGAACAGAAAACATAAGTTGAATTAAAACACATATTTTGGGGGCACTTGGCCCGGCTGCCCCCAGAGCCTACGCCTGTGGACATCATGGAGTACTTTTTCACATTATTTTTGAGTAGGTTAAAAATAGCATTTCATAAATTTTAAATAGAAATAAGAAAAAACGAATGAAATTGAACTTTTAAAGGGGCCTAATTTAGAAATTCATTTTTGAGGGTGTTCCTGTGGTCCGATTTTGTCGGATTCTGGATATGTTATTCAGCAATGTTTCCTGAGCAGGAAACCGTTTAAAAAGTCTCAGTAGCAATATTGTCCCGGTCTAACTGCAAATTATTGGTAGTATTACTGGTATTTCTCAGGAAACAGATAATCCGCCATTTTAAAATTCATTTTTGGGGTGTTCCTGTGGTCCGATTTTGTCGGATTCTGGATATGTTAGTCAGAAATGCTTCCTGAGCAGGAAACCGTTCAAAAAGTCTCAGTAGCAATATTGTCCAGGTCTAACTGCAAATTATTGGTAGTATTACTGGTATTTCTCAGGAAACAGATAATCCGCCATTTTTAAATTCATTTTTGGGGTGTTCCTGTGGTCCGATTTTGTCGGATTCTGGATATGTTATTCAGCAATGCTTTCTGAGCAGGAAGCCGTTTAAAAAGCTTCAGAAGCAATATTGCCCAGGTCTAGCTGCAAAGTATTGGTATTATTACTGGTATTTCTTAGGACACAGCCAATCCGCCATTTTGAAATTCATTTTGAGGGGTGTTCCTTTGGTCAGATTTTGTTGGATTTTGGATATATTAATCAGCAATTGTTTTCTGAGCAGGAAACCGTTTTAAAAGCTTCAGAAGCAATTTGGCTCAGGTCTAACTGTAAAATGGCTAGACTAGTAAATAACAGTCAATGATTTCCACTAGGCCGTACGTGGTATTAGGAAGAAAATTTTGGGGGCCTTGAGCCACCTCTAAAAGTGCTCCTATCTGCTTCAGATTTGGACCATATCTTACTTAGGTGAGGTAGAACAGATTTAAACTTGTGGAGACTGGTTCTGCTAAAGGTGAATTTTTACCATTGTCTCGTGGACCACCCTAACGTGTATGTGTAGGCTAAATGTAAAATGTTCTTATATAACGACAGCATAGGGCCTCGACCCTGTTGATTTTTCAAGGAAACGATCGGGTGAGATCATTCACCACCGAGGCCATTTTGAATGGGTGCCACCTGCATATACCGACCGTGCTAGACGATATTTAAATATCTGAAACAGCCACTATCGGTATGTGTCACTTTCCATTAGAGATGACCGTTGTGGAAAGTAGAAATCCTGCATTAAGGGCAATGATTTCTCAGAAGATGGCAATTGTTGCAGAACTCTTGTAGGCCAACCTTGTGATGCACATAGCAAACAGTTGCTGTAATGATTAAGAGTAGGCCTATGCCAGAGAGCTGAGGAATTGTGTCGCTTAAAGGACAATTTTATTCTTCTTGGAATAGAATACCACAATTTCCTTATTTGTGAATTAATACATACACGGCCGCCAAAACATTATCATTATATCAGCTGTCCACGGCAGCCAGTTCTCCCTCTCATGGCCGCAAGCTGCCGTAGGGCTGCAGATTGCACAACGCTGGCTTAAACTGAAAACCTATACTTTCTTATCAGATGAACATCATTCTTGAAATGCTTGATTTTTACTCTTGATTATAATTAGGCATAAAAGACAGTGCATTTAAAGACTACAAAAGCAGCTCACCAAATGACAGGCCTAGTGACTGTTTGTCAATGCCTGTAGCCTGAGAAGACAAGGCTCTGAGACGGAAGAATGGAATGACACGACGCAAGGAAAAAGTGGCCTACAAAGCAAAAAAAATTACCAAATGCCGTTAAAATATTTTGAATTTGTTAATTTTAATTAATACAATACAACTTCAATGTGGAAATGCCCCCACCCTGTACACAGTTCAGAAGGGCAACAGGATACATTAAGAACCATAAACAGACTGAAAGAGATCAGTTTTCAAGCTTTCAGTTTAAAGTGAAAGCCAGTTATGGTGAATCACAAACTGAAGAGATAGAGAGTTCTGGATGGAGGGACCAGCAACCTTAGAAGGAATGTTAGCCAGACACCACATATACCAGGTACAACATACTTCAAAGAAATTGCTGATCACCCTTCAACAGAGCTACAGGGTGCAACTGCTTCTTCTTCTTCTTCTTTTCCTTCTGGCTGAAGGAGGGGTCAGCCACTCAGATCCTTTGTCTCCATCCAACTCCTCTGCAGCATCCTCATTTTTCAAGCCGAGAAGCCTGAGGTCCAGCTGAACCATATCCATCCATCTCTTCTTCTGACGTCCCCGGCTGCGATGTCCATGCACCTCTGCCTTCATGATTCTCTTGATGCTACTATCCTCCTCCGCCTGTTCCACATGGCCATACCACCTCAGTCTGGCCTCATGCACTTTGTCGGATATACAGGCTACTCCAAGTGTCTTCTAGATATTCTCATTTCATTTTCTGTCCTTCGCTGAAACCCCAAGTATCCATTGTAGCATTCTCACCTCGGTTCTTTCCAGAAATTCATCCTCCATGCTCCTCAGCATCCATGCTTTTGCTCCATAAATCAATACCGGTCTTATCATTGTCCTGTATATCTTTTCCTTAAGATGGACCGAGATCTTGCAGTCATACAACACACCCGACAAATCGCTTCATCTCTGGCAGGCTGCTTTTTATTCTATTTTGGACATTTTGCTCACATTCTCCTTTAGCACTCATCATCGACCCCAGATAATTAAAGGTTTCAACCTGTTTCTGTACATTTCACTCACCGTCTATAACCACCAAGTCCTCATCTGTCCTTGAGCAAACCATGGCTTCTGTTTTACTGGTATTTATTTTGAGACCGTTATTGGTCCCGTACTCTCCAGTGCCTTCTGCCAACCAGTGAAACTTGCCTGCATGTTCTCTGCCGAGTTATCTGCCACAAGGAGATCATCAGCATGTATGTCGAACTCTCTTGTCACAAAATCAACATGGCTGCCACTGTCATCTTAGCAGGCTGGAATGTATGCATCCGATTTCAGTAAATCGAGATTCAAAATGCAAAATGATGTATAAGTTTACTTAGTATAATCATAATAATTACATTTAAATGTAATATAATCCTGTAGTACGCAAGTTTTACGTACACAAAAAATATATCATCCTTTTGACTAAATGCGTGTGCAGAGTTTATCTGATTATTAATAAACGAATATGTAACAAATGCATAAATGCTTAAACACGTGACCCAGCTAAGACAGGTCGCAAACTGAATGCTGGGTCACAGACAAAAAACACAGACCCGGCTCACTTTTAGGCCTGCACAAACCAGTCGTTTACTTTTACAAGTTCTTGATTCACCAGTTGGAATAGTTTGTCATAAGATTTGTGAGAGGCAAAGATATTAGTGTCATCCTCAAGTAGTAGGAAGTGTAGAAGGGGTAAGGCATTAGGGAGGACATTTATAAAAAGTAAAAAGAGTAAAGGGCCTAGGACTGAGCCTTGTGGCACAGTGCTTAATCTAGTCCCCCTCTTCTGGGGGGGAAATAAGGTTTGTGGGGAGGGGAAAACAAGGGCAACCTTTTTGGGGAAATTTCATGTTCGAAGATTCGACGACCTTTTGGGGAATTTCATCGTACAAAAAACCTTTATGACCTTTTTTTAGGCATTTGTCCCACAAAAATTTGATGACCTTTTTTGAGGAATTCGTCCGACAAAAATTTTGTGACCTTTTTTAGGAATTCGTCTCCGAAAAATTTGATATATTTGCTGGCCTCTGGGGAAACATAAATCCTGGGGGAATTCCCCCCCCCCCAAATGATGTCTAGATTATACAGATTAAACACTGCTTGTGGCACCCCATATCTGACGAGTCTTAGCGTAGATATGGAACCATTAGAGAGTACCTGCTGGTATCTATTATTTAAGCAGCTATGGAACCAGATGAGTGCTACCTATACCCGTGATCGATCAACTCAGTCGATAAAGTTGGTCGAAAAGTCTTCCACTTGATCAACTTGCAAGTTGAGTCGATCAAATGTTTTGACAAGTCAAAGTTGATCGTTGTTACTATTTTTTATCTACTATTTTTGCAGGTAGTCCCACAATGACCCACAAGATGCAATTTTGTTTCACTGTTCTGTTTATCTTATCTTATCTTATCTTATCTTATATAATTATTTATAAAGCGCCTCTCACAGCATAGACTATTCAGAGGCGCTCCCAGCGTGTCAGCCCCGAGGGAAAAGAAAGGTCTTTAGGCAGCGGAGAGAAGAAGGCGAGATCCCAAGCAATATCTTGCTACGGAGAGAGGGGGGCAGGTCATTCCAAAGGGAAGGGCCAAGGATGGCAAAAGCACGATGCTGAGCCATCGAAGTCCTTGCGCGAGGGACAAGCAGATCAAAGCGGTCAGCAGACCGAAGAGGGCTGAACTGTGACTCAGAACCCTCCAAGAGCTCCAACCTTAGGGGTCATCCATAAAGTATGTCCACAAAATATGGCCTACTTTTGGACCCCTCCACATTTGATCTTACCCCTGTCCTTCCTCCTTTCGGACATCCATACGTCAAAACCAATTTTTAAAGTCATCATCATTCTTTTTACAATTATTTCACAGTTCCTGTGCATGTTTAAGTGACAGTTTGGGTTTCATATCAAGATGTGCAGTAATAAAAGACTCTTTAAAGTCGCAGTAAAGTTTATACTGTGCATGAGGTTTTAGGCAATTACTTCACTGACCTTTCTGTCTTTCAGGGAAGGCTGAAACAAGGTGGTGCTTAAAAAACTATAAAGTTTAAAAAATTTAGATGTGGACATCTGCACTGGTCATAATCCGCTCCCCTTGTCCGCATTTGGATGAACCCTCCTTCCTCCCCTCATTGCGGATGTCCTTCATGGATGACCCCTTAACCTATTCACTACAGACTACTATAGTAACTAACTTGAACAGTAATCTTGATCAGTTTAAAGTTTCTTGAACTAACTGTAAACTAGACACTGCACATCCTGTACTGCAGTGCTATTTCATTCATTCATTCATTCATTCAAAAATTTAATATAGCGCACCTTCAAGAAACCTACTCAGAAGCGCTCCCAGCCCAGCAACGGCAAGAGATTAGACTTGAGCAGCTTGTAAAAAGCAGATGTGTTACCCCTAGGGAGAAGGCGAATCTCTAATGGAAGACAATTCCAAATGGAGGGCCCAGCTATAGAGAAAGCCCGGCGTTGCCTAATTGTGGAGCGAGCCCGAGGGACTAAAAGTTCTCCCCCGGAAGAAGACCGAAGAGCACGCCGACCAACTGAATCAGAGACCGGGCGGCAGAGCTCACACAGATAGGCCGGGGCACAGCCTAAGAGACAGCGCCATACCAGTACAGCAACCCTATAGCGGATACGCTGCGGGACAGGGAGCCAATGCAGCACATCACGCATGTATGCAGAAATAGGGGCATATTTAGGGATGCGTCCAATAAGCCGAGCAGCTGACCGAAGAACCCGGTCGAGGCGGCCAATCAATCCAAGCGGCAGACCAACCAAGATCGCACTGCAGTGATCCAGCCTGCTTGTTACAAAAGCATGTATAAGAATGACAGTAGCATCATGAGACAGAGAACGAGAAATAAGCCGCAACTGGCGCAGTTGATAATAACAGCTACGGGTAAGCTGGTTAACATGTTGGGAGAAGCTGAGAGTACGATCCAGGAGGACTCCTAAATCCCGAACCACGTCCAGGAAGGTGATATGGGGAAAAGCCTCTGCCACCAGGGGCCAATTAACACCCGCCAATCGCCTACCACCACCCAGCCAGATAAACTGAGTTTATTTGTTCAGCTGGTACTAATTTCTGTACAGTACTGTCAGAGATTCCCATGTAGCCTAGCTGATCGAGTCGACGGCGACAGCGTGGCTTAATACTTATATCATACATGAACACAACAGGGCCCAAAATTGTGTCTTCTGACACAAGGAGTGCCATTGACATTGTCCAGTGTCCACTGTGCAGCTGACTTGTCTGGAGTGTGCAGTGTGTAGTATGAATATATGTGAGAGATTAGCTTAAGTCAACCACACACGATATCATTATAATACCTGAAATTTTACTTGCAAACCATACCATCATACTGGTGATATACCAGTGTACCAGTTTGAGGAAGTGTGCAATTGAAATTCAAGAGTAATTTAGGTACTGGAATATAAGAATGGAAGTCGTCAGCAATTCGATCGTTTATTTGCAAAGTCATCGACTCGACGAGAGGTCAACTAGTCGGCGAACATGTACAATCGGGGTGCCTAAGTAATATCTGGGTGGGTGTCTTTGCATCGTGAGGGTCGGTTAGGGTCAGGGTAAGCGTCTTGAGGGTTGGTTAGGGCTTAGGGTTAGTATTTGTGTGACCGAAAAAGCTATACCTGCGAGTGGAAGCTGGATTTTAAAATTCAGGGCTATGGTTAGGCACCCCGATTGTACATGATCGCCAAGTAGTCGACAAAGTTGATCGAGTCGATCGTCGGCCGAGCCGAGTCGATCGTAGCACTCGACTCGATCGACCACGGGGTATAGTGCCACCCCACGCATGCCAATGCTTTCACATTTTTATAATTTCTAATTATTCAGATACATACACGCCAGAATCGATTTAGCTCTCTAAAGCGATTCCGGCGTAGTTTACGGACCAGCCTCAATCTGTATCCGAATCTATGGAAAGGTTTCTGAGCTTGGTTTAAGTGACCTGATGATGTTGACGTGGCCGGCCGTTCAATTAATGTTGACAAGCGACAGTATAATTTCGCATCTTACTTTTAGCATCTTTACAGCGAAAATCTTCAACCTAGCAACGACGAGCACAAAAACGGTTCAATCTAACGAACTTTGACAGGCACAGTTCGTTCAACTCCAACGATAAACACAACGAGGAGAAACCATTCCAAGAGGCTGAACGTCGCAGTTATGTAAAAGGTGACGACGTGCCTACTATACACAGTTATTAAAGCTCTAACAAAATTCATTGAATGTCAAGGAACTTTTTAGATAGATATTGAACTCTTTAAATTATGGGCTTGGGTTGATAATTGATGGGCCGATGGCTACCGATGTAGAACTTTTATAATATCTTTCACGAACCATCCTGGCCATGATCCTAGCTCTTGATAATGCAATTTTATATAGCGCCACGATTACCCCGTGATCGATCAACTCACTCGATAAGTTGGTCAAAATTCGACCAAGTCCAGTTGATCGAAAAATCTTCGACTTGGTCGGCTTGCAAGTCGAGTCGATCAAATGTTTTGACAAGTCGAGTTGATCGTTGTTTCCTCGACTTGACTCGACTATGAAATATTTTACTTACTATTTTAACCTATGAACTACAGACCCCGTTATATATAATAGGTCGTTGCTACAGACCTACGTCTATAATAGTAACTAACTTCGGTAATCTTGAACAGTTTAAAGTTTCTTGAACTAGCTGTAAGCTAGCTAGGCACTGCACGTCCTCTACTAGGCCTACCGTCTTATTTGTTGAGCTGGTAGTAATTTCTTTACCTGACTGTAGGCAGACTTGTTGTCTAGGTCTCGAGTGCACTCGAGTTCGTTTTTAAAAGTCTTGGTCTTGAGACCAGAAGTCTTGGTCTTGGTCTTGGTCTTCAGGTTCAAAGTCTTGGTCTTGGTCTCGCAAGACCAAGACCGACTGTCAATATGAACAGTGATTTAACAAAACTCAAGAATTAAAATTTGTCTATATTGGCCCTCACTCAGGCCCGGATTTAGGCATGTGCACTATGTGCCAGTGCACAGGGGCCCCCACCACATAGGGGCCTCCACCACAAAGGCGCAAAAAAATGTTGACTTGTGTTTCATAACTGATTGTAAAATATTTCAGTAATGTGCATTGTGCACAGACACAATTTAACACAAATATCTAAAAGAAAGAAAGAGTTAAAAGGTCAGATGATAGTTTGTCTCGGGCATGTAATGTCAAATTAGCGAAACTTTACGTTTTTCTTCTTCGCAAATTCTGTCACCAGATCCTCACAGTTGATCTCACGCAGAATGTCAGCTTCTATATGCTCATCAGAGCCAAGTGGGACCAGTGCCGGCCTTAGGGGCGTGCGAACCGTGCGGTCGCACGGGGCCCACAACTTGGGGAGGCCCGAAAATTAACATGAACAAGACACCTAATAATACTTAATAATATTACGGTTTCGATTAAATCTTCTCTTTTGTCAATAAATTAAAAGTCAACTTTCTCTGTATCCCATAATTCTTGTGCACAGTTAAATTTGACTTGGTGTATTTGTTAATATCATCTACTAAAATAAAAATTAATGATTAGCAATGAAAAACAAGTCGACTTGTGTCACGGGGAGACCGTACAGTATACTCTGCACGGAGCCCAAAATAGCCTAAGGCCGGCACTGGTGGGACAACCGCTCATTCCCATCGATGTGCGAAGTCTGTTTTTTATTAGTTTCATTTTTGAGAATGAACGTTCCGCACTGCAGTTACTGACCATAAGCACCAGATACTTGCGGAGTGCTATCTCCACATTAGGAACTGATCCGTGAGCTTGTTTCTGGAGTATCAGCCGATACATGAAATTCTAAATTCTGAGCTTCAATTCTGGCATACTACTGTAGTTCTATATTCAATGGCATGGCTGCCAAAACTTGTGTTTAATCTTGATAACTACTGTCATGTTTCAGTGTAATCTTTTAAGCTAACAAATTTATCCGTCAGACCATCAAACACAGGCAAATACTGTCTAAAAGTTAGCCGGAAATGACACGGGGAAATTACAAAGTTCAATACAACGTTCAACGCCTTGGCGTACATACATAATCCTCAAGGCCCATTCCGGCCAACCAAACACCCAAAAGTTCGCCAACACAGGAAACCTATTTCCGTCACACTCTCCTCCCACCAAAAAGAAAGCCGAAGCCCTCTTCGGGTAACTATTCTATACTATACTAATTACCAAACATTATAATGCAGAAATTTACTCCTCCGGTACATTAACTGGCCAAAAATTTCCGTTTACTGAAATCGAACGGGTTTATTTATTACCCGTCGTGGCCTTGACCTCTCACAGGGTGGCTCCGGCGGCTGATTCAATGTTTGCTCCGAGTCCTCAGAATTATCCTCGATCGAAGATTCATTATACGCTTTCAGTTTGTCCACATGTGTGATAAATGGCTGCGTTTTCTTCGAACGTTGAACCAAATAATTCACAGGCCCACATTGTCGTATAATGGTGAAAGGACCCGAGTACATTTTTGTCCACTTCGGACTCCGGCCTTGAAATTTCCTGGGCGAAAACCACCACGCTCTATCTCCTGGTTTGAAAGCGATCGGACGAACACGAAGGTCGTAATCGTGTTTCCGGCGTTCCGCAGCTCGTTTCAAGGACTCCCGAACTTCTCGGTAAGCCGTCTCCATTCTTTTTGCCATGTCTTCCACGTGGTCGACGTATGTGGTTCCCGCAGGCCAAGCTGAAGTGGGTCTCCCATACACTAGATCAATGGGAGCACGCAGTTCACGTGCGAAGAGGAGGTAGTTGGGTGAGTACCCGGTCACCTCATGGACAGATGCACGATAGGCGCCCAGCACGTACGGTAAGAACTCGTTCCAGTCCCGCTGATGGCTGCTAATAATTTTGCCTATCATAGCGTTCATCGTTCGATGAAAACGCTCTATGAGCCCATTACAACTTGCGTGATAGCTACTCGTTCTGACCTTGTCTATTCCTAACAACCGACAAAGCTCCTTAAAAAGGTGGCTTTCAAAATTTGTGCCCTGATCCGTGAGAATTTGTAGGAGTGCCCCATACCGGACAATTACTGTTTCTACTAGGGCCTTAGCAACTGTGGTAGCTTCCTGGTTGTAGAGTGGCACTGCTTCTACAAATTTTGTAAAATTATCCATGATTGTAAGGATGTACTGGTGTCCCTTACGACTGCGTGGGTGTGGTCCGGTTATGTCAATGGATAAACGCTCCCATGGTTCCCCGCTGGGCAATGGCTGTAAAGGGCCTTGTTGTGGAGGCTTACCTCTCCGATATTGACAACACTGCGGGCAGCGTCGACAAAACCGCTGCACTTCCTGCGACCATCCAACCCAGTATGCCCTGCGCCTAATTTGCATCCTCGTCCTGCGGATCCCTAAGTGCCCACCAGTTAATCCAGTATGCGCTAGCCTTAGAAACTCTTCGCGTAGAGATTTCGGCAATAGCAACTGCTCGACTCCATCTATGCGCTTCCTGTACATGACTCCGTCTTTCATGCACAAGCTTTCTTTCTGGTGCCAGTACACCTTAACAGTCGCGCTCTCATGCAGTATTTCAACAAGGTCAGGTGCTCGTCCTCCTTCCTCTAACCACTGGCGTACTATCCTTAAGTCCGGATCCTCACTCTGTGCCTTCAGAATAGAATCGCTATCCTCTACCGTCGGCTCTGGCGTTGAAGTTACTACTTCACTAGTGGCAGCTACAGTCAGCACTTCATCTTCAACTCCACACTGCCTACACGGCTTTCTTGAAAGGGTGTCAGCGTTTCCATGACGATGCCCCGGCCGGTGCAGGATCTCGAAATCAAATTCAGCCAATCTCTCCAGCCACATACCTTGCTGTCCTATAGGCTCTGGCGTCCTTTGTAACCATCTAAGTGCAGCATGGTCTGTCCTCAACACAAAATGTCGGCCTAGCAGATACTGTCTATAGTACTTAGTGAAGTAGACAACAGCTAGTAATTCTCTCCTGGTAACGCAGTACCGCTGTTCAGCTGCAGAAAGAAGCCGGCTGCCATATGCAATCACTCTTTCCTCTCCATCAATATTCTGTGAAAGCACAGCCCCAATTCCGATGTTGGACGCATCGCAGTCCAACACATAAGCCATTCCTTCCTTAGGCAGCGTCAAGACCGGCGCCGTCGTCAATAATGCCTTAAGGCGGTCGAATGCCTCCTGGCATTCCTCAGTCCAAGAAAACGCATGACCCTTCTTAGTTAAGGCGAACAAAGGAGCAGCCAGCGATGAAAAATCTCTAACAAATTTCCTGTAATAGGAGCAGAGGCCTAAAAATGCACGAAACCTCTCTTAATTTACTAGGAACCGGCCACTCAGTAACCTCAGAGATTTTTGACGGATCCACTGCCACTCCATCTGGCGATACTATATGTCCCAGGAAACCAACCGTTCTGCGCAATAGCAACCTGTTGATATCCGCTTCGGAGGTCCAGCGTACTGTACCAGCTAGCCCCTGACACTTACTTGGCTTCAGCTTTTAATTAGCTTCTCTCAGCCTTTGCAATATTTGTTCCAACCTCTCTAGATGCTGATCAATGTCTTTTCCAAAGATGATAACATCGTCTAGATACACCAAGCACGTTTCAAAATTCAATCCAGAAAGGACAAGGTCCATAAGTCTTTGAAACGTCGCCGGAGCGTTACACAATCCATAGGGCATCACAATCCACCTAAATGTTCCTCTCCGAGTGACGAAAGCAGATTTATCCGCATCCTTCGGATCCAAGCCAACCTGGTGATATCCGCTTCGGAGGTCCAGCGTACTGTACCAGCTAGCCCCTGACAGCGCATCCAAACACTCGTCACAACGAGGCAGAGGATACGAATCCTTCTTCGTCTTCTCATTTAGACCTCTATAATCGATGCAAAATCTCATCAATCCATCTTTCTTTCCTGCTAAGACAACATTGGCCGCCCACTCGCTCGCTGCAGGCTCTATAATCCCATCTGCCAGCATCTGCTCTAGTTGGTTATCAATCACCTCCCTATACGCAAACGGTTGCCGTCTCAGCGGTTGCCGCACAGGAGCAGCACTCCCTGTGTCTATCCGATGCATAGCAGCTGATGTCCTTCCGATGTCTCGCTCATTCTGTGAAAATACATCCTGGTATTCATCCAACAACTTACTCAAACGTTCCCTCACATCTGCCGGCACATCCTCTGGGATGTCACTCATCAAAACATCTTTGACGCCTGAGACCTCCTCACTCACCTTATCTTCCATCCTATGCTCACGAGATTGTACTTGTACTGGGTGCAATCCCCCTAGTGGCTTATCTTTTTCTAGTTTGACTACTTCCTCCGTCAAATTTATCACGCGGATTTGCGGTGTGCCAGCGCCCTCCCCTACAACTACCCGGGCAACATGGACTCCCGGCTGAAGCTCTCTGGCCTCAGTCATCCAAGCCGGTGCCGTCTGGTTCAAATCCAAATATAGGGTTTTTGCGCTAATATCTTGCTGGCACTTCGGCGGAACAATTACCTCTTCCGCGACTATCACCCGTCTGCACCATGCAGATCCATTACCTTTTACTAGGGGAATCCTTTTTTGCCCAACAAAAAGCGCACCAGTCCCAAAACCCAAGCGGCAGCGGTGTTGTCGAAGCCAGTCCATGCCCAGCATTGCCTCAACTATTTGGTCAGAAACTAAAAATGTTGTAGTTAGAGCAAACCCACGCCACATCTTAAGTGGGACCGTGACCTCCCCTAGGACATTAATTTCCGTCCCGTTAGCAGCCATCAAGCAGCGAGTACAAGGTTTAAGTTCTAACCCTTCAACAGCTGACAAAGGCACAAGGCTCACCTCCGAACCGGTGTCGGTCAGGCACAGCTGGGTCTTTCCGTCGATGGATCCCCGAATGTAGATTGCCTTGTTGCTGGCTCTGTTGGACGTCCGAGAGCGCGTGGTGTGGTTCACTGCGGCGTCTCCGTCAGTGACTTGCTCCTCCGGTCCGGCGGTGGTGGCGTTAGGAGTGCGATTGGTGAACCGTCGTCGTCCCTGACGACAGTCCCGAACGATGTGGCCAGGACGACCACACCCGAAGCAGACCGCTGTCCGGCCATAGGTAGGCCGGTTCGACGATGAGTTGGTGGCTCCTTGGTTGGCATCGAGGTTCGCTTCTTGGAGCCTCGACGCGTTGTTCGTCCAGCTCTCGAATTGTCGGTCGATCCGTGCTTCGATCTCCCGTTGCCATCTCTTCTGCTCTTCCCTTTGTGTTGCCAGGAACCGGTCCAGTTGAGATTGGAGTTGACTTGCAGCGTCGGCCTCAGCGGTCCCGCGCACACGATTGGGCGGTCTCCGCCGATCCTCCGACTCAGACGTTCTTTATTAGGCTTCCAGTCGTAGAGCTGTGCGGTATGCCTCGTCTAACGTCTTCGGTTCGCGTTCCCGAACTTTCAGCGACAGCTCTCGATCTCGTAGGGCCTCCAGGAAAGCGTCTTTGGCGACTATCTCGGTAGTCTCGTTCGATGGTACTGGGTAGGCCAGCACCACCAATCTTCGTATGTCGTGGAGAAGGGTACTCAGCGTCTCGTCCTGGCGTTGACGACGATAGTACAACTGCGCTCTGAAGGTCTCCGCTTGTCCCTCAGTGCCGTATCGTTGTCGTAGACGCACCACAAGTTCTTCGTACGTGACATCGGGTTGCGAACCGAAGTCCCATAGCAGCTGGGTCGCCGCCTTGTCCAAAGCACAACGCAAGAAATCGACCGTGTCCTCCGGAGTCCATGCATTGTGGCGTGCGCAGACTTCAAATTGTGTAAGGAAGGAGTCCAACGACCCCGTCCCGTCGAACTTCCCCGGCTTCATCGGTGCTTTCCGGTAGCCGAGAACAACACCGGCGTTCTCCAGCGGTTTTGGCCTACTTGGTAATTCCATTCTTACACGCGACGGTTTTGGCTTCGTCGATCCCGGCTCATCGAAATCGATGCTTTCCAGGAGTTGGTCCGGGTCGAAGGTGGCCCTCTTCGACGTCTTGTTCGCCGCAGGGGTCGACGTACTTGGCTGAAAGGGCGTCGGTTCTCCCACAATACAATACAATACAACTAAAAATTTATAGCGCGCTTCAACAAGACAAGTCTTGCACAGAAGCGCGTTGCGCTACACTTCTAGTCATTGTACAATGTGAATAGGTGAGTTTTTAATTTAGATTTGAATTGTGCTACAGATGCACATTGACGGACTGTAGTTGGAAGACTGTTCCACTCTGTAGGTCCTGAGACCGAGAAGGCACGACTACCAAACTTCCGGTTTGTGCGAAGTAGAGCAAAATCCCCTCGCGTGGCCGATCTGAGTCCTCTGGAATTGGAAGCAGAACATGGCGTGACCATGGATGTCATGTACAAGGGAGAGGTTCCAGAGTTGATATGGTACATCAGGAGGCAGACTTTGAAGGCGATACGGGCACGGATAGGAAGCCAGTGTAGTTGTTGCATGTATGGCGTGATGTGATCTCTAGGACCGAGACCTTTTACTAGACGAGCAGCCGTGTGAAGAACAGATGACAGAGGTTGTAGTGTCGATGAAGGAAGACCGGATAGGACAGAGTTGCAGTAGTCGAGGCGAGAGATGACGAGGGCTTGAACAAGGATACGGAGGCAGGTTTCATTTAGGCAGCGTTTCACTTGTCGAATTCGGCGAAGGTGGAAGTGGCATGCTCTGGAAATGGAGGAAATGTGATGAGTCATGTTAAGAGTGTAATCTAGCATTACGCCAAGGTCGCGGACCACATCGGAGGGTGAAATGGAACAGTTTGAGTCGAGCTTAATGGTTTTCATTTGTTTATCGTCATCCGAACTGTTTCGACGATCGAACCAGATAAGTTCTGTTTTGGTGGCATTTAACTTCAGGCGCATCGATGCACACCAGGATTGGATATCACGGACGCATGCCGCAATTTTAATTTTGATGTTACCAATGTTCTTTCCAGACAGCTTTATGTAGAGCTGGGTGTCGTCAGCATATAAGTGGATCATGAGATCGTGCTGTGATGCAATGTTAACAATGTTGGAGGTGTATAGAATGAAGAGAAGTGGTCCGAGAATGGATCCTTGTGGGACGCCGAAGAGGACAGAAAATATTTTCGATGAGCATCCACCGAGTTTGACACTGTGAGATCTCAAGGAAAGGAACGAGGCAATCCATTGAATAGCTAAGGCAGTAACACCAAACTGTACTTGCAGGATTTTTAGAAGAATAGTATGGTCCACACAGTCAAAGGCAGCTGAGAAATCCATTAGTAGTAGAGCGGTGATACATCCGGAGTCAAGAGCCAGAACAATATCATTGTAGACTTTGATGACGGCGGTTTCGGTGGAGTGATGGCGACGGAAACCAGATTGAGTGGGCGGTAGTAGATGATGTGATTCAACGTAGTCGGATAATTGCTTGTGGATCACACGTTCGACTATTTTCGAGATGAACGACAAGTTTGAGATGGGACGATAGTTGGCCGGGTCTGTCGGGTCGAGTCCTGGTTTCTTGACACGAGGTCGAATGATGGCACGTTTATGTTTAGTGGGTAAGGACGCCTGAGTTACAGAAACATTGATGAGGAAGGCAAGGATAGGAGCGAAAACAGTGGAGAGAGATTTGAGTAGCCAGACAGGTGCAGAGTCCAATTCGCATTGCTTTGTCGAAGAATCGTTTACAAGTTTTTCAACTTCGGCGGTTGTGACTTCATCAAACTTGCACAATGATTGAGCAGGAAGTGGTAGAGCTGAGAAATCCGGCATCGGTGCATCTTTTGTCGATTCGCGAATCACGTCTATTTTATTCTCAAAGTAGTCAAGGAGCGTGTCTGGAGAGATGAGCGGGGAGGTGTCTTGAGGTGGGGTGAGTAACGTGTTAAGGGATTTCCACGTCCAACAACGAGTAAATTATCGTCCGCTCTTCGTCCGTCATTTTCGCTCGAGAGAAGGAATCTTCAAAAATCACTCACCAGTCGTCGAACTCAGTGAATTTCCGGCAAACAGTCTTTTCCGAACAGAATCCTAAACCCGTACTTCTGGTACCAATTTGTCGCGAACTACTACTTCCAGGGGACCGAACTTCTGTAAGGTGTTTCCGATAAGGCAGCCGACGGCTCGTGTCGCGACTTCAGGATGCCTCGATCACGACCGTCGCTAATATCCGTCGAGTTCGACTTCAGCTTTTTGGCCAAAGATTTAAAATAAGAAAAGACTGTTTTCGCCGTAAATTAAAACTCTTTATTTCACAACGACCGAGATTCTTCCTTATTCGACACTGTACCTTTAAATAATATATCAAACTAGCGCTTGAAAACTTGTAATATCACGAAGAGCTACGATAACGATCCAGACGAACATCCACAAGCGAGAGAGAGCGAACACACAAAGAACAGAACACGCTTGCTCTATACAAGGTCCTTATATCAAGCCAAGCGAACTGGCGAATTTTCGCCACCTAGTAAATCTTATTAACATGCGCGGCTCAATCAAGAGAATGTCAGCCAACAGGCAAAACCTTTAAGCTAACAAATTTATCCGTCAGACCATCAAACACAGGCAAATACTGTCTAAAAGTTAGCCGGAAATGACACGGCGAAATTACAAAGTTCAATACAACGTTCAACGCCTTGGCGAACACCCAAAGGTTCGCCACCGCCTTGGCGTACATACATAATCCTCAAGGCCCATTCCGGCCAACCAAACACCCAAAGGTTCGCCAACACAGAAACCTATTTCCGTCACAGTAGTTTTTCACATGGCAGAATTTTCATGAGGCCCCACTAGGCACGTCTTAGCCAGAAAATTCTGAGCAAATTGGTTTTATAAAATACAAAAGGCAATCGGAATAACATTTTGCATGAAGAACTTTTGGAAACCCTGGAAATCGGACTTGGACCTCTTTGGACTAGGCCTACTCTCTGGAAACCCCCTTTGATTTGGTTTGGCCTCCCGGAAATCGGACTTGGACCTCTTTAGGACTACTCTCTGGAAACTCGATCCCTCTGATCTGACGTAGCGCTCGTGAATAGGCTGGTGTCCTGCGCTTGGCCTTCGAGTGGCGCTTTAGAAGTTTGAAGATTACGATTACGATTGTAAATGTAGGCCTATACGAATTCGAAAATCTCTGCAGTCTGCATTTAGGCCTAAAGTAAAATAAAGGACTCACATTTTCATTAAAATAGCGATTGAGTAGTCCGACTTGACAATTTTTGTAAGGAAAACAAGTCTTGGTCTGAATGTGATTTTTTGGGTCTTGGTCTCGGTCTTGGTCTTGAGGTCAAAGTCTTGGTCTTGGTCTCGAGGTTCAAAGTCTTGGTCTTGGTCTCGAGGTTCAAAGTCTTGGTCTTGGTCTTGAGGTTTAAGCAGTCTTGTTGTCAAGACCTTAAACCTCAAGATCAAGACCAAGACCAAGACCTTGAACCTCGAGACCAAGACCAAGACCAAGACCTTGAACCTCGAGACCAAGACCAAGACCAAGACTTTGAACCTCAAGACCAAGACCAAGACCAAGACTTTGAACCTCGAGACCAAGACCAAGACCCAAAAAAATCCCATTCAGGCCAAGACTTCTTTTCCTTACACAAAAAATTGTGGAGTCGATATTTTAATGAAAACGTGAGTCGTTTATTTTATTCAAGCAAATGAACTTTAAATGCAGACTGCAGAGAATTCCGAATTCGTATTTACAAAAGTCCTTCATACAAACTGTTGTTCCAAATGCCTTTTGTATTTTATAAAAAAAAACAATTCGCTCAGAATTTTCTGACCAAGACGTGCCTTGTGAGCCTAATAAAAATTCCACCACGTGAAAAAATACTTTCCATAGCTTCTGAATTCGCTGGCACACACAGTAACTATTCAAGCACTGGATGTAAATGTACAAATCGTGAGCCTTTTTGATATCCTACCATGGTGTATCAGACCGTCTGGCTTCAGAAACAAGTCTCGACAGGGCTTCCATATACAGCATAGCTTAGTTGCTGCTGCCAATGGGTTTTCCTGACCAACAAGACTTGCATCCGTCCGTAGGTATTTGTTGTAGGTTATGATGCAAACAGGTTTGATAAGTTTTAAAATTCTTGAGTTTTGTTAAATGACTGTTCATATTGACAGCCGGTCTTGGTCTTGGTCTTGCGAGACCAAGACCAAGACTTTGAACCTCAAGACCAAGACCAAGACCTTGAACCTCAAGACCAAGACCAAGACCTTGAACCTCAAGACCAAGACCAAGACCAAGACTTTTGAAAACGAACTCGAGTGCACTCGAGACCAAGACCTCGGTCTCGAGGACAACAAGTCTGGGTTTAAGGTCTTGACACAAGACTGCAGACTGTAGGAGATTCCCTTGTTACCCTTGTAGACCTAGCCTCTCTTAATTCTTACACCACGGCCTACCGGGCCTAGCCTAGTAGACAGTGGCGTAGCTAGGGGGGCAGGGGGGGACATGTGTCCCCGGGCGCCATGGGAAGGGGGCGCCAAAATGAGGGTTAAGATAAATAATTTTACTCTTAATTTTGATGCAGTTTTAACTAATTTATCACAAATGAATGCATAAGATTTAATTTTAGCGCCCCAAATATATCCAATTATAATCCTCATTACTTACAAATCAGTTCTTAGGTATGATTTTGGCGCCCCATTGAGCACAAAGGGGAAACATGCATGTACTGTCTGTATTTTCATATTTTATTTCATTAACAAAAATTAAAATTGCCATTCGATTATGTGGAAAATGTGAAATAGTAAAACGGGGTGGGGGGGGGGGGAGGGGGCGCCAAATTCATAGTTCGTCCCCGGGCGCAAAATATCCTAGCTACGCCACTGCTAGTAGATCGAGTCGACGACGACATAACAGCTAGGGTCCGCAGACGGACGCACTAGACGCACACGTGCGTCCACCGACCAAATCAAATCCATACAAGGAATACTGCAGGCATCGCATCGATATTTTTGTTAAACGGCTTAACAGCATGATGCATGTTAGGAATTAGATGTTATCTAAATTGAAGTTCTTGTTGTTGCGCTTGTCACTATACTCACTACTCTATCTATGGCAGCTAGGCCCACTCAATTTTCTTAGTTAGGCCTATAATAATATTATGAGTAAGAGCTGTGTCGCCCGATGCGCTGTCAGCGCGTAGAAGCACAGAATAGATAAAACGTATAGATCTATTCTGTGGTAGAAGGTCAGGATATGAGCATTAATTTCCTTTGGATATGAGTAAGAAAATTGAATATATCTGCCACAGATATATGTTAGGCCTATATATCTATCAGCTATATGGTAGCAAAGCGATGGGAGGTTGCGCGTTCAATTTTTAAGCCTGCGGGCGCCCCTGTGACATAATAATTATCTTAAATGAGTAGCCTTGGCCTATAGCAGGGCCTACAATCGCGTGTCTTCCGCGTCCTGACACGAGGTGTGCAGTTGACTGTCCGATGTACACTTGATTAGACTGGAGTGTGCAGTGTAATTGCTTTTAAGAGATTAGCTCACGTCAACCACACACGATATCTTTAGAATACCGGTACCTGAAATTTTACTTACTAGTTCAAAATTATTACAGTTTGACGGTTTGAGGAAGACTGTGCAATTGATATTCAAATTAGGCCTATATATTAGGGTGACCATTTATTGGCCTTCAAAAACCGGGACACTTTTTGTAACGCACTTTTTGGCACCTCTTATCGGCTGGGCAAAAGAAAACAGTTGATCAATACAAATGAGAACCTGCATACTAGCTAGTTGCCATATAGGCCTAGGGTATCTTAATATTATCAATCTATATTACTTTTATTCTTAGATTACCACGTTTCACATTGTATGCATTTGAAACGTGGAACGTGAGGAAGGAAGAAATTGATAGAATCAGATAGATAGATGAGAGACTGATAGAGTAGACTGAGATAGAGTAGGCTATTATAAAGTACAGTAGTCAGTAGAGTCGAGTAGATTAGAGTAGTAGACTGAGGGGGTTCAATCTCCAGTCTTTCTTAGGACCCCCACAGTTAAGTCTTCATTACGCATCCTAGGGGGTCGACGTTTCCAACCCCCTCAGTTGTGCTGGTGTGATTTATTCGGAGTATTTGACAAAGAGAATTATTTCCATGGTGTATAATGTATGTATTTTTTATTTTCCCATAGCGTTTTCTGTACTTTCTGCATTATCTGCACTAAGCATTTTCAAAAATCATACCCGTCGTACTGAAATGAAATTGTAATATTAAAATTTTCACGTTAGGCTTTAATATTTTATATAGCCGTTTAGCTAAACTTACTAAAGATATAATAATAAAAAACAAACTGTTCTGTCATTATGATTTCCTTTTGGATTACAAACTATTTACTAATAACTATTAGTTCTATCATTTACAAAGAACTGAGTTTCCAAGAAAGTTGACAATTTCTTTTACTTCTCAGAAACCGGGACAATTTTGCTCTTTCACAAAAGTCGTCGGGACACCGGGACACAACACATAAAACCGGGACATGTCCCGGGAAACCGGGACGTATGGTCACCCTACTATATATTGAATCATTTGAAATTCAAATGATATTCCTCCTTGGCGATGTTGATGGCGTCAACCAATTGGTTTTTTAAAGCTCATCTATATTAAACCTTTTATTGTATTTTATAAAGCTAATAGGCCTACTGAATGAGGAATCATATGAAGTCGAAATATTGATGTTCCGAATCTTCTGTACTTTGGTTCCGAATATTCGGGTATGCCAAAAAGTCCAGATGGCTGCCAATTTGTTTTTTAACATTAGGCCTACACCTCATAACTTATTTGGCTATTGAAACCTCTCAAATCAATATTTCTCTCAGTTTTGAAGCCCATCTTCCACTTTCCCTGAAAAAGCAGCCTCTCCAGAAATGATTCGACATGGATTGGAACAGGTGAAAAAGACAGCTGAGCACCTCCGCCCACGCCATATGTGTCTGCGTTAGTAGTAAACCAACTACTCTTAAGACCTCGCCAAAAATGCAGTGGACCTGCTTGACAGCTTCGAGAAGACAAGTATGTGGTGATTCTAGGTGGGCTTCACACTGAAATGTCTTTGTGGAGCACCATAGGAGATCTTCTGCGTGGGTCAGGAAACTCGGGATGGCTTGAAGCCCTGAAAGAAGCTGGGCTAGTGAAGACTGAAGCAGCAGCCACAGCTTTTCTGAAAGTATCAAATACAATGAGAACAAGATATGCCCATCATTTCAGTGTTGTGGTACTTGACAGCCTTCTGAGGCATGCCTATGAGAACTGAAATGACCCTTGAGGATTGGGTCGTGGTAGCTTCTCAACAGAGTCCAACGTTCAAGTTCTGGTTACTCATACACAAGTGCCAAGAGATCAGGGATCACTCATGTTCATCGAGGCACATCGACAATGGAAGTTTGAACTCATGGTCACAACCCTGCAGAAACTTTGCCTCATTCTTTGTTCTTGATCACCAGAAGACCCTTCCATTCTGGAACGCTGGAATTGTGACTGGCCTGGAAATCATCCGTGTCGTTGGAGAGTTTAGTGGTGAACATGACAACGATGACGATCAAGAACTCCCTGATCATGAGAAGGGATATGCACCTTGGGACCGATTTCAGCGCCACGTCAAAGACCTGACTGAGGTGTTGATGAGCAAGGGGAATCCTTCTGAGGACAGTGAAGATCTGGTAACGTTAGACAACCGGGTGTGCGAGTTTGCGGCTGCTGCCCTATCTGTCCATGAAGTTGAGTCAAATGGACAAAACCGGACTTCAGGAAGAGTGTGCTTGACTCAAATGAAACACGTCTGACAGCTATAGGCTCCGAAACTGAACTATTACCGGTATTATGGAAGTGCTAAAATCCCGAGAAAAGCGGGCTTGGGGCTTGGGAGGGATCTCAATAAACACTGAAAAGAGTCAATAACGCTGAAATTAAATTAAAATAACTAAATTATTGTTTTTATTATTAAAATAAATAAATTATTTTGTAGTAGCTGAAAAAAGGTGCCAGAATGCCATTTCGGTGCGTTCTGGCTGAAAAAAAACACTGCATGGAAGCCAGTACGAGTAGCGCCATTTCTGTTGATTGGAAGCTAGTTGCGCCAGATGTTCTCGACTTATAGTTATTGACGGTGTAGTATACATTCATAAACGATACATTCATAAATGTATCAGTACTCCATACAAACATCCAAGGCATGACCTTTGATTCATATTGCTACAAGTTCTTCTGCCCAACAGTTCACTACGAGTTTAAACGATCGTCAAGAGTAGCCATTGTTTGGGACCTAGTGTCATGCATTGACAATAAAAGGAGGGACCAGGGAAAACCGAGGAACAGGCACCGACATGTACCTGCTACTGCCAAAGTCCCAGGAAATTGGCAGAAGTTCCTGGCTAAAGTTGATAACAAGAAGGCTAGTGAGGGTTTTGAATCCCCACGCTTCAAGAAGTCTCATTTTTGTATCTGAGTGCTTTCCCCTCGGACCAAAATTGTTCTATAGACCCTTACCTTCAAATTGGTACTGAAAGGGAACTTTTGTATTGAAACGAAAGGAGCAAAATACTTGAGCATGCCCCCCCCACTAGTGTGGTCTTTGTCGGTGTGCGGAGCAACGAGGAAGAATTCGGGGTTGTCCCGAATATGCTGAAAATACACTACAGCTCGATTTCCCAAAAACAGTTTTATAGAAAGAGGTCGAAATCCCAAAAACTATTCAAATATTCCCAAAATTAAATTGTAATGTTTGAAATAGAACACCCTCTTTAAAAATGAACTGTTGAAGTTTGAACTCTTATACATGACGTAAATCGATTTCGGGATCCAGCCAAAGTTCGTTTCGGGGATTCGGGTTGTTGGGATTCGCTATGCACCCAGGAAGACTGGCCGTCCTGGAAGGCTGGTCCTCACTGCGGATGTATTTTAATAGTTTAACAACATCATTTAAAGTGCCTTTATGGCATCAATTCGTCTATTTGAAAAAGTGTGTACTATACTCAAATTGAGTGAAGTACGTTGTTGTAAGTCAATTTCTTCAGGTGGAATCTATGAAACTCATGGATATGCATGAAACAAGAACAGGAATGATGGGTGATAGGCCATTTTGCTCTCCTTGACTGTTGCATTCTTCGGATATGGCTTGTTAGTAGAACCTTGGTTCAGGACAGCTGCTGGATCATGTGGTATCAGCTGCTGTGTTTGGAATGTCCTCGCATTTGGAATCGTCTGCCCAAAAGGCTCAACTTGCCAACCCACTATTGTCAGTTAAATCACTATTTGACTTCGACCTGCTGCTACCAACCCATCATCCGTGCCTCAGATTCAGATTTAGTGAATGTGAGTGTAATAAGTGATTTAAAGAAACCAAGTGTTAATGAACCTAACATTGAGTTGCCAAATAACACACCCTGAAATGTAAAAACTAAACTCAAATTTATTAACAGAAATTCACTCATTAACAACAGTGTTTGAAAATATGAACATCAAAAACATAAGATTGATTTCATTGTGCAAATGAAATCAATTTGGCCTACAGCTCAATGAAAATAAATGAATAACAATCATATCAAGCTTCGTATAGTTGACCCGCTGCACAGACGAGTTCCTATTGTTTCTGGAGTAAAAACATCTATAGTTTTGATGGGAAAAATAACTGGCACAAGAACATTCCAATGATTGCCGTAACAGGACGATCCAAAGCATTCAAAGCCAATATGACAACTCCAGTTATAATTATGGCTATAAACATTTAAAAATTCAAATACATCTAATATGAAGAACTCTGCAGAAATTAACACTTCACCAACAAAAGGTTACAAAGATAAATATTGTAACAGAAATTCATGCACATACATAAGCAAACAACTTAAACAAGTACAACTTCCAAAACACTTAATCATAACATGAAATCTGGTGTAGCATGGCCCACATTACCAGGTATTTCACAACCTGTTCATAATTAAGTACTTGCTGAGGCTTTCGAACATAGCATTATGTTTAGTTTCTGGTATACGAATAGACTAAAAAGTAATTAAAAATGCATGACTGATAAGAACAACTAAAGCACAGCGGTTAAACCAGCACTGAAGAAGTACAGAAATAATAATTTATTGATATATTCTCACACTGTTTCAGTAAACTTAAGTTCAGAAACCATTTTTAAATGTGTACAGACCAAAATAATATAACAGAAAATTATTAACAATTCTGCGATAGCATTCAAAATTTTCTCACAAGTACTCAAAATTTCAAATAACTGGTCATAATTCATTCATTGGTTAATCAATGGTCCAGTAAGAAGTGGCAACATCTATAAAAACATAGTAGTAGCAGTCTGTAGTAAACTTGCAACAATAACATTCACTGTAATTATCATTCCTTCTGTCTTGCTGCTGATTTTCACAATCATTGTCATCAAACATGAAAACTTTGTTAGCGTGTCAAAATTGCTAAATATAAATGTGTGTGTTTCTGTGTGTGTATATATATATATATATATATATATATATATATATATATATATATATATGTGTGTGTGTGTGTGTATATATATATATATTAGGGTGGTCCACAAAAATAAAGTGTGAGCTAGAGACCAGGCCACCCTCTCAGTTTTTTACACCTGTCAATAGTATTACTGAGGCAAAATTTCAGCTTCTTATTCCAACTGGAAGATTGTGCTCAATGACAAATAAATATTACCATATAGTAGTATTTGCTGTAAATCTCGATGCCTTATAACTTGGTCAACATTTATCATGGAGATGAGCTTGAAATAGTTTCTGTTGTGTTATCAGACTTACTTACTTACTGGTACTTGAAACAAAAAAGTGTACAGTTCTTGTTGAAGGTCATAGTGCCTACTTCCTGTGTTTTGGGCTGACATGTTTTCATAAGTGAATTTTTACATTACAATTGCTGCAGCGCTTGGCTGTGGTCTTTCTGTCCTGCCACTTTCGCGTAACATAGTGCGTAAGAAAGCCAGGATAGAGCATGCTGAAGCTGTAAGATATGAATTTGTACCAGATTAGCCACTGGTACTACACTGGGTTGAGTAAACCCTGCCTAAGATCTTTGGAGCATGAAATGTCGACCGCCTGCCAGTGCTGCTTTCAGGTGATGGTGTGAATAAGCTCCTCTTTGTGCCCAAATTAGCATTTGGGACAGGATACAATGAATTCATGGTCGTTCATATTCTTCTGAAGTTGTGAAAACTCACAGTTGACAAGGTTCAAGCCTTGAGCTTTGATACAATGTATGTCAACACTGGGCATTTCAACGGATTGTGTGTTCTGCTGGAAGACAAATAGGCTGAGAGCTCTTGTGGTTGGCCTGCCGTCATCATGTAATTGAATTGATTTTAGCCAAAGTATTCACCTTGTGCTGCAGTCCACCTGTTCTCCATAAATCCCAATCTTCAAGAGATTTAAAGCTGCTGGGAAGGTGTGACACATGTCAACTTCCGAGGACTGGAAGTCATATCCGACACTGCAGCCCCCATGAAACAGCGTCAGTTTTCTCAAGGGGTTTGCTGAAAGAAATTCAGAGATCAGAGACAACTACCAAGAGCTCATTGAGCTGACAGTGGTTGTCCTTGGAAGTCAGTCTTCAATCATTCACTGGAGAGCCCTGGGCCAATTCACCATGCACATTGGATGGCCAAGTTACTGTATGCAATCAAAATCTAACTTTTTCGCGATCAGATTCATTGATTTTTGAAGTTTGGTGCCTTGTTTTACGCAAAGGCATGTACAAAGGCCCCACTTGCTGCTGAAGCTCAAGAACAAGTTCTATCACTTTGGATTGGTCTAGGACAATATGAGTCTATTGACTGTGACGTTAGCGTTGCTGTCAGGACTTTCCTAAAAAACGACTTGAGGTACCTTTCAGACGAGGCTGTAGGTCTGGCACTGTTCTCAGACCAACTTCCTGTAAGAGATAAAGGGAAGATTGTCGACCAGCTTCCTGTAAGAGATAAAGTGAAGATTGTCCAGAGAATGACTGCAAGACCAACTTCCTGTAAGAGATAAAGTGAAGATTGTCTACAGAATGACTGCAAAGCCTGGTGAAAGAAGGTGAGAAGTGATGCTAAGGTACTGAAAGAGGGTTTTGTGTGATTTTACAACCCACTGAGCACTGACAGTACTGTCACACCTGAAGATGAGTAGCTTTTGTGTTACACTTCAACCACAGAAATGGATCGAGAATGAGGATTATAAGCAAGGCAGATAGATAATTCAGCAGTTGAGAGTGGTGAACGACACGGCTGAGAGGGTGCGAAGTTGTTCGAGGAATTCTACTGACTCATCACCAATGATGAAGAAGAAAAGTTATTTCTTCTTCAAGTGGTCGAGGCAAATAAGAAAGCTGTTCTCACTCACACAAGAAAGAAGTCTGCTGTTGACGCAGTGCTTGCAAAGCCTTGCAGTTTCTAGAGTCAAATACTGTAACGGGTGTTGAAATGATAAAACAAGAACAATCGACATTCGATATTCATGGACTGGACGATGTTTTTGACATTTTTGGATATTTCAAATTCATTAAACCTTCTGAAATTTTACAGTTCCATCTGCCTAACTGTTCTTGTATTACATATGTTGTCAAATTACAGTAATATTTGATCTGTATTGAAATAAAATGCATTTGTATGCTCAACACACTCATTTCTACAATTAATGTCTATTTATCGGAATATGACTAAGTAACATAGTCCGTGAGCATCGTCTTCCAGTTGGAGTAGGAAGCTGAAATTTTGTCTCAATAATACTATTGATAGGTGTAAAAAACTGAGAGGGTGGCCTGGTTTCTAGCTTGAACTTTATTTTTTACCATGTGTCTGTGGACCACCCTAATATATATATATATATATATATATATATAATATATATATAATCTGGTTGATTAAAATTTGAAATACATGAGGAATTACTGCAAGTCTTTCCTCACTATAAAATTATTTCGATTTGTATAAACACTGTATTAACTTAATTTGAATTGCTGTTTTAACCAACCAATTCATTATTTGGAGCTCACCATACGTCAGTAGTAAAATCACCACAAACTGCATTATTTAAAAATCTTTAAAATTCTATTTCAACTGCACTGTTTTCGGTTTTGATGCCACGATTCTATTAAATTTAAATAACAATATTTACATGTCATTAAAAAGAATAACACAGACACATCATAACTGTTACAAGTTTAAGGTCATCATCAGAGAAATAAAAGCTTTTGTCTACAAAAGGCTGTACCCCAACGTCATCAATGACAGGCTACCTGTTACAAAGCAAAAATTCTATAAAGTAACTGAGTGTTAGGAGCAGCAATTCTGAATTTGCACAAATAAAAAACTTCAAAACATAACAAACTTAAATTTAGCATAATTTAAACAATAATTTACCAAATAATTGCTTAAAGCAACAATTTGGCTCTAACTTAAAACAGGACTCGAACAAGGATATGATAAAAAAACCTCAACACACCCACCATCAATTTCTTACATATCAATCCAAATTTAAAATATAGTGTCAAGTACCAAGTACTATATGTAATCACGTCACAGGTTATTTGGTCAAGTTGTGTTTTTGTCTCCCATATTACATACTACTGGGCATTCAATAACAAGGCACTCATTTCCTTTTCCTATGACCTGAGCCAGCCAGGGATGAATTCCAAGTCCTGGACATGTGGTCAGTGCATCACACAACCTGCTGATTACCTGCCTCCTGATGCCAGTATTAAAGGCTTCGTTCTTGACGCAGGCATAAAACGAAAGCTGTTATCACTGTGTTGTGCCAACTAAAGGACTGTGAGAAAACAAAGTAACCTTGTTTAGAGATGGCATGGTGGCTGAGCAGCTAATGCAGCAGATTTTCACCTTTGTAACATCGGTTCTAATCCAGGACTTGTCAAGTGAAAATGACACTCGTATCGTATCGTATCTAGTAATTTATAAGGCGCCTCTCGCAGTATAAACTATTCAGAGGCGCCCTCAGTGCATGAGCCCTGTGGAAACAGAAACGTCTTGAGCAAGCGAGTAGATGCTGGGGAGATTCCCATCATGAGTTTAGTTCGTAGTCGAGATGGAAGACCATTCCAGGCAGAGGGACCTATCACAGCAAAAGCTCGACGTTTGGCCAGAGTGGTCCTAGTACGAGGGACAAAGAGATCAAGACAGCCAGCAGAGCGCAAAGAACGAGCAGAAGTTGCAGAGAGAGATTGCCGCATAAGGTCAGAGAGGTATTCTGTTTTTGTTACAGAACTGCATAACCTTGGAAGCCATCATCTTTGATTACAAGTGCCCCTTAAATCCAATACGCATATTCAAATGTGTGGGCTACAGAGCACAAATCTTAACTGACTTTAGTTCCCTGTGAAAGTCAACTGTAATCACAAGATTATTGCACAAATCTAAGAGCAGTGACCAGACACACAGCATATGCTTGTGCAATCATTTTCATGCCTAGTTGTCAAGTTGGAGTTTCAGCAGTTTAAGTTCTCTTTGATTGCTTTCATCTCCTCTCATGTCTTTGAAGGTGGGTGAGCAAAATTCAGTGCTTGCAGCATTATCTTAATGATCAATAAAAAATCCACTAAAACTAAAAAGACTGAACAAAATTCATCAAACATTAGTTTGTGTACCAGCAATAAAAGCAAAACAGTGCCTTAAACTGCCTTACATCTTAATAATGACTGTAGTAAACTGGCAACTTTCAGTCTGATTAACCTAATAGCATGATCATATGTATAAAACTTTCAAATGCTCAAAACTTCAAATGCAGCAATATAGAGCGCCTATTCTTAAAAACTCCGTAACAATAATTCACAATCCGTTAAACACGTTGCATTCTGTGTTGCATTCAGTTCACATTCTTGTTTGGGTGACGGTTGAACTCTCAAGGTTGAAAACGTAGTTGAACTAAAATATAAAAGAAACAGATTTTATGTCGAAGATCAACACAATAAGATATTTACAATTCTAGCAAACACTACCAAAAACTACGTAAACATGTCAAATTCAAAGCATAATGTAGTCCAGATGCAACAAAAAGACAGGCAACAGGTACATTGTGTTACCAGGTAGTTAACATGATATAGGTATGGTAGTTGTATACTCATTACTCATGGTACCTCAAATCACAGTCCCAGGTTGAAGGATTGCCGCGGTTGTGCAACATTTATATAACTTTATTATGTTGTGTACAATAACAGTAATGCTACCTTTCATAGCATGACATGAGTCATCACATCTAAATTCCATTTTACAAAACAACCACACTTTAATTTCAAGTTGTTGCAACAGTCCACCACTGTTTCCAAAATGACAACCATGTAATATGAATGAACAAAGAATACCATGAACACAGCGCACAGGAAATTCGCGAGTATTATGATTGCGGAACGTACACAATGACAGACACACCAATTGATCTGGTCCTCTTCTAAATTTTCTATCATGTGGATCAGTACTGTCGAACCTGGGTACATACCTCATTTTCAATATCAATGAGTGATTTGTATGGTAGTGTTGGAACAGACTGCAGCTGAAAACAAAACCAGACAACAATGTTTCACTTTTGACCAAGAATCCATATCTAACGTCAAATTAACAACTGCAACCTAATGTAGCGATTATTGCTGTGCACTGATTTCCATAACTACAAAAAGCAAGCAACATTTATCATAAATTATTTAAAATATGTTGCAACAGATCCACAGAGAAGTATATACAGGGTGGGCCAGTAGGAATGCACCAACTTTGACGCCTTATAACTTGAATAATTTTTATCTGAGCGTCTTGTCCAATATATCAGATTGAAGATAATTATCCATTTTTTGATTCTGCAAAATATCTACGAGATAATGTTACGACTTTATGAGATAATGCTATTAATATTCGATGTGCCATTTTCTTGCCATAAAACTGCAAGAAAAAACAAAAGTCTGAAACTGAAGACGTCAGTTCTAAACAGTCACTTAGTACTAACAATTAATATCTTGAGTGAATTTACCATCAGTCAAACAAATACTCAATAATGTCCACCACGTGCTCGGACTCTTACTCGTCCCTGGATTGTTGTCTTGGCTGGAAATTAACTCTTGGACTTGTGCAATGTTCGCTGCTGTGCGCGCAGAACGTTTGCGACCACAGTTGCGGCTGTTAGACGTTCCCGTAGCATCAATTTGTTTAATCAATCGATCTAGAGCATATTTATTCCATTTTCTAGAAGGGAATTCTATCATCATCTGATGTGCATTGTATCCTTTTTCTGCTCTTAAAATTCGGATTAAAATTCTATCCTCTTCCGCGAGCGGCGTCATGATGTTCAATATTTACATTCAAAATTGAGAGGTGTGCGCCACACCGAAATTTTATAACAGTGGTGCCGTATATCAGTGCAAGATTTGACACAGTAGTAGAGTGGATGATTACTTTCAATTTAGTATATTGGGCACGATGTTCGGGTAATAATTGTTCAAGTTATATCCATTCAAAGTTGGTGCATTCCTACTGGCCCACCCTGTAGAATCTGAATTTTATCTAACCACACATAGCTTCTCATATTATAAAAAAAACATCTGCGTAGAAACTGTGTGACACTGTGACTTAGAACAAGTATTTACTGCCATTATGCTTTACCATTAGAACTCCGCCACTGCTCGTACTCTGGCAGTGCCAGTCTCAAACCTGGATAAAGAGGAGGGCAACACTGATCACCTTTATTAAGACACAGCATCGTTAAACAGCAACCAACCAACTTAACCACTTAATTTGCAGTGACCATGACCAAGTATTTAAATCACAATTGCTTGGCACAATCAGCAGCTGTTTTATCACTGGCACAATATTCATACAGAAATAATATAATTAATTATAATGTTATTAATAACGGCATACAGCTTTCACAAACTTCTTAAAAACCTCCCAGTTTTTTTGACAAAAAACAAATTTAAACTGAATCCTTTCTTATTTCGTACGGTGTTAAACATCCACCAGTGAATTAAAACAGTTCTTTAACGCTTACATGTGTAAACATCGAATTATCAGCGAACTTAGGATTTAAACGAAATGGAACACCAGACAGAGCTACAATCATGAAAACAAGCAAATGAGAAACCTGGAAACACAATTAAATATTACGTTGATTCAACACATAAGGCATTTTTGCTCAGAACAAAAATCATTATCTTTACCGACTCCAGCAGAGAGTTGCCTTAGTGTACAATACCATCCCTGTCTTTTAAAGCACTGGGCACAGCCTTCCATCTTTACCTCAAACATTGCTACTTGTGTCACTCTCTGTGACTACTGCAGGCTATTGATACTTGCTTCCAACATGAATGCAAGTTTATGACAGTTGTGGAATAACATGCTTTTAGTTGCAGTGTCTCGTGTACATGATTTCAAATGCCAACAAGCCTCAACAACCAAATGAAATTACGAATCTCAGTCAGAGTTTCTGAGAACTGGTGGTGGAGATTATGGTACAATAGGCCATCAGAGGAAGAAAGATTGGAAAAATTTACTTTTAGGGCCAAGAACTTGTCAGAAAAGAATATTAGTAAAACCCAAAAGCATGCAGAGAGTGCTGAAGAGCTAATTAGTATATTGCATTTGTCGTGGTGCAAGATCTTGTTCACCATCTGTCCTAGTAACCTTGAAGACAAAGAGCTTTAACAGATAGACATCTTTATTGGTGAAAGAAACTTACAGTTCTGACTAGCATTACTTCCAGCTTCTGTTGAGTTTGTATACTGAGTCTGATTTGCAGCAGGAGGAACTGGCAAATGAACAGCTGATGCACTGGTGAAAAAGAAATATTGCCAAACTAATATTACAAAAGAAACAACAAAGTCACAACAGTGATAATTTGTATCTGTGTTGGCATAAAATCAGTCAAAGGCAAACACGAAAATGACTTTAACAGGAACTAAATTTTTAAATTGAATATTCATGTATGTCAATCCATTTATCTCTTGTTACTTTTATTCAGTTACCATGTATACTTGTAAATGAAATTGGACACAGTGTCTATTTCAGCAAATAAGCCTACAAGGTTTGAAGGATAAGAGCAAAAGTCACAATTTTCAACCCATAACATGCACCATTATTAGATCCAGTGTACACTGTCTTAAAAAATTACAAATTACAAGAAACTATTTCCAATGTACAAAGTAAGCTGCTGAAAATGTTTAAATGTGTTGCACAGCTGAAGACTGCTTTCTTAACAAAACACTAGTGAGGACTTTAAAAACAAGTTTCAAGACCTTCAATAAATAAACAACTATTACCACAAACTCATTTAACGAAGACAACACAGCCATGCACATCGTGTTAAACGTTAACACATGCAGCTTTCTGAGATAAACAAGCAGTGCAACAGGACATCTAATGGGTGATAAAACACGTGATGAGCTTTTATGTTTACCTAAGTTAGCTAAATTCTGCCAAATCAACCTCATCCATTTCTATTAAATGAAAAAACATGAACATCAGTTGCGTAGAGTTTGGCATTCACGTGAAAAGGGAGCTTCGGTAGCCAGAAATCATTCACTCAGGACTACTTGTGACTTCTCCTAGCAGTATAAGACTGCATATGACTTCCAATGAAGTGCCTGAAGCAAGACTGTCGAGACAGAGCCTACAGTCAGAGATCATGAGTGCTTATAGGAGTCACGATTTAGATATTTCTGATCTTCTGGCACATTACTGATCCAAGATCAACTATTGTCCAAAAAAAGCTAAGCATTCCAAACAAGTATAACAGTTTACAATGGCTTGAAAGTCTCTTTAGCGATGCTATAAAAATTAAAGACCCTGTACCTTACATTAGAGGAGCAGGATAATGCTATGGCAGAAGCTACTTGACTTGTCACAATGAAATACAGCTGTTCTCTCAGGCCCAAAGGTTAGCTCAAAGACAACACAGAATTACACTGTAACTACAAAGACAGTTCCATATATAAGAGAACAATGAAAGTGGTATGATTAAGCAGAAAATCATGCAGCATTCATGGCTGGCAGTACAAGGATCTTCAAACAAAACAACAAAGTAATGCAAACATTTTAAGAAATGCCACCTGCAACATATGGATGAGCTAATGTAAAGGGTTGTCTTTCATTACCAGACAGTCAATGTCAAAGTCGAGGTGCTGTCAAAAAGCGAGTCTCAAGCTGATATGCTGTTGAAACTTTTAAGTGTGGCTAAAGTTTAAAAACTTGTGGCAATGTCACATTCAAATTTAATTTTACACTAGCTACTCATGGAAGTGGTGATGAGGTTGCAAAGATTGCATTAAATATCACAGGCTGGTAGTGCAACCTTGCGTTAATGGTGACAGGTCATATCTCAGAGGAGGAGGATTTTTAACCTCTGTAAATCTGTAACTTCCAAACTAACTTACTTGAAATTTGACATTATTAATGGTTAAAATGTTGAGCACAGGAGCCCTCATAAAAATACACTCTGCTGCTTGGGTCTCAAATTTTCAGGCACACTTAAAGCCCACTCAAATGGCTAATTTCTCAAATACGCGGACTCATTTTGAAGTCAGTTAATTTAGTAATGTCTCTGTTATTACTCATAGTTCTTAAAAAGTTCACAAAAATTGTTTTGAAGATAAAAATGTTTACAATACAAACTTGATGTCCTTCTCTGAAATTTTAATGACTTTCAAACATTCTGCCTTGACGATCTGAGGAAAAATCATATTTGGTACAACTTTCCCACAAGCCTGATGATAAGTATTGAAGTAGTGAAATGAATACCTGATGAGTACCAACTGTCTGCCTTATTAAGGATAGCCCTGATTTTGAATATTCTTACACATAAATATTAAACATTTACTTCCTGGAGAAAACATATTAATAGAAGAGGTCTAAATGCCTCATCAAAAACACCCGATAAACAATTCATAAATTATTATCACTTCTGGCATCTGAAATTTTCCATTTTTCTTTTCAAACAGGAATTCTGAATCTACTGAAAATCTTGATAACTCTATACTTGGTTGCAGATTTGCACATTAAATCCTGTAAGATCCCAGTACTACTGAGTCTGAATAATGAGATGCACAATGAACACTCTTTCAGCACCAGAAAGCACAGACAATTCCTAATGAAACAAACCATGCCATTCCACCACCGACCTGCCATATGCAAATGGACAAGCAGTTCCATCAAAAGGCAGATGGCTACTACTCCCCTCCAAACCTCTTTGCAGAGGAAATGCAGAGTATATAGATGTCGGGTCTCTTGACTGACCCATAGGTGGAAGTCCCCACCAATTAACTGCGTAGCTATCCATACTGAAAGGAAAATTCCAGCTTGGATATATAAATCGTAAACTTAAAAATGTTCAAGCCAACCATTTAACTGGTTGACTGACTCAACATTCATTACTTTAAACTCTTGATTAGAATTGTATATGTGTGATACATCCTCATTCTACCGTCAACAATAACCTGATTATAAACTCAACTCAAAAAAATAATTTTTCTGACGTGTCATCAGGCACACAAGTCAGCGAAATACTGTAGCATATATATAAGGCAGAGCATACTCAATTCAAAATAAGATTACCAACAGAGGCAGGAAGTAAGACCATTCCTACTGAGAAAGAACATACCGTGAGTGACAGATGAAAATTGTTCAATATTTGAAAAAAACTGGTCATGAAAATACCAACAGGCCAGGAGAAACTTTTCCAAGGAAAGGAAAGACAATTGAACACAGAAAGAACAAACACTATTGAAACTTGAGATATATAGAAAACAGTTCCATGAAATGATGCTCAGTCTTGTCCCACATCTTTCCATGTATTGTTCATCTGTTCATGGAAATCTCCAGTTGAAGTCAAGCTGCTGTAATTCTGCAACCCAGAAAAGGATAATTCAGGTTTGAATGAAGATCACTGATGGGACAAAATTTTTCACTTGGACAACTAACCTGTTCTGACCATTTTTCAGCTGATTGCCAGAATTCTGTGCCTGAGGCTGATTGCTGGCACTTCCTGTTGCTGGAATCTTTGACATTTTGAAACACACCAGCAGTCCATTCACGTCCCTACATACACACTCAACTTCATTAGCCATAACGACGCATTCAATTCAGGCAGATATACTAGCTTTAGTAAGCTGGTTTATCTTTAAAGAATTGTGTCTTGCATCTGGCAGCCAAGTATCCCAGTAGCTAAAGCATTGCTATAAAGCCAAACTCAAAAACAGCACTATACAAGCACGTCAGAATACAGGACATACATGTCGAGCAACATAGAAACAGCATCCTGGCCAAAAATTAGAGTGCATCACTAAAACTCAAAATACAGCTTCAGGAACTGAATGTTAAAGAAAATGTCTGTTTTCAGTCTGATGTCAGCACTTCACCTGGAGAATCTAAGGGCTACACTGTATGTTTCCTCTCAGAACTAGCAGTCTGTGTGCAAAATGCTTTATCTACAGGATTTTCCTTGCCTGTGCACACACAGCCCATGACCATAGATGAAGGATTGAAGGTGTACATTAAATGAACCATCACCCTTACCGTACATTACCTAATACTCATACTGGACACATCTGATTCCAAGATCAATAATCTTACCCAGCAGAAGTGTATCCAACAGGTGCTCTTTTGCTTTTACTAAGTATTATGATTTCACTGATTGCATCTGTCGTTGCACTGACTGGAATCATGTTGATACAAATCTGCTTCTTGTTTGTGGCCTTTTCACCTGCACAGATATCAAGCTTTCATTTGAAATTAGAACAGGAAACCACATAAACATAACCGGCAGATAATTTAAATACTTAAAAATTCCAAGACATGAAATACAGATATTTGTAATGTTATGCTTTTCACATAATCAGACTGTCATGTAGTTTTCAGACAGATTCTCAAACGTATTTGGTACACAGATGTCTAGCAGATACAAAATATGTGATCTGCAGAATTCTTTAGATTTAACTAAGATTTTTAATGTGTCATTGCTTTCTTCCACATTCACTTCACAATCTGGGTGGTATGCATATCCCCAAAGGTCAGTGAAATTTGATAGCAGCAGTTGAAATTCCAATTAATATTCATCTTTTGAATGTGCAGAGAACAAAGAAGGGACATTGCCACTTACGTGAAAAGATTTTAAACTTATCTCAAATCTTTGTGTATCATTATAAATCTTAAGCCTGGCACCTCCAAGTAAACTTGTCATCAGGTGACTTTGGCAACTGTCTTTTTACAATTCCCTAGGTCAGATGAAAGAGAACAAAGTCAGAGTTCGCAGAAAATTGGTCTCAAGTGAGTCAAGTCAGACTCGAGTCCAAGGTCGGACTCAACTAACATATCACTGCATCTGAGCATTACTAGCTTAGTGCTCCGAGCACTGCATTGCCACATACTTATTAGCATGATCATGAGGTTTGGTAATTATCTGAGCAATCGATTCTCATGAACACTTTTCAAAATTAACTCATCATTGGACTCAGAATTGCCGAAAATTGTATGCCACATTTCATCTTTGTTTACCATTGCGGTTGTAACAAGCAATATCCTAGGCAGCAAACAAAGTGACTTACAGGTATCTATTGTTTTTTCGACGAGTCTAAATCCAGGCGGTGGGATTTCTCTGTCATTCTGAATGATGAGGTCACCCAGAACTTCCTTCACACCAGTCATACTCTGAAATTAAACCAGCAGCCACTAAATTATCCAGTGTGAGCAGAAGCAG
Organism: Allolobophora icterica; assembly: GCA_963556255.1. NCBI lineage: Eukaryota > Metazoa > Annelida > Clitellata > Crassiclitellata > Lumbricidae > Allolobophora > Allolobophora icterica. The sequence goes on along the minus strand of OY744602.1, from coordinate 68,580,294 downwards.
GTCTGTAACATTCTAAAGCCCCAATGATCATTCAACAGTAATACAAATGCCGTTATCAGTACCACTGTTTAACCGTTCACAGCGTTCAGTACTAAGAATGCTCCATTTTTGCATTTTTCATGGTATTGTTAGGGGCCATCCATATATTACATACACAAAAATCCGGAAAAATTGGACCCCCTCCCCCCGTTCGCAAGCGTACTTTCTTCCACCACCCCCCCTGAGTACGTACGTTTGACGCACCCCCCCCCCGATGACCAGCTGCAGAAAGTGTCTCCAGGCAGCCTGATCTGCACTTTAGGCCAGATTATTGAAGGGCCAATATAGACAAATTATCGGTGTCGTTCAGAGCACAGAATAACTGCACATGGCTTTTATATAATGTAATAAAATGCCATGGGACGACTATAGAATAATACAGAGTTATAAATAGGCTTATGTGGACGTCATAATTAGAAATTTATTTTGGATACGTACACATTTTGTTACCCCCCCCTCCCCCCCCCCTCCCCCGTTCGCACCCGTACGCAAAATCGCCAAAATCCGACCCCCCTCCCCCCCCTAAGTGCGTACGTAATATGTGGATGGCCCCTTAGCACTATTTCAGTATCACTGTAATACAACCAAATTATTAACTGCTCATAAATTTTGCTAAAAGAGAGAAACAGGGTTCATGAATACAGGTCAAATCAGAAGATAAGCACCCTAGAAATGTACTATGGCAATAGAAATACAAACTAAACCTAAGAGTAGTCACAACGAAAAAGTAGTACTCTGCAATTAGAAATTTATATAGTCACAAAAGTAGTGCCACTCCAGGAGTTAACACTCGTTTTTTACATAATATTACAGGCCCGAGTGACACTTGGGAGTTAACACCAAGTAGGTTAAATGTTATGCAAAATCCTATTATATCATATTACCAGCAAATGTTGATTAGTTATAAAACTATTTAACAGTTGGCCCTTCTGGATTGGCAAATATGAGACCTTAGTCACTACCAGTATGCGACCAAGAGCAGTTTAAGGTCTACAAGATCAAATGTCAAGGGAAAAATGAAAGAACTTTATATCACTAATAGCAGGAAAGGCCTACATCGTAGGTCGGTGCCACTCGACTGTAGCAAAGGTATCGTGTGACTTTTGACTTAAAGACTCCATCTTTCCACAGGTCACAGTCGTCTTTCCTGTCATTTGACTTCAACAACTGCAAAAAAATAACATTTTCAACAATTAAAATTTGTAAACCCTAAACATAACTGTCAAATGCCTAAAACACGAACCCTTCATTATATTTACGATAAGTACTTTAATTGTATTTATGCAACGTCGTACAACAGGACATATACCTAAAATGTCTGCACTTACTGACACAAGCTTGTCGTCTTTGCAAGCCATTGACTTCCCTGACAACAGGGTCTTTTATGCAAAATTAAGGCATGCATTACAATTCATTCAGCTAAGTTTCCATTAAACTGCATCATAATCCTTAAGTATACCAGGCTAAATGGGCTAAAGTGAAAGGCATTTAATGATGTAACCAGCATCAGTTTTCCTATCTATCATCCACATCAGTTATAATGCAGTCACTGGAAAGATTAAACTAAACATTTCCCAAAGCAGTTAATCAAAAGACATGAATATATACCAGCTCAAAATTTGGAGGACACTTGTTTGGATCAACAACAATACAGACGGATGTTATTGGATCACTGGTAGAAGTTGCCATTTCATTTGATGAGACAAATCATGCAGCTAAAAACTGAAAATATACAAGCAAGTTTAAGCTTAAAGCACACAGGAATTTGGATCCAACTAGTATAAAGTCTATACTTTTTGTCCAATAAACCACAGAAAAATCTTTAAAATCAAAATCAGGCTACCTAAAGGCATATGCCTAAGAGTCCAAACCAATGTTCGAGACAGTGAATAGTACAGCGCGGAACCATTTACACGTGGTTGTTGGGAGTAAAAAATCATCGTGACCACATTCTGTTAACATGTTGGGTCATGAGGGCCATACTGTTGGGTCATGAGGGCCATACTGAAATACTATTTAAGTACTCTATGAATTATATAAGCCTTAGTGTGGCTAGAAAGCTCAAAGACATAGGCTGCTATCAGATCTGTCCAAATACTAAAGACTACATTGCTGTCCAATCAATGGACACAGTGATTGTGATTTAATACTAGGCAATTCAAGTTTCTGGCCACATTAATATGTCCAGTTTCCAGATATTAGTCCAAAGTGTAAAAGTGATTGAACTACCAGTTGTAAGGGTAAACAGCTGTTGTACCCTAGCCTGAAACAGCAGCTAAGCACCTATAAGGATACCATAATTTATCTCAGTTACAGCTGCAACTAGGAGGAGTAGAGACATGTTGAGCTATGTATTAAGTTCATCTGCTCTGTAATGTACAGCCTTCTGCAGAAGTTAAAGCCAGCTGCAGCTAGCAACAGTTGCTCCATCCAGTGCCAGCCTTGGGATATTTCGGGCCCTGTGCAGAGTATACTGTATGGCCCCCCATGACACAAGTCAAATTGTTTTTCATTGTTATTATTATTAGGGTGTCTTGTTCAAGTTAATTTTCTGCGACATTTTCAGACCCCCAAATGTTGCGTGCCCCGTGCAACCGCACGGTTTGCATGTCCCTAAGGCTGGTGCTGCCCCATCCATAATAAAATCAGCCAGCTGTGCACAGCAGATACAGACTGCTATGCATCAAGTTCCTGCACTGTGTGTTACTGGGTCTTGCACGTTAAATAGGTATTGTCGGAAGGCACAGCATAACCACACGTTAAGCTGAATCGCACATAAAAGTGTTGTGCGTAAACGTGTCTCCAGTGTAAGTCATGATCAACAGTATCAAAGGCAGCTGATAGGTTGAGAAGGCTAAGAGCAGTGACCTTTCCTTTATCCATAGATTATATGACCACGGACAGCAAGAAGAGAAGCTTCAATGCAAACGTATTTTGTAATAGGCTGATGGGAAAGGAAGGTACAGGGAGTGTGAAGACAAGTGACAGCTAAACCTATCAGAGCTCTACAACTCTCCCAGGAATCTTGAAAATGAATCCTACAGCACAAATGGAAAGGTAGCTTGATAAATCTTCTGAACAAAGTATTGTCTTCTTGACTAAGGTTCAACCAAAGCATAGGCACAGCACAAAGGACAGCATCTTCAAGTGACGGAAATATGTACACATGAATGTACCTGTATATCTGTACAACTCCTACGAAATCTCTAAGTCATTCTGCTAGTCCAAATGATAGTGTTCAAAATAATTTACTGCTGAAAGATGTTCCTATGGGAAGCCTCCACTGGCAGCTCTCACACACATTAGCAGTAGACCAATTAAATGGCTAAAGTCTGAGGTCAACAGTAACAACAACTAGGTTGGCCTAAAGCCCAGGTCTTCAGCCACTCTGACATCAGCTATTCGATTCCTACTGGCATTTGAAAAGCTAACATCAAGAAGCTTCAAGAGTCCTTGGCCAGAACTATCACTAAAACTCCACAGTATAAACATATATCCCACTTCTAACATTTTGACTCTCTTCTCCACATAAATATTCCAAGTACCTCACATCAACTCTGCCACAAAATAATGCTAGCTGATCATGTATTCCCGGCTACAAAGAAATATTCATAAAGCTTGCATATATATCTAAATTCAAAAGAAATTTCTGCAGTGCTTATTATTTTCTCTTTGTTTGTTAAATTCTCGCCTCTTAACATTCAAAATATAACAAGCGGTAAAAAACGCAGAAAACGGGAGATATCTGTCTCACTGGTAATGTTCCCCAGGAAAACGGGAGGTGAAGGTTGATTCCTGGAGACTCTGGCGAATACCAGAGCGTTGTTAACCATAGTTATCGTATCGTAAACTCAAACTTTTAAAGCGCTACTCTAAAGCTAAGCGCAGGGCACCAGCTTATCCACAGTCTTAGTTATGATCAAAGAAACAGTAGGCCAGTATTAAATACCCGTCATGTTTCGCCAATGAACTTCCTAGCATATTACCAAAACCAAGTACAGCTTACACTTTAGTTTTCACCAACATTGCAGATTTCACTCATATTCGAATAGAGTGAGTTCGAAACTGTCAATATGCGGAACACTGGAAAACGCAACAACGAATCAATGTTATGATCGTACTTAAATAAATTGATGTAGATGACAATATTATAGCGCCTTTATTTTATACATTTGGAGTTTTTCGTAATCGTAATATCGAAATCTACAGCACCAAAGAAAGCGAAGTCGCGGGAACCAGCTTATTCACATACGCTTAGTCACAGCACAGGTCCTTGGTCACAGTGTAATCGATTGGTGGGGGAATTAAATCAGTTCTAAACTAAAGAACATTTTTCAAGCCCTTGTAGTCTCCCGACTAATTTACGCCATTCCATCTTAGAGGGGGTTCCTGTCAGCTGAACTGGGTGGAAAAATTGATTCGTTCTTGCGCAGGGCTAGTGGTGACAGTTTAACTTTGGAGCAGATTTGTGAAAAAATTGAATTGAAATTCTTTAAAAACATCCAATCACCCCAACAATGTCTTCACCAAGTAGGGGCCTACCGCCTGCAGAGCACCTTCATAGATTCAACTTAAGAAAAAGGGGTCATGCATTTGAATTACCGCACTTTAACACACTGCTGCATAAGAAATTCTTCATCATTCGCTCACTGTGCAACTATAAAAACTGTGTTGTAGGCCTACTGTTGTTAATGCTAGTCCTAATGCCTGTTTCGATATCTAACCTGGCTCCAGTTGTAGACCCGATGCTTAGATCAAAACTTTTGTTATAGATATGTAGGTAAATCAGACATTATGAAATTATATATAATAGGCCTAGCTACTGCTTCTGCTTTTTGTCTTACTGATAATGTGTTTTATTTGCTGTCTTTTGCCAATGTAGGCCTATGTATTGTGGTTGTAAGGTATGTCTTATAGGCCTACTAATAAAAGATTAGGGCCTACTTACTTACTTTCCAGATCAATATCGAAAGGTGTCAGGCAGGCAGACAGTCAGAGTATAGCCTACTGTGGTACGGCTAAGGTGAATGTTGTTTAGAGTTGAAACGGCGAAGGAGGTAATTAAGAGAAGAGGATCGAGGAACTAGCTGGGATAATATTTGTGAAAGAGCGTGTTCAGTTTTTAGTGAAAGCTATAATATATATAGACCCTAGGAGCAGAGTGATTTTCGTTTAGCCTACGAAAACGCAAATTAAAATATGTTCGTTAACGAAAAAAATGCTTTCGTTAATGATAACTATAACTATATAACCTGAGACGATTATAGCTCTAGCTGAAATCGTCCTATAATCGTCCCAGCTATAACTATAGGCCCTTTATAGGGGCCTAAGTTTCGCCTAACTATAACGAAAATAACACTAACGAAAATTCATCGTTATTTTCGTTACAAAAAATAAAAACTGTAATATCGACAAACCTGCAGACATGAAAATGCACTACAACTAATATATGTAGCCTAGGCTAATTAAGAGAAGAGAAGGAACTGGGATAGGATTTGTGAAAGAGCAGTGTGTTCAGTTTAGATGTCCAGCAGTGTCACTTTGTCTGTAGGCCTAGTTGGGGATGATGCTTCGTCGTGTTTGTGCGGTTCAGCATCGCTGGCAGGTTGGAAGGAAAATTTGAGATTTTATATCGAGATACGGGATATGGATCCCAAACTGAACTATGAGGTACAACTCGCTTGAACTCGCATCAGCCTGTCGTTCATATTTTTTCGCCGAAAGAGGATCATCGGTGCATGGTAAATAATTACATACTTGATGGATTCATCGCACATACCGTAGGCCTATATGTCATTCCTTTTTCTTGACTTGCAACTTCTCTATAGCATGCTCGATTTGTCTTATGACCATCATAACATCAATCCCTGGATATTGTTAAGAATATTCTAAATTGTTAAGGAGCAAAAAATGTAAGAAAATTATAATGGCACAAAAAGTACTGTTGTGCCGTGTTATGGTGGTAAAAGTGGCATGTCGTGGGCAAGAGTGTCAGACTTGTGCCTGTCTTGCCCCACAGCTAATATGCCTGGCGTTAGCGGTTCTTTCGTTATGAAAGAATAAGGCTGCGATAAAGAACAATGTTTCATTACAAAATATATACGCATTTTAAACATTATAAATAACACAATATAAAGTACGTGTGCCTTACATTCTGCCAGATAACTCACTTCGCCTTTAAAAAACCTCAATTTGATGAAAATTTAAAAATTATAACAAAAATAGTTGCATGGATTTGCAGAATATAGTTTCCCACCGTTTTTCACGTCACATCAGCTCATGAAAATGCAAGGTTAAGGTTCTACCACAGTATTTAATAATTACACTGTGGTTCTACAGTGGTAGCCATTTTTTTGCGAGTAGAGTGCCAGTCTTACCCACCATGCCACGCTTGACCCGGTCTCCCCTAATTCTATTCGTTCGAAAATTTTAAGCCAGTGAAGTAAATTGAGGACAGGAGTGATGTGATGGTGTTTGGGTTTTTATCACAGCACGGGCGACAGCATTTTGAATTGCTTGGAGGCGGTTTATTTGGGTGATGTCTATATTCAGGAAGAGCGAGTTGCAGTAGTCTAATTCAACGTGAACTAGAGATACATAGCGATTGTAGATGCAGTTTTGAAGTCGAGCAGAGGGCGGATTCTGTGAAGGTCACGGATATGCATGAAGTAGAAGCGGGAAATATGGGTAATGTATTTGGAGAATCTAAGGTTTTGTCGAATTAGGCCTATAAGATCACACCTAGTTGCGGCTCCAGACACCATCGCCACACCCGACTTTAATAGCCTACCTCACTTCACTTTCATATAAATCTTGCCTCTGTAGACACTGTTAGAAAGTTATTGCAATTAAGCGGAAATAGGAGAAATTGGCTTACAAATAAGAAATATACACTGCAACGACAACAGCATAGGAGAGAAGAATTATTAAGCCTGCGTTGAGTAACTGTTCATAGTTTACGCTTCTGTTCTAATAATAATTATTGTGCTTGCATCTGCCCAACGACCTATTTTATATAACGCATCTGCCAGACGCCGACAGCGCAGCATTGACTGCGGACCAGCACAGAAGTTCATCCCGCAGTATGCTCCATCGGCGGTCGCCGCCATTTTATGGAATCCAAAGAAAACTAAAGCGACCACGTCCCTTATAAGTTACGTCGTCATATGCGATATGTACAGGTTTAATATTCGTTGCCTGTTGACTGTCGCTGTTTGTTTTCTAGTGATTAGCGTCTTGTATTTAGTCGTATTCCAGGTCACTTTCCCGGTCGTCTGCATTGCGTTAACCCTTACAGCGCTCCTGATCTCGTATTTCTACCTGAATAGTAATGCAATACGCATCCAGCTTTCACCCTATTTCGGCCCACCCCCCGCAGATGAACACTTTGTCGCTTCACATTCGCCGGGTATGAATATGGTTGATTCGTGGCATTCAGGCCATAGTTCTGGAGCCCCCGTGACAAGCCCACGCATGTCGAGACGTCCTGGTGCGATTACAAATGACAGGGCGGAAGTCAGTGATCATGCATCAGTGCCGAATTCGGCAGGATCGCGATGTTTTGACCGAAGCCCTAATTCAGTTTTACTGGGACAGTCGAGAGGGAGATGCCATGCAATAGGTACAAAAGACAGAACCAGGGTATTGCCAAATGAGACTGACCCAACATCAAACGAGGCAGTGGGATCCCGTTGTGAGCAGAATTATAGTCCTTGTGCAATTACTGATAATGATGCCTTACCTAGTCAGCATATTAGGGAACAAATTCGTTCACAAGCCTCTCAGTGCATTCCTGTGCAAACCACAAAAGGTGAACACTCAAACAGAAGTTTAGCTGATCAGATAACAACTGCCAATGTGAATTTGGGTCAAGATTTTCAACTTCAGTCAGACGTAGAGGCGAGACGATATAACAGTTCAAGCATATCACCAAATCCTCAATTGCCTAAGTCTGGATGCCCTGTAGGAAGGTGAGCACTGTTGCAGTTAAAATTACTATTTAGTTCTTAATTAATTGGTATATGTGTTAGGGACGTGATGCTGCATTCTGGCATAAATTATTGTTTAGGAGAAAATAACCTGCTTTTGATTTAATTGTGTTCATTTTTAAGACTTGGTTGACAACTGTACATTGATCCAAATATTGTCAGGATGGCCAGTAGCCTTGTCACATGTGGCTTGAGGTCCTTGGCCTGTCTCTGCCTCTTCTCCGTAAGCACTTGAAAACTATTCTATTCTTAATATTTTGGTTTTGTGTTTCTTGTCTGGAACACTTTTGATGAGTTTCTCTTGAAGCGGCACCAGAGGCATATAATAATAATAATAATTTAATTATAATAATCTTCACTAATTAATTCAAACTGACAAGTATGCAGTAAGATTACATTGAAACATGACAGTACAATCAAGATCTTAATTAAACACGCATTTTGGCAGCCATGCAAGGCGTCCACTCTAGAGTTGGGTTATGGGTATCGAACTGCATGAGTATTACCATTCATCTATACCCAATCCTCTACAGTCTACACCATGGAAACCTTGGAGCAAATGCTCCTTCCAAGAAATGGCGGGGGGATCTGCCAGTGTGTGTGACATCATTAACTTGGTTCATTCTATGATCCTTCCTTGAACAATATCAGGTCCGTCTGACAACATTACATTTTCAGTTAGACTATGGACTATGCCCTCACTGCCAGTGGATTAAGGTTGAATTGTTTGTTGCAAATAACTTGGTTTGTTAAGTTAGTGCACTCACGCACTGTAAAAAATTCTATGAATGAGTGTTTTTTCCAATTGACTGCTTTGGAATTTGCAATCCAGTGGCCAGGGGAGGGAAGGGAAAGGGAGGGGAGGGGAGGGTTGCTCCAATGACTGGGGGAGGGATAGATGCCCCAGAGTGGCACTATATTATTTTGCAATGCAAAAGTTGTATGGTGCTTGGTTATTGACATTGGGTGATGACCTTAAAACAGAAAGCTGCTATTTCCACTTCCTTAAACTGCAGTGTTCAAGTATCTTCACCTTGAGGCTCAGTAGCTCTAAGCAGCAGTGCTGCCAGTGAGACAGAAAACTTGGCTTTACTTTAGCTCTTATATCCAGTGACCAACAAGGGAAATTTTAATTGGGCTAGTAACTAGTAGGAATATGCCTTCAAGGCCTTCAAATTCTTATTTAGGCAAGTTTGGTTTATTGAAAAAACTGTTGAGAATTTTCATTTCTTGGAGATGCTTAGTTGTTTTGATTGTTCAATTGTGTCTGCCACTGCCCTAACTTAATCTAACCTTGTCCAAAATATACAATAATATACAGGGCATAAATTGATAAATTTGTTATTCATGTAAAAAGATTATGTCAACACATTGTAGTATTAGCTTGATGATGTCTGCAGTAATGTGGTTTAATGTTACAAGACATTTATGTAGTGTCTTTCAAAAATGCTGCATACATAACTATCTAAACAAGCATAGGCGTAATTTGTGGGGGGTACGAGGGGTACCCGTACCCCCACTTTTTGGACTGGGGGGTACTGTACCCCCCCACTTTTTAAACAATGTCAATCAATATTTTTGTTATTGTGCCTTCCCAGAGAATGCAGTCTCCGACAAAGTGCGAAAGTATTTAGATACACAGGTAAATCGAGAGCCAAAATTAATGAGAATACTAACAGGGAATATGTTCAAAATGGCCACCATGGAAAAAGTGAAAGTGGATAAGAAATTGGTATCCCCCACTTTTTAGACCAAAGTATTGGTACCCCCCACTCTTTAGACTAAAGTTACGCCCCTGTAAACAAGTGTGACTAAGGTAAAAAAAGTGTTTTGAGCTGATCACTCGAGTCAGTGCTTATCTTTAAAGGAAGATTGTTCCAAAAGTGTTTTGAGCTGATCGCTCGAGTCAGTGCTTATCTTTAAAGGAAGATTGTTCCAAGTGGAGGGTTCAGCGTACAAGGAAGCCCAATGAGCCTATGACTGTGTGTGAAAGCAAGAAACTTGTGTATCTCCATAGGCAGCAGAGCATACTGTTTGGTGACCAGGCTGACTCTAAACTGAAACACAAAGCTCTGTGATGTTTGCAGTTCTGTTAAGATCCATGGATTACATTAGTCAATTCACATCAGTATGAGTGAATGGATCACAATGGCATTGATGTAAAGGTTATACTCCATATGACCCATATCTCATGCTGCGGATGGAATCAGATTCTGCAAAGCAAATTGACATGATCAGCCATAGGTGATTGACCATCCTGTTGCACACTCAGGTCGTGAACAACAAACAGCATTATCCAGTCAGGGAGTTCCAATGCTAGTGTTCTGTGTCGATCTTTGATTGTGCCTGGTGTGTGCACAGCCATCAGTATTAAATTTGTGTCTTGGTCATCCAAAGCTGATTTTATGACATCCATGCCTGACTTCTGAAACAATGACTGAAGTATTTGACATGCAGGCATATGCTTAAAATGGATGGCAGGGCGAATACAGTTGAACATCAGCATACAGGTGCTCCTCAGCATTGTGCTCTGAGGGCATTTATGAACTGGGTCAGAATAGCCATATAGAGCATATAAAGAAGGGGCCTGGGTACTGAACCAAAGTCAAATGTTCAGAGCCCTTGGCCACCCTCATAGTCTGTCTGTCCAGAAAAGAACAGAACTAGTCTGTGAGAGCCAGCCTGTGAACCACTTGCATAAGTTAGTCAAGGATGGAGATAAATCAGTTAAGTTTATTCCACTGAAAAAGTTAACAGGGCAAGAATTTTAAATAGAGTAAAATTTTACAATATTTCATGAGGCCGTAGTTTGTACTGTACCCTAAAATACTGTGGCAATTTGTAGAGAATTATAGGCATACCTTGAGTTCTTGATTATTTAGCACATATTTGAAAATGAAAGTTTGTAATTACGTGTATCATAGAATGTACCATACAGTACAACTACAAACTAATTGGCCATATTGTATAAAAAATCTGTTATTCTTTCTTACACTGCCCCTGATATGATATCTATCTCATTACTCAAGTGGTAACATTCCATCAAAAGGGAATGATGTCAAACTAAAGTATGTGTATATGATGATCGAAGTCTAAACCTTTCCACATCCTGCGGCTGTTGACTGCATGACTTACTAGTACTTGGCAAATTACCACTAGTTAACATTTCATCTAATCTGAAGACTTTTCATTAATTTATATTCATAGGACTGAAAATCAATATCTTACCAACTGATATCTTTGGCTTATCAGTCTTTTGCCATAACACTTTAGTGAAAAGTGTGTACTAAAAGTTACTAGGAAACCAATGCAGATCATCGTTTAAGTGTTAGGTGAATAATTTAACGTTAAATTGCATTGACGTCAGACTGGACCAAGTTTTCATTTTGTACTAAGTGATATTTTGACTCGTCTTGTGTGTTTTGCACAGTTTTATACATGTATCAGTTGGCTTCACTGCTGTGGTAATTGTAATACAAGTTTGTGATATCCCTGAAGACCCCTGATTAAAGGGTATTTGTTTTCAATTTCATTTTAAAATTTTTGGGGACTGTTTTAATTTTTTTAAATAGTTGTCATTAACCCCTTCCCTAGGGAATTTCTATGTTTTAAGGTTATTTCTGGACGTATATACGGCTTCCCCAGGGAAGGGGTTAAAATACTTGCAATAATTATTGATATAAATATTTGATAATGATTGCAGTGATAATACAACACCAGAGCGCTTTCCTTATACTGGTCAGATCAGGAGGAGTACTGCCAATGAAACGGTCACACATCCAACTCATCAGTTGCAGTATGGATGTCTTGGTGTTCTGCCATTAGTTCATCTGTCTGAAGCGCCTCACTCTAGTTCAGAGGCCTACAGAAGTCAGTCTTTAAGCCATGGCCCAGTTACAGTTAAGATTGCACCTCCTGATCCACTTATTGCCCCTGTTCAGTAAGTTTTGTTCTCTGACTTTTGAAACCTAGTAGCTTTTGGGTATATTGTTAAAGGTATTTGGAAATATTTAGCAGATGAAAGTGTGAGGAAAATCAAATACTTTACTTCCCTTGCAATAAAGAATTCCTTCTCTGTTAATTATAGCATTACTCTAATCCAGTTATAAGGCACATTTGTTGTATGTGCACTGACAACAACTTTTCTGGGAACATTCTGTGACTGCTATTACCAGACATTACTTTTTGGAATGTAGACTGATTGTTTAAATTTAAGGAATTGTAGGAAATTATGTGCTCCATTTGTCTTCAATATTGTAATTATTTAGCTAAAGCCTAAGATATAAAATTACTGTCATGGTAAGAGTAATGATGATGAAAAGGATTAAATGTTACTGTCGTTTTAATATGACTTTGATTTGACTTCATGCTCTACAGATTCATGCAGCCAGAAAGCACGTCCCCACCTTCCTCAATCTCGACGAGTTCTTTGAGGTTTGCAGCATTCCATCTGATGTCTGGTGACATTAGAATGACTAACACTGTCAGTATTAAAGTTGAGTTTTTCGTCAGCACAGAGTACTAGTTGTGCATTTTTAAATTCAAACTCAGTGCATCGGTTATTGTTATAAGAGCCTCTCCAAGGTGATGTAAGGCATCCTGCATTATCTTAATATATGGTCAGAATATTAATGTGTGGTTAGAATGTCCTGCTTTTTTGGGGGGGGAGGGGGGTAAGAAATTCTGTGAAGATGGCTGTAACCATACATACTTTGGCATGAACCTTTGCAGATACACAGAATGTTAAAAGTTGCATGATATTAAGAATCTGTGACACGTAGACTTTTATGAATATTACTGAAGTTGGTTTATGCCAGTGTGAAACCCATAAACATTTGATGGTCATAGAAAAGAACAAATATGTGTAGTTGACTATTTTTGGCTTGCTAGAGTAGTAACCAAACAGCTGAAATACTTGTTTAATATCAAACTATTTGAGAGAAACATTGTACTGGCTTCCAGTCTGAACAGGCCTTGACTGTTTATTGCATCAGAGAGCTGTATGTTCCAGTTTTGAGTCAGTCAGTTCAGCTTCCAATACATGTTTTAGCTGTAAAGAATTGCAGGTCCATCGCAGACATTCATCAGTTCGAGCAATTCATGCCTGCTTGTGCACTGGACCATCCTCTTCTTATGTATACTAAGCTCAATAAAATTTCTGTTAAGCTGAAGTTGCCCCATCTAGTTTAGATCAGTCATATGTGGGATGCTGTTGAGAGGTTCTTTAATGATGTTCTGATACATACATAGATAACTACTGATCTTTTAAGATACAAGCTGTTCTGCTGGCTAAATAATGTTGTTACGTTGACACATCCTTCCTTGCTTATTTTACAAAGTTAATAGTTTTGGTTCTAGCCAAAGTAACCTGTTGCATAATTTGCTTATTAACTTGTCAGCAAATTTATCGTCCTACTAATGTGTGTTTTTTGCTTTTGCCAGTGTTTTAATATAAGATATTGATATAAGATTTTGTAGATAAGAAAAATGCTGGCATGTGAACATATACAGTTTGATTTTGTTTTCCTATTTAAATTTTATTATTGGTTAGAGCATTTTAAATAAACTTAAAGATTTGGCCTGTAAGGCATGGATAAATGTGTATAATAATGTGTATTTGAACTTGAGAATTATCTACTAATTCACTTAGAGATACTTAAGCAAATATGAAAAATAGCATCATTTTTAAATTAGGAGGTGAATTTTTAAAATTTATAACCTTCACAACTTTTCATTGATTACTGATTCATGTTGTTGCAGGAGAGTTTTCATTGATTACTGATTCATGTTGTTTGCAGGAAAAGAAATGCACAACATGATGAGGCATTGGAAACAGGCACAACCTATCAACAGATGTCAAATAAGCGCAGGTATAATGCATAAGGTAGCAACATCAAATGCACCTATAAATTAAACTTAAGATCAGTAAAACATAGGCTCAGTTAAAGTTTGGATAAAACGGGAAACTTAACATGAGACAATACAGCATGAATCAGCAAACATGGGTAATTAATACACAGCATAATTAAAATTTACAATCAATTTTGACATGTAATGATAACAACAATCTTTGAAATATGACACCAATAAATATGATGTGAATAAAACATGGTAGCAAATAAACATTTGGTGGTGCTCTGAGTTGCAGCTGTTAAAGTACGGTATAATCATTGTCTGAGATGTCTTGCTAAAAGTAGATCATTGTTGGAAGTCTTGCTTGATGAGAGTTAAAGGAAGTCCCATCATAAATTATTAACTATAATTTTGTGAATTATTTTAGTGAAGTTCTTGAATAGCAGCCTTCCGTTTGTCTCCACACACGTGGGGCACCACTGCTCAATGTAGAAGCTTTGCTTATGTTGGCCCATCTAATTGGAACTGCCTTCCACAGGAATTGTGGCTTGAGCTCGTCAGTTTTTCTCTTCCTGTGTTTTGGAATGCCTGAAGTCCATTTGTTAGAAATAGCACTGACTTGGGTCGAGAGAGCCTCTGAATCATTGAGTGGCACTTTTATAAATGCTCAGTTACAATTAAAATGATTTAAATGTCTGGAGATAGATGTTTAGATTCCATAAACTTACAGTTAACACAGACTTTAACTTTTACATCTAGTTTATCTGTCGTCAGCAAAAGTGTTAATTTGTCCAGCTTGCTTATATACAATTTGGGGCATGTAATCTTCTACTATAATTATAACAGATCATAATCTTCCAAGTGTAATTTGTTTTGACGCCTTGTCCTTTGGTCTTTCAGTTCACTTTCAATATCAGACATGTTAATATGAAAGTGTACATTAGATGGTTTGTAAACATTTGAGGCTAAATGTTGGAAAGTTCTATACATTTCCGTTCTATGTGTATCAGACCGCCTCTTTAGCGCCCTTTAAATAAATCACAATGGCGCATTTTAGACATATTTTATACATTCACTTTTATTTATTTGTTGATGTGTATTAACATTTTTCTATGTTTGCCTATTGTAGGAGGTTGAATGACAGTGTTGAGTATGCTTCGTCTAGTAGTCCACCAATTACTGGTACAAGTTGCTCAGGTGGTATGAACCTAAAGCGACCAGCACTTTCGGACGTTCGTGCAGAAATGGGCTCTCCTAAACACAGGCGCCTGCAGCCATCTGCTGTACCATCTCCTACCAGTCAGCCTGGTGCATCAGCTCGAAATCCAATAGATGCTTCTTATACTTCTAGCGAAAGATGGCTCAAACGCAAGGTATTTTGATCATATCTTGCTGATGATACAGATCTAAAAAAGTTTCTTTCTCTGTGAACCTTTCTGTGTTATCATTGTTTCCCAAGCCGAAGTGAAGGGTGTTTGATGGGAAATTCAATGTCACACACAGGGAAAGGTTGCCTGGTTGTTGTGATGCTAATATTGGTTGCAGTTCAGCCACAAACTCTCTAGGGTTGATAGCTGATTTTGCCTCAGCATTGAATATTAATTTTATACCAAAGTAACCCATAATATTTCTATAGAGTATTAAAACTTATTAGGTACTGACTATGTTTTCAAGGTGATACTGGTGAATTCAGATATAAATGAAGAACTTAAAAAATTATTTAGCTTCGACAATGTTAATTTGATATGCTTTCCTTACAGACTTCAGAAATTGGAGATAGGAAACATTAAGAATTGTAAACAGACCGGAAAAGATAAGTTTCCAGTGTAGAGTGAAAGATAAGTCTTGGTAGGAGTGTTGTGAACATAGAAACTAAAGACTTCTTGATGGACAGACCAGTTACTGTGGATGAACGCAAGCCAAAGACAAAACGTGGACCTGGACCAAAGCACTTAACCAGCCGATTCTGATCAAACAGAGGATTGACCATTAGCAGTGCTACAGGGTGTTGCCATGGAAGGTAAGTAGAGTGGCAGATGAGTTTGAATGTGCTCTGGCCATGGGAATGCTAGTTTGAAACAGATATGTGCTCGCTTAGATGCCAGTGTAGGGAATGAAGATCAGGTGTGATATAGTTTAGGTACGAGAGTCCAAGACACGGTCTTTCAGTCAGGTGCATTATTTCAGTTAGAGGAAATGTACCATAAAGTATAGTTACAGTAGCTGAGTCTTATCAGAATAAGTGTTTTCAGCAATGCTGAATCCAGATTAAAGCAAAGTGGTCAGGTCCTTCAGAGGTAAACAAGTATGTTCAAGAATTAGCCACCATTTGAGATTTTGGAGTGGTGAAGATTCCAAGCAATAGAGTTTGGAGAAAGTAGAGAAGGAAGTAGAGACTGAGAGTTCATTGCACTGTAGGAGCTTAGAGGAATGGTAAAATAAAATGAGCTCAGGTTTTCAGGTGTTAAGTTTAAGGTGCATAGCCTGATGACTTTGTCATCTCTGCTAGTGCGATAAAACAGTTAGCATGTGTGATTTATTTATTTATCTCGCTCATCTAAAGCTACAGAGCAGTTGAATCTTGGAATTGTAACACAATTTCTGTTGTATTATCTGTTAGTTGTATGTTAAATGTTACAGTTAATGGTTTTTTGCTTTAACAAAAGTTGTTTTTTGCCTTATGCAGTATTCAAATGTGGGTGAAAAGGTGACACCAGATAGATATCAAGACACTAGCCAAAGCTCTCCAGTTGAGATAGAATCCCGGTCAGCAAGAACAAGTGAAGTTCTACAAAAAAGCTCCTCTGAAGGGCAAGTCTCAGATTTTGTGTGCATTCTATGTTTGTTGCTGTTAAACCATTGCTCTGAACCTAATGTCAGTAATTTATGATTCGCTTGCGCTGTCAGCTTTTAGACAACATAGAAACGTGAAATGAAATAAAGATCCTGCTCATGAATGTGGTTGTATTTGAGTCATTCTCCACTTTTTAATTTGGAGTTTTCTGGTTGAACAAATATATGTTAAAAATTTACCTCAGAAATAGCAGTATTTTATCTCTAAATATACAAAGCAGTTTTGTTATCTTTTGTATTAAGTAAAATCCAACATGCTTTTTCAGTAAGTAGCTCTGCCACTTCCGTTTTCGGATAGCAGTCCCAAACCGTGATGAAGGAGGAGGCTAATGCTAATAATCTTTTTCATGATACAGCATTCTTAAACATAAACTTCATGCCTGCTTTAGTAGATTGATGTTTACTTAGAAGCTATGATGCCTATAGTAGGATTGCTTGTAAGTGATATTCGCCTTTGGCTTAGAAGTTTGAACCACCATGAATATCCATTCTTAAACTATTTGTTTTACATTGTCGGGCTTTTTCGTAGCCAAGTGATAAGATCCAATGAGGAAGAACATTTCCCCTGTTCACCTTGTGAAAGTTCACTGACAATTCCACAGCCTTCTGATTGCAGGAATTCTCCATCTTATGCATCATTGGATAAGGTTACACATTTTCTGCACACTTGATATTGTTAGTTCCTGCTTGTTCAAGTTGTAAACTCCACTGTATGTTGTGAAGTTGAAAATTAGTTTATGCTTTGCAGCCTATAAGGCAGCGGTTCTCAACCTTCTTAGACTCGAGGACCACTTCTAAATTTTGTGTCTCGGTCGTGGACCACCACTAAAAATTGTGCCAAAAGGAAATTAATACAAAATAATTTTTTGCGATAAATCCTTGCAATATTAGTTTCATGCTGCCATCTAGCCGATTCTAGTGATTGAAATGAAACAGAAATTTAAAAAATTGACAAAATTTGTCTGTTTGTATGCTTTTAATTGTAAAAAATCTAAATTGTAGACCTTGCTCGCGGACCACCAGGCAGATGGCCGCGGACCACCAGTGGTCCGCGGACCACAGGTTGAGAACCACTGCTATAAGGCATATGCTAAGCCCGTGCTGTCCAACATGCGGGTCGATTTCAAATGGCCCGCCCGAGCTGAATACCAACCGCAAATAAAAAAATTGCAAGCACAATTCAAAGCCAAATATCTCACTAAAACGTGCTTGAACGTTTATTGATATACTTTTGGCGCTGAACTATTATAAAGCATGCCATATGTACATGCTATTATTCACTGATTATTACATAATTATTGCCATAATAAATTTTTAATATAGTTACTAATTTTCAATATATTTTAGTACCGGTAATTGCTTTTGAGTTTACTGGTGCGGCCCTTGGCTCAAGAATAATTGTTTCAGCAGCCCACCTTGTCAAAAAGGTTGGACAGCACTGTGCTAAGCGCAAACTATAGATGAATAAAGTGTCCCACTAACCTGTCTCTCTAGTTGCCCTATTTGTGTAGTGTATACAATTTTGAAACTGACAGCTTTACTAGGGAGCTAAGAAACAAACAAATTCTGTTATTTATATTGTGAAACAATTGCATACTGTAAACAGTAGTACAGGGTGGCATCCTGTAGAATGCACAAATAGCAGATTTTTAGAGATTTTCTTATAAATATGAGTTATATGGTTCTTCTAGGTGAGATTCTGATAGATATATACATGTAGAAACTTATTTGAAGTCGCATCAATGCCGTCAGTGCTAACTTCCAGTTTGCTAGTAGGAGTTCCAGTATGGTGGGAATGAAATAAAGCTAAGTTTTATCCAAGTTCAACAATTTATTAGTTTGAACAACTGTTGGAAATTACTTCCGTTACACAATTCTCTTTTCAGTAGATCAGTGCTAGGCTTATCTGACAGAAAAGAATGAGTGTTATCAGTAAATAAAAATATAATGAATAGAAACTGGTTGGATGTGCTAGAAATGGTAGGAGTACTTAATAATGGACCCATCATTCAGAAAAGGCTAGCTGTCCCAGGTATCAGAATGATGATGTGTTGGAAATATTTACTCAGCTGTACATGTACTGCAGTGTACTTTTATGTTGCACTTGTGCACTTTTATTTATGCAGCTGTTTTTTTTAAATTTTAATTCAGGGTCAGCCAGATGACAATTTTTCTACGAATAACTTGAACTTATCAAAACACATAACAAATAAAGATCAGCCACCATGCAATGCTGATGCTCCTATGCTATCACAAGGAAAGTCAGATGTAAGTCATGATCAGGTATAAAAGCTATCAGATGTATGTTCACAGTTATCCTGACCAGTTTGTGTTAGTCTAATTCCTGAAGTCTTCTTCTTCTTTGTTTTTATAAGAAAAAGATAACCAGATTTTAACAGAGTGGAAACATTGTATAAGGTTGTTTATACATATAAATGTTAAATATAAATGCTTTTGTTACATGCCTCTTTCAAAAACAGTCCTTAGGTGAATTGGTGAAATTTGCTGGGTAAATTCAGGATAGATAGATAGTATTAAGAACTTGTTTCAAAGATGCCAGGGAGTATACAAAAAGTATATATATATTCATGGAAGAGAGTTCAATTCTGCCTCAGTGCCTGAGTTGTTTAAACTGAGTATGATATGTTAAATTTGTCTAACAGGATGTTATTAATAATATAAAACCCATCGTCCTGGTGTCAACTTTGCATGTAACGCCAGTTGCGCACTCTCGTTGGCTGGCCAGCTAATCAAAATATTCTGGCCGAAGGCCAGCCGCTGCTTACAAATATAATGAATATTCATTGGACAGCCAACTAATCTATATTCTGGCCCAAGGCCAGCCGCCGCTTACAAATATAATGAATATTCATTGGACAGCCAACTAATCTATATTCTGGCCCAATTCCAGCCGCCGCTTACAAATATAATGATTAATGAATAATGAACAATGACGTTACTGTTTACAATATGGCGTGTACATTCCAATGGACGGAGTTTGTTTAAAACTTCAAAGTAAATTTAAATATATCGTAAAAGGCGCTGTTCTAAACTAACAGCTTTAAACGGCTTAAACTAATTACTTAGCTGGTGAACAGGCAGAAACGAACTGCTTTAAATGGGCCAATTTTATATAGCCGCGCATCCAGAAACATATACCGGTACATGGGAATGTTGTTCTATGTAAGGATGGTCTAACATATGAGAAGGCAGGATGGGATCAAAGTCACGAAATTAACCTGAAAATAAATTTAAGCCTTTGCACTGTGTATCCTTCAATTGTAATCGTAAATTGCATGTTTCTAAAGCGCTACTCTAAAGCTTAGCGCAGCTTATTCACGAGCACACAGCTTGTGCCTAAAGGCATCTGAAAGGCCAAACTAAGTAGCCTATCGTTAACAAATAAAAATGGACATAGAGAGTTTGCTCTGTCATCTGAGCAATGCATATTACTTCTGTAGAGTAGACTTATCGCGGCAATTAAAACATGAATCCGTCTTTGGATGGGCAATCATCTAGTCTGTTGAATATTGAAGAAGTTATCTTGATCCTGGAGCCAAATATGCAAGACCTAATAGTCAATTTATATTCAGTAATTTCTTATACATTTTAGTTTTAAAGCTGAGAGCTGTCCATTCTGGATTCTCTTTTGAATTTAACGTGAAATGATAAACGGAACTGAATATTGGACAATGTTCGAAAGATGGCATTTATTATTGAGGCACTGTAGCAATGGTTGATTACAAGATAAGCCAATATGTATGAGCTACATGGCTTGATAATGCATTCCCCATAGGTTTCACTTGGAAGCACCAGGAAATGAATCCCAGACTCAATGGTGACAGGACTTAAATAATTGTCATGCAGTGAGAAATTTAGATTTTTCAGTGGTGTTTTTGATTAATTTTGTCGGTATTTTCTTCTCCACTGTACTGAACTGTTTATTTTCAGTCAACCAGTTATAAGGTCCACTTAACATATGAAGATGTTGAAAGAGATCGACACAAAGAGATGGAAGGTATGAAAAACATGTTGGGTGAAGCTTCTGACCTCATTCAGGGTAAATTTTACTCAAAAAATGTTAAAATTTGTTTAATTACTTGAAGAATCAATGGTGCACCATTAGGCTTTACCAGGTTACTCACCACTAGCTAGGTTATTTTATGTGGCAGTGCCTGCATGGGTTACAATAAATGAGCCATTTAGTCGATGCCAGTTAACACTACTGTTGGAATTAAAACACAACATGTAGGCCACTATACACTTCTTTGCCTCTACATTTTATATCATGCCTGTTTTCCCTTGTGATTGATTTAGGCAGGAGTCCGTATTGACCAGCTCAGGGAACTTAAACAATTGGTAATTGTTACATATTCTTTCATGAATATTTTACATAAAGACTCTTAATTTGGCTTTTTGATGATGTATTTTAATTCATTGTGTTGACTGATTTCAGATGCAGAGCTTGGACCACCTGGACCGTGTGCTGTGTCCTCATCAGCTCCATTGTGTGCATCTTTACCTCAGGTTGCAACAGCTAGCTTGCAACCAGCCTCTGGCCTTCTTTCTGTGGCTGACTCACTGTCTCCTGCTGCTGCAACAACTATACAACAGCATACATCTGCTGGAACTACAGTAGTCTACAGTACACCTGCTCAGCTGGCACTTCGCTATGACCTAACTAGTTCATTAGGGTCTCCTCTTGGTCACTTGCCAGTTCTTTCTGCAGCCAACCCTAATCCACCAACATCATTAAATTCAGAAAGCACAGTATGTCAACCCTATAGCTCAACCTCTGCTGCCTCTGTGATGTTGACAGCCCCAGCGATCACAACATTAGTGTCTCCTGTGTGTTCTACTGGATTTGCACTGCCAGCAGGCTCTTTGGGTGGTTTCAGCTTTGATCCTCATGCATCGAACAAGACCTCATTATCTGGTTTTGTTGCCAATCCCTCATCGCTATCGAGCACTGTTGGTGGATTCAAATATGTGCCAAGTAATAATAAATCGATGTCCGCAGCATACAGCCTTCAATTCCCTCAGTGCGTCACTACAAGTGAAATAGCTTCTGAAATAACATCAAAGGAAACCAGAAGCTTTCATTTGCCAGCTGTAACCAAGTCATCTACTGTCAGTGCCTCAACAAATTCGGCAGCAGTCTTCAGCTTTGGCCAGACAGCTAGTGAACCAGCACTGTCCTTTAGTCAGCCTCATACAGCCTCAACTTCATTTACTGCTAACAGGACATCGTCCGCAAATTTTCTTAGCAACATTTCCAGAAGTGAAGCATCAGGTTCTGTCATTCCCAGTAGTAATAACATGAGCTTTTCTGGAATGTTTGGCTGCTCTGTATCTAGTAGCAGTGCGAGCAAGTCTGTGGTTGAAGACAGCAGTAGACTGAATTCAGCACCCAGTTCATCTACAAATGCTGTTGCATTTGGAAAACCATTTGATGGCAATCCCGTTACAGGGATGATGTTTAACAGCAAAGGCTTTTTCCCCAGTGTAGATACAGCAAATCATTCGCTTGTATTAAACAGGCAACACACTTTGGCCAGCAACTCGGCATATGAAAGTCAGCTAAAATCTGCCAATAATGCAGGAAATCAGCCAATGCCAGAGCAAACTTTTGGTGCATGTATAACATCTGGGCTTACATTTGGTGCTCTGCCAGCACGTGGAACCTTTGCTGCTAATCAGCCATTACTGCCATTTAGTTTTGGAAGCCAGCAAGCAGTAACAAACTCATTTAGCATTCAGCCAACAACTACCATTGCATTTAGTAACCAGTACGCATCTGTGAATGCAGTTATGTCAACACCTGTAGCATCAGTAAACACACTCGGCAATTCAAAAACACCCCTATTTTCTTTTACCAGTCCAACTTCTGTTAATTTCCCCAGTAATTCAGAAGCATCTGTATTTTCTTTTAACAATCCAACTTCTACAGTCAGCATTTCAAAAGCATCTTTAAATGCATTTTCTTTTGGCAGTCCAACTTCCATAAATTCACTCAGCACTTCAGAAACATCTTTTAGTAATTCAACCTCTTTGAATTTATTTGGCAGTCTGCCCCAAGCTGCAGGCCAGTTTGCAAACCAAGGTAACAACTCTACCAGCGGTTTTGGAGGTCTGCCATCCTATTCCGATGTCTTTGGTAATCAACAGTTAACTTCCTCAAATTCCTGTGGAAAACAGCAGATGGCCACCTTTAATTTTGGCACCCAAACAACGTTAGGGAATGTGTTTGACAGACAAACTAAATCGACAAATATACTTGGCAGCAATGTTGGTGATGTGACTCAGACAGGTGGTTTTGGCAGTTATGTTAACCTTTCTGCTCCCTCGTGTTTGGCTGAACCTAAAGCTCATTTTTCCAATCCACAATTCACGCAAGCACAGTTTCCTTTTCCGTCAGTACATTCGGGTGACCTAAATAATTCCTCTGTTCTTAACCCTGCATTCCAATTTCCTCATAGTGTTGAAACAACTTCTGTTGTGACAAGCACACAATCACCAGCTGCACCTAATCCATTCAGTTCTGGTGAGTAGGAATTGTTATTTAGCAGTTTAACAGAATGGTAATGATAATGTTATTGATTTCTTCTCATTAAGAAGTAAATTAAAGCCACAAAGCTGTGATGTACTTTGTGCCTAGTGATTGTGATTGGTGTGGTCAGATCATACTCGGAGATCTGACACGACAAGCGATTGTAATTGGAGTTTCCTTCTGCTTAATTGCAATGTTGGACGATTTTGATTGTTTGCTTCCTGAGACTTATGAGATATGCTTTGCATTAGAAATTTACAAGGCAAAATGAGGTAATTTACTAATATCTTTTCAAGATACCGGTACTCCAGTGGCAGCTCGAGATAAGGGACTGCTAGTGCTCTTCTCTTTGTCATCGG
The DNA here is from genome assembly GCA_963556255.1 of Allolobophora icterica. NCBI lineage: Eukaryota > Metazoa > Annelida > Clitellata > Crassiclitellata > Lumbricidae > Allolobophora > Allolobophora icterica. Next base: position 68,556,652 of record OY744602.1, on the reverse strand, counting down.
AATTCAGATTATTAAAGTGAATCACAATCATTTGCTTTGAATTACGTGCATTACAAAGTAAGCTCCGTGATAGGTAAATGGTTTGGGGTAAGTATGTAGGACCCACATTTCCTTCACATGTCGTGGTAGAAGTGGCAAGACATCCATAGTTCCATACACAGAAATCCTCAGGTATAGCCCAAAGGATGGCTTCAAACAAATTCAGCTTCACCAATCCTCTAAGTCTAAAGTGCAGTAAAAGTGAAGAATGTGATTTGACTTTATGAATAAGAATTCAGAATTAATGCTGATCCACATATGGAAAGAATGTAAGGTGGTCGTAAAATTTACTGAACATATGCTATGCCGAGGTTGATTAACACAATGTTTTGGATAAAAGGTTGCTTTAAGCTCTTCAGACAGCAGTACATTTCCAGGCTAGGTGAACTTAATATGTAGATGCACATTCTCCACCTCCCACACCTCATTACAACTGTAACTGAGCTGAATTATGGTCTTCGTATCCCACTGCCAGTCTGCGTGTACTTAACACCGGCAGGCGCTTAGCGGCCATCTTGGCCAAGGTTCTAACATCTGTGTACTCATGCAATTGTCAGTTCAATCCAGGGACTTTCACACTTTGGAGTAATGTTTGGAAACGCTAGATATTAATGTGGCCAGAAATATAAATTGTCTGGTATAAAATCACAATCACTTTTACCCTTAACTAAGCAGCAATTTGACCTTTGAAAGTAGTTGAAACAATCTGATAGGATGTTACAGTGCTGTTGCCTCAAACTACATGTAGACCGCCTGTGTCTGAGCTTTCTAGCCACAGTAAGGTTTACATAAAGCATACAGTTTTTCTGTAATGCTCTGTTAACCCAGTTTGTTAACAGTGTTGTGACTTTGGACTCCAACAACCATGTGTGAATGGTCCTGTAGATGAATATGAGTCTTTTATTTTTTTTATCTGTGATTTTTGTTTCAGCTATTGGCTTCTCGCAGTTGCAGAATAATTCGCCCACAATGAATCTGGGTCAATTCCCTACACAACCCAATCAATTCAGTACTGCTCAGCCTCAGTTTGATCCCCAAGCACCATGGACGCCAAGATTTAGCATTGGAACAGATAATTCAAACTCTGCAAAAAATCGTTCATTAAGCAAGAGCAGAGTGCGCAGAAAACCATAATGCATCGGCAGCTGAATTGGGCGCTTGTGGACGTTAGAGAAATGTTATGAGATGGATTTCTTTTCAACTAATCCGGTTTGCAAAAATGAGTTTGGATCATTTTGTGAAATTGTATTGGTACTGCCTTCAGAGATCCATTGTGCTGTGCAGAACTATTTGTACGACAGGAACCAGCATGTGAATCTGCACGTGTGAACAACTGCTAATACTTTCACCGTGATATCTACATAGGTTTATGATGTACTGACAATCTGGCAAGATATTAAAACTTACAGTATTCGGTTTGAGGAGCACAGAACAAATATTACAAGAAATTTAAAGTTTGCACAACCCATCGATCGCAGCTTTTGTTAATTATTAAAAGTGGAGCTATGATAGTTTTTGGATTGGATAAGGCCAACAAGAAATAGCAATCTCTACTCCAATAATATGAAGCGACTTGTTTGAAGGAGACAGTTTTGAACATACATGTATGCAGTTGCAGCAGGGTAATTATATTACCACAGATTAAGACCTGTAGCACACCATTTGCTATGGAGAATACAAAGGCTGATTTATATATGCAAGTCTACCATAAATATAAATAACTACTGTTGAAGAATTATTTGAAGTTTATAAATATTTCAGGGTTATTCTGCTTGTAAGAAAAACTGTCAGAGGCTCTCACTCTTGAACAAATTGAGAAAATGAAATTGTAAACTCCAAATTTCTAAAGCACTACTCAAAAGCGAAGATTAATTCAAGAAGTTATTGGAAGTTTCACAAGTTTATTCCATTTTGTGTGATAAGCTGTCTAAAGCTTGAGGTTAAATTACTTAAATGTCTATTTAAATTTTTACCACTGCCATTACCAGCTGAAGTTTTAATTACATGGAAACGTTCACTTTTGAATAGTAACGGCAAATGTGAAATTTTGTGGAAGGAGCCAATGAGCATGGCAAGGTAAAATACAGATGAAAATGTCATAATAGAATAGCATGCATGGGTCCAACAACCGATACCTGATATCTTTTAAATAAACTTTATGAACCCTGTGTAGTGTGTATTTTTGGTTCATTATACTCCCTGCCAAAATGACCAAAAACACATTTGGTCCTATGGAGCCCTGTAAAAGTTTATGGGCATAGGCTTAATTAACTTTTTGGAATGAGGGTACCGTACCCCCACTTTTTGAACAATGCCGATCAATATTTTATTATTGTGCCTGCCCAAAGATCGTAGTCTCCGCCTTGATTCACGTACAGTATGTAAGAAATTGGTACACCCCACTTTTTAGACCTAAGTTACGCCTCTGTTTATGGGTGAATCTGTAAACGAGCAGTTTGCCCACACAGGCTTGTATAGGATCAATGTAGGCCCATATGGGACTTATGCTCTCTAACTTTTATGGGCATGCTGACATGCTGTTTCTCGGTTTAAAATCAATGGCAACAGTGCCATTGCCCATGACTTCATGCCTTGTCAGAGTGGCTAGTGACTCAAGTTCAGTGTTGTAAGCAAGACCAAAATTTCAAGACCCAGACTGTATCATTGGAGACCAAGACTTCAAGAGTTAAGACAAAGACCAAGACAATAAACACTGCAGAGTTTTTAACTTACAGCAATATAAAATTTTTGAATCACAAAAAACCCAGTGGTCAATAAAAAATGGAATTGAAGTGCCAAAAATAAACAATCGCATAATTAAAATTAGATGTTTCTTACATCTTACAGATAATTAAATCACACAAGGTTCTGTCTCCTAGTCTTGTTCTGTGAGGTCTCATAAAGAATCCTCTACAGATAATATTTAAGCTTTTGAATGCAAACTTGTAAATAGCAGGCTCCATAGCAAATTACATTTTCAAAATTTCCTAACAATTCTCAAGGAAACTGGTGCATCAGTAACATAGCAAGGTAGCCGCTGTGTTATAACACATGATTAACATTGCCCTCACCCTCATCCAGGGTTGTACAGGTCATGGGCAGCGATCCTGGGGGGGGGTTCGAGGGGGACAACTTCTAAATTGATGACATATTATAGTAAACATCTGATGTTGCCAAACCAACTGTGGAAAGCAGAATCAGATGCAGTGAGCAAAGATACTGTGAAATAAGAACTTTGAAATGTCCAATTTGAACTGAATGATAATTCCTTTCAACTGTTTGGTAACAAATCACATCAATTCCATACATTAATTGCATACAAAATTATTGAATAATTTATATCCTTGGAACCAGTGCTTTCAAATTATCTGCCATATACCTCGCTCGATGATCACTGTTGCGCTTTTTAGTGTAGCAAGCAATACCCCTGAGCAGTTTCAAAGTTTCAGAAATGTAGCAACCATCATGCCGTAGTATGTTGGAACTCTATGCACAACAATCTTTGATGTAAATTTAGCATCATTAGCAACCTCGTGCGCCATGAGACCATGAAGTAGCACGAAACCTTTGGCGCCACAGGCCATTGCGTTTGGATCCTGCTTGACAGCCTCTGTCAAATACAAAAATGATGCTTTTGGATCCCAGAACTTTGTCTTTGAATCCGTGGCACTGAAAAAATAGAACAGTTTTCTTAAAATATAAATTTTAACAATTTGAGATGAATGGTACAGTCTCTATTGTAGACTTTAAAAAAAACTTCAGAACCTGGACGTGTACATGGTGGTCATTTGAAAATATCAGAATTATTCATTCACCAAGACTGTTGAAATTATCAATGAGCTGCATCAACAATACAACTTGGCCACTACCAAAGCAGTAACGCCTATGAAATGGGAGTCCCATTACCTCCAAATTTTTTTGGGGGGGACATGTTCTCTCTGTCTCTTATGGCAATTGCGGCCAGTGGGATTGCTTGAGAATATGAAATTTGCACACCTGTGAACTTCTATAAACCCATACAGTAAACAGATTAGATGCTAACATACATGAAAATAGATTCATCTAAACTGTTCATCACACGTCAAACTCGTTGCTTGAAATTCCTAAAAAAAATATCAAAATTATTGGTGCTTCTACTTTGCCCCAGTTGGCACAGGAGAGGTTATATCCACTTCAGCACTCTTCATAGGTATCGCGGATTTTGTGCATATTTTACAAAAATTAACTTTTGATTATTATGGTAAGTCCTAACACAATTTTCAGTGCGAAAAAACACTTAATTATTTAGGTAACGTCTTTGACCATTATTTATTTTTAAAGTTGTCATGTGTTCTGTGTTAATGAATAGCTGCCCCCACTACAACAATTTTGCACCAACATAAAAAATTCCTGCAGGATGTCCGTGACACTCAGTGTTCCTCCGAACTCAACTTAGGTGCCTGTGGTACAGTGGCAGATACTTCTCCTGATATATTATATCCACTTCAGCACTCTTCATAGGTATCGGGAAGGGGGGCATTTGCACCCCCCCCCCCGGATTTTGTGCATATTTTACAAAAATTTAATTTTGATTATTACGTTAAGTCCTAACACAATTTTCAGTGCGAAAAAACACTTAATTATTTAGGTAACGTCTTTGACCATTATTTATTTTTAAAGTTGTCATGTGTTCTGTGTTAATGAACAGCTGCCCCCACTACAATTTTGCACCAACATAAAAAATTCCTGCGGATACCCGTGACACTCAGTGTTCCTCCGAACTCATAACATAGGTGCCTGTGGTACAGTGGCAGATACTTCTCCTGATATATTAGTGTCTCGAGTTCAAATCCCAGCAGTTCATCTGAAAGTCATAAATCATTGTGAAACTCCCATGGAAAGGTTTATTGAAATTTCTTCAACTTCTGACTATGATATGTTAAAGAATTTGAACGAAATGTTCACACAGGTATGTAATAAATGATCGGCGAGGTTAACTTGCCTAACTTTTTAAAAATCTTTAAGAATACCTACTTAAGAGGATCCTGGACCCATGCAGTTATAGCTGTTTCTAATGCCTCTGACCCTTCCTTGTTCACTTGCATCCGATAACTGAAACAAACAGGTAGCCATCTTCAATTAATTTAGACCAATACAGACTTACTCGAAGAAATATGTGAGAATAACCGTACGAAGCATTTGAAAGTCACTCTGTTTGATTCTGGTTTCCATTGTTAGGTCAGGAAGTCACCTGATGAGTCACTCGGAGTTGCTAAATAAATCTACGATTTCAAGGACAATTTCACTAACAGTAATTATAAAATAAGTGCTGGCAAATTGAACATCTCCTTAAAACTATAAGAAGAGTAAAATTCTTGCCACTATAAAATAAGCCAAGTTCGTGCAGTTCTTCTCTTCCCAGCAATCACATGCAGATGGAAAAACATCCAGGATACCCAGGCTGATTCTGGACTACTAGTACATATTATGGATAGAATTTAGGAAGTCCTTATATATCCAAACATTGGGATTTGTTGCTTCTCTATTTTGAGGGCTAAATTGGAAGAAGCAAGTGAAGCACCAAACAAAAAAGTAACACAGATGATGTTTTACCAGCACTAATAATTTCTGACGACAGTTTAGTCAAAAATTGAAAAGTTTGGACAAAACTTGTTCCTTTACGATATGACCAAGCCTAAACTGAAACCTTGGATCCGGTAGGTAAAGTTGATTTTGGCAGATGGTAGGATGGTAGTGTGCCAGATCACCACTGATTACGACTACCACTTTTTCTGTGAGTTTTTCTATAAACTCAGCCAGCTTCTTCCCAGCATCCAACCTCCAGTCTTCCACAGTAGATGGCTTAGGCTTGAAGTCATTTGTTGTGATGATATATTTCATATCTGAACAGAACCATAACAAAGATGACAGGTTGAGGAATGACACATATTCCAGGGTCAAAAGGAAATGACACAGGTCTCACAAACTGTGATTCTGAAGGCAGCACAACCTACACAATACTCCGACTCTGAAGATCAACAATAACATCTTTCCGACTTGTTTTGTCTCAGTCCTAGAAACTGTGGTTACACTGCTGCATAACATCAGACTCCTTAGACCTAAAATTTTTATTACGCTTGAAGCAACCATAAATTTAAATCTTGGGTGTCGCTAGATGTACCATCAGTACTGTACACCAGCGGTTCCCAAACTTCTCAGTGTGACGGACCGGCAGGAATTTACTTTCAGTTTGACGGACCGGCAGGAATTTTCCATTGCAGCAGGACCGGTACCCAATTGATTAATTATTTTTTATCTATAAATGGGTCAAAAAAGTTAAATTATTTTTTAATAGTAGTGCGGGTATATAATTCTGTACTAATTATCAACTGAGTACTTTGTACTGATCTGATATAAATCAAAAAGTTGCATTTAAAAAAAATTGATATAAAACGCTATACCTGCTAGTGCTGTTTATTAATATATTTATTATTTTAAACTTTTTTAAGGACCAAGGTACGAAAAATCCCTCAGGCTCTAATAAACTATATAACAGACATATGTTTAAGCTTGGAGAACGCCGTCGTTGTCTCCGGAGTGTGGTGTGGTATTTTCAATTGTTAACATTTTCACATTTTTAATATGTTAGGCCTATACTTACAATATCGAATCTAAATGCAGACGTGTTTATTTTCTACTGAGGGAAGCAGTGACCAGGTTATTAAAGATAAAAGAGATACGTCACATACGGTTTCTAATTGCCGGTCAAAAACCGCAAATGTGACGATCAAAATTTCTAGTAAAGTCGAACAACTTCTATATGACCTGTCAGCAATTTGTCGAATAACTATTTCTTCGGCAGTTATTGTCTACAATAGCTGAAATACATTTCAGAACAAATCTTTTAAATTTATATGAAAAATATGGTTTTGATTGCGAGACAATCGTATTTTTTGAAGATAGTTCGTAGCGAGACCCAATCGAGAAAACGTCTAACATCGTTTTTGTCCAGTTTCTTGACTCACTTCGCGGACCGGCAACTGATGGCTCGCGGACCGGCACTGGTCCGCGGACCATAGTTTGGGAACCACTGCTGTACACCCTTTGCCACCAAACATGTGAACAAAGTCTTTCTCCACAGAGTTAAATTAAATTACAATAAATGACTGTGTATAAATAACACTATTAATAATTTTGGCAGGATACCTGCGTTCATGTATTTCTGAAGGTACCACATGGGAATAACCTCTCCCCAACGCAGTTTGCATTCGAGTCCAGAAAAACTGCGTATTCCTTGCACAGGTATTCCACTAGACTCAAAGAAAGTCTTCAGCTCTTGTGATTTACTGGAGTCTAACCTAGCAGACACCTAGAATAGAAAGCAGGCATAGTCAATACAATACCCGTTCAAGGTAACTTCACAAGAATTATGTACATTCTACTGAATATAGAAGAGGAGATTGTAAAACCTGCCTGTATATTAGATTCTTGTAAGGTTTATTACATAGCAAATAACCCTGAAGGCTAGGCACACATCTCCAGACTTGAGGTTTGTACAAAATATGCAGGAGACTTTTCAATAGCAAAAGATTTTGATTCATTTTAATGCTATAAAAGCAGAATACAGCAAGATAAAATAAGCCTTCCAAAAGAATACTATAATCTGCTAATGCGTTCTCTTCTCAGCCCATTAGCTTTGCATCATAATGCCATAATTATAAAAAATCTCAAAAGACACAAAATTTGGCTTCACATGTACATCACTTAAAACAGTGTAAACTTTATGCATTAGTCTAATGATAAGCATGTTGGCTGTCCACTCAGTGATCAGGGTTCAAATCCAACCAAGGGAAACATATTTCAAGATCTGCATAGGCCTACTCAACTATAAAATAAGTACATCAACTGGACATTTTAAGGAAATTTCAAACAACAGGGTGAGTGGGGGATATATGGAGGAACTCAAACTGACAAATGGTGGCCTCCAAATTTACTCATAATTCTACCATGCAATGCTTGTCAATTCACATGATGGCCCAGGATTTGTGCCTGGATCACAGAGGTGAAAAGACGACGTGCTAGACGCTTGTCCACCACGCCTACTTCTTTCAAATGACAATCGACAGAATTTGACTAACCACCCTCACATGTTAAGATTGTAAAAATGAAGTCACTAGCATGCCACACACATGGCTATCATGAGATTAGCCCAGAGGACTTCTTCAACAATTAACAGATATACATATATATCTAAATCTTACAGTGAATTCACTCCATTCGCCGTTCCAGAGAGCATTCCCATTGGCAGTGTCACTAATATAGATTCCTAGGTTGTCTGAAAGAGATACTCCATGTGGACTGTTCAGAATGACCAGATCTGGCTTCATATCTGCTACCATCTTTCCAGCAGCACACATGCCTTGATACAGCTACCTCAAAAACAAAGGCAAAAACAGTCTCAGGCAGAAGTTATAACCAGTTGCCACGATCCATTTTGTGACATTTAAGGAAGCACTTATAATTTGGATGTGCAGCTGCCATGTTAGCAGATTAGGACTGAATTAAATGACTATGATATCAGGCTCCAAAGTTCTAGACATGGGCGTCCACAGGAATTTTTCTAGGGGTGCAAAAACTTTCCAGGGAGGCAAAATTTTCTGGGAGGGTGGCAAAATTTGTGTAGGGGGAGCAAATTGACACTTTTTGCATAGAATAGCTGACTTACCTAAATAATTAAGTGTTTTTAGCATTGAAAATCATGTTGGGACTGTTGGAATAATCATAATAATCAAAGATTTTATTTTATATTTTCAAAATCCAGGGGGCAAATGCCTTCCTTTCCACCCTCCGGATGCTCATGGTTCTAAATAAAGTATCATATACTTTGATTTGTGATTAGACATTACAGTCAATGTAACTGGTGTTTGACATATCATGTAACATACACAGTAAGGTAAAGGCTTAAATTACAATTAGGGTTAAAGATGCTTAAAAAGACATCAAATTCAATGAAAATGACACAATATGCAATTCCAGTCAGACAAAGGCATTTGACGACGTTAACGAAGTAAAAGCTCAAACTAATCACTCTTCTGCAGATCAGAAGATGTACAATTGTACATGTTACCAATGAGAGATTACACTTTCAAATTGTTTTAGACTGGATAATACTTGGAAATGTGAAAACAAAATACTGTTGTAGAAACAAAGAAACATTGTTAACCAACATGATTCAAATACTGAGACACAATTTACCTACAGACAATTTTACTAACACAATGAGGCCTTCAATTTATTTAGTGCTTTGATGGTTTATTGAAGTAAAACAAAACACTGAATACTGACCGCAGTCAGATTGTCTTTCATTGTCGCATCAAGGTGTTCGTATCTTTTTCGGCAAGCGGGGGATTCAGACAGCGGATCTCCATCAAACGGCATTGCCCCATGTGGCATTATGACAGTTCCCAGCAACACCATGGTTCAAATTTAGCAACAACAACCTCAGCAAGATGATTCTTCTTCCACACCTAAAAATTAATAAGAACTAAAGTATGAGCTCTGACTCTGTTAGATGGATTAGTAACTGCTCAATTTCCATAATACTTACTACAACTTCCTGCACAAACTGCTGGCAACAAACTCTCTCTAACGCTTTCCTCTCAGTCAATCAAACTCCCGTTTGTTAGTGTCTGTGTGAATCGATCTATCGAAGCCCTTGCCACAGTACATCAACTTACTCCTTCAATGCATTAACTTTTCAAAAGGTTCATATCTGGCATCTTTTCTTTTTAAAGTGCTGCAAAGTTGCAACTTCTACGTCACCAGACTCATCCATGCTACATTAAACAGTCTGCCTTTGCATCATTTTTTCAGCCTCTCTGAATGTTAGCCTACTGAAAATAAAACAACTTAATTTCTCATTGCAAATATCATTTGGATGGAGTTGTAGAACTCCGAAAATACTTAAGTTTATATTAAGTCTACTTTGTTTACATAAAGCTCTCACTGCATCTGAAATAGACTTTTAAAGCAACTGCATCATAGCATATATCTACAGAACATGACTAGACATTCAAAAACTGGCTTTGTCTTAGCATGAAGAAACCTGTAGTTCGTTTGTGTGGTCCTTCCACATATTTCTGCACATCATTCTTCTCGCAATAAATGATTAAAAATTCTACCAATGTGACAAGTTTGTGACCTAAAAACGTTCATTATTGCTAAAAGCATGTAATGTTGCCAAGGTTGCATGGTCCAGTTACCTTTGTCTGAGGCAACTTTGAGTTTATTGATAACTAATTCAGGCCCTTGTCATCCACTACCCCGTATATCCTTTTATACTTGGACTATTGCAATTCAATTGTTTTCGTTAGTGCAAAATTTTTGCATCTTAGTTAGTTCTTTTGTGAGTTTGTGTTGTTGGTATGTGCGGCTGCCAAGTTATGGCAAAATAAATAATGTTAATATATATAAATATTTAGGGGCTTACTTTTGCTCCACAAATACGTCGTCTTACTAGGGACTGCTACCGTTAGCTGTGCCAGGTTTTCGTTGTTACTCATTCGCTAATGCCTAGTGTCACCGCTACTTTGGTTCACCCCTTCATTACAGCCCGCCTTGATTACTGCTCATCGCTTTTTTTGGTCTCCAGTCTAGTTGCATAGTGTGTCTAAAGCAATTCTGCGCACTGCAGCCCATCTGATCAGGCATATTCCAAAATATGGCCAAGCCTCTAGATATATGCTTGGGGTCCTTCACTGGCTTCCTATCAGCTTATGCATCGAGTACAATCACTGCCTTAGTATGGCGATGTTGTCAGGGCCCTGCCCCTGCCTACCTTCGAGAGCTTTGCTGCTCCGTTTCAGGTGCCCAAGGTAGGATAAAAGACACATGACCTGATTTCTCAGAGATAAGGTTTTTTACTCCTAACATATTTTTTTTTGTTCCTGAGGGATCATTCCTACCATAAAATAATAATAATGACAATAATAATAATAACGATAATAATAATAATATTAATACTAGCTGGTCTGCCAAAATTCCGGTTGCACCAGATCCAATCCATCCTTTATTGTGCTGCCTGAGTTGTAGCCAACAAGCCTAAGTATTCACATATAACTGAATATATGTGAGATACGCTACACTGGCTTCCTGTTGCTGAGCGGGTGCTTTTAAGACCATCATGCTGACACGTGCCTCAGTTGTTAGCACTGAGTCAGCTTTGTCGGCAGTTGTTGTGCTCTGCAGCCCATGGAGATATGCGGGTGCCACACTGTTGCACTTCAACTCAAGCCCATCATGCCTTCTCATTTGTTGGACCGTCCTCCTGGAACAGTCTCCAATTGCACTTACGTACTGTTACCTTTGATTCTGTGTAGCATATATTTGCTGTCTTAAAACGCACTTGGTTAGATCCGTTAGATAGTCACAGGTACAGAACCTTTGTGAGTTACTTAAAATGCACTATATTAAGCATCCTCATACATGCATACATACAACCCGCTCCACCCAGACAATCCGCTCCACCCAGGCAACCCGCTCCACTCGATCATCCTCCTATCTCAGTCTTTCTCGACCCCCGATCACTACTGATCTCAAATTCTCCAACCGAGCCACATCCAACACAGCACCACACCTTTGGAATGATCTCCCACCTGAGTTCTGCAGATTCTCGGTTCCTCCATCATCACTGCAACCCATCCCAATACCTCTGTCTATCACCCCTAGGCTTTCCACTAACAACCGAAGTCTCACCCTTTCAAGAGCTCCTACCCTGACTCATCTGATCCACATTCCAATTCTTCTCGCCCTAAACGACACCCTCCTTAACAGCTACTCTGCCTCCTCCCTTGACCTGGACCCTCTGGAAACCGAGACTCGGACCAGTGAACATGTACAATCGGGGGGCCTATGTACTATCTGGGTGCGTGTCTTTCCATCGTGAGGGTCGGTTAGGGTCAGAGTAAGCATCAAGAGGGTCGGTTAGGGCTTAGGGTTAGGGTAGCCTACGTATTTGTGCGACTAAAAAAAGCTATACCGAGTGGAAGCTGGATTTTCAAATTCTGGGCTAGGGTTTGGCACATGATCGCCCTCGGAACTCCTTTGCACTACTCTTTGGATAAAACTCCTCTGCCTTGACGCAGCGCTCGTAAATATGCTGGTGTAATGCGCTTGGCTTTCGAATGGTGCTTTAAAAGTTTGGAGATTACGAACACTTGCGCTCAACGATGACCAGTGCCGGCCGGGCATGGGTAAAATGCTGATTTGCTGATTGCTGATTTGCTGATTGGCAAGGGGTAAAATGCTGATTTGAAAATGCTGATTGGTTAGCATTTTACCCCACAACCAAATCAGCAAATCAAAGGGTAAAATGCTGATTGAAATCTAATTGAAATCAATACACTTTGTTGTTTTCAATATTGTTTTAATTAACAAAGGCTAATTGAAATCCAGGCAACTAATGATCAAAGAACCCAGTACACTTTGTTGTTTTCAATATTGTTTTAATTAACAAATGCTAATTGAAATCAACAAACTTTTAAACACTATAAATACCCCCAAATAATTGTGTAGCTTATTTTGTTTTGAATTTTGGAGAGTTCACATACATTGGATTGGAATAATTGCAGTCATGAGTGATATCTACGAGTGTTTTAATAGTCAATCAGTAAATACAGTTGTTAATCGACTGACAGGAGGATCAATTCTTCATTTTTCATGGTTAGAAGATTTAAGAAGGATGATTGGAAAGTTGAAGGATATCGTTGGCGGTTTGGTGGATCAGCAAAAGAAAGAAAACGTGGCAGTGGTATTTCCAGATCTGTGATGGTCCCAAGTCATGGAGCAAGTGCTTCACCAAAACTGCATATTTTCGAAAGGATCGTCATAATTAAAGAACAAATTATTATTATTATTATTATTATTATTATTATTATTATTATTATTATTAATTATCAACTACAATGGTGACGAGAAAGTCGCAGCTGATTTTCCGCATGGAAATGCAAAGGCAACAACAAGAAACTACACTAACTTTCGTATATTTAGTAGAAAACAATCCGTATCTCATAGCAGCATTTTACACACCAGTCAGTATAACTGATTACTAATAATCATAATAATAAAGATCGATTTGTTACATTCTGTTGTTACAATCAGCATTTTTTAACAGCATTTTACCCACCAAACAGCATGACCAATCAGCATTTTTCCAATCAGCATTTTACCCACCAATCAGCATGACCAATCAGCATTTTTCCAATCAGCATTTTACCCTTTGCCAATCAGCAAATCAGCAATCAGCAAATCAGCATTTTACCGATGCCCGTGCCGGCCTTAGGATATTTCAGGCTTCGTGCAGAGTACACTGTAGGCCTACGGGCTCCCCATGACACAAGTCAATTTGTTTTTCATTGCTAATCAGTAATCAAATTATTATAGTAGATTGTTAACAAGTACAAGTCAAATTTAACTTTACACGAGAATTCTGGGATATAGAGGATGTTGACTTTTAGTTTATTGCCAAAAAAGTAGCTCTAATCGAAACTATAATATTATTATTAGGATGTTAATTTTCTGTGACATTTTCGGGCCCCCTTAAGTTGCGGGCCCCGTGCGACCGCACGATTCGCACGCCCCTAAGGCAGGCACTGACGATGACGAGTCGTTCGAGTCAATTCAGCTATACATACGGTAACTGACAAGGTAATTGACTCAATTACTCGACTTGTGCATAGTTTAAGAAGCTGTCATTGCAACATAATAACCTTACCGAACTCGTAAATTCGTAACAACAACCAAGCTCTGGGTGCCGTTGATCACAACGACCTGGTTGATCAACTGACTTGTGACTTCTGACTTTGACCTTCTATAAATAGAAGGCCGCGCTTCGACCAAGGATTACAGAGCAAGGACCTATTATTACAGAGTTATGTTCGTAATCGTAATCGTAAACGTAATCTCCAAACTTCTAAAGCGCCACTCGAAGGCCAAGCGCAGGACACCAGCCTATTCACGAGCGTTCGTCAGATCAGAGGGGGTTTCCAGAGAGTAGTCCAAAAGAGGTCCGAGTCCGGTTTCCAGAAGGCCAAACCAAGTCAAAGAGGGTTTCCAGAGAGTAGTCCAAAAGAGGTCCAAGTCCGATTTCCAGGGGGCCAAACCAAATCAAAGGGGTTTCCAGAGAGTAGTCCAAAAGAGGTCCAAGTCCGATTTCCAGGGTACCAGATCAGGAGAGGCAGAGCAGCTGTCAAGGCGGGTGTCGTTTACGGCGAGAATAATTGGAAGGCAGATGAGTCAGAGTAGGAGTATTTGAAAAGGTGAGACTTCAGTTTTGAGTGGAAAGCCCGGGGGTGATAGATAGAGGAACATGATGATGAGGATGAAGGACGGGTTGCAATGATGATGGAGGCAGTAAGAAACTGCGAAATTCAGAGGGGAGATCGACTCTAAGATCTTTGGTTATGCCAAATGCAGACAAGACAGTGATAGGTCCAAAGGGTTATATCACAGTGTAATTATTTATACTGTGGTTATATTCAAGTCAAGCGCCAGATTGCGCTTATTTTTGTTAAATCAGTCTCTAGCAGAATCAATAGTCTGTGGTTTGCTGTGTTGTGGATGCTTACAATGCATTATTTCATATGAACGATGTCATCAATGTTTGCAATGGGAACGTTTTAAAATCGAAGACCGATGGATTGACTCTGACGGGAGTGCGGCCGTCGTTGTGTCTCATCTGCTTCGATCTTCTGGTTTCATCGTACACAGAAATAATGTTTTTTTGTGTCGATCGAAGAACTTTATGTTGGTTTGTACTAAATAGTTAGTTTGCTATAAGCTTATAACGTGTATTGAAGCTTGGATATGAAGCTACTGGAAAACCCTTAAGGATCAATGGAGTCGCGTTTTTATAGTATTGAGGTTATGACAAATGTTGCTAAAGTATGCATTTTTTTATGGTTGTGGTAGGTAGGTAGTCGAGAAACTATCTAGTTGAGAAACATGGAACCGCAAGACTGTGGTGGTATTCAGAAAAACAGTCTGGAACAGGAACACATTTAACTTCAGTGAAGTTGTTTTAATATTATTTTATGCTTGAATATGGGATATACGGTATAGAAAAGCAAAGGAAAATAGTAAGTAATTTTCGAGAAACAGTCGCTTGCCTTGGCAGTACTTGTTAACAATATGGATATCCCAGATTGCGAGAGAAAGTAGGACACTGCAGGCAACAGACGAAATTTTGGGTGCATAGCGTATACTCGACACCCCAATCCCTGTAACTGAATTTCCACCGGATCCCCAAATCTATGTTCTAAGTGAAAACAAAACTATTTACACTTTTCGAGATATTTTCAGGAGATTGGCTGACTAGTCCATACAACTTTTCAGGATTTTGAATGCTTGTTAAGAATTGTTTTTGGGAAGTGGGCCTATTTTGCATTTTCACCACTTTTGAGAATCGGTTTCTGGGGTTCTTGTGTTTCTGGTAGACTAAGACAGTGCAATATGGAATCCAAATTCAACTTGTTTTACGGGTAAATGATGATTTTATTGCTTGATTTTATAGGTTTAATTTGTTCCAGCTTTGATGTTTAAAGAAACATTGACTTAAGCTTTAAAATATCACAACACGATAGTACTTGTTTCATCTTGTATGAAGTTTAAAAGTTTTAGATTAATTTTTCATCCTTATTTGACTGGTAGCCATGTTTTCAACTTTCCTTAGACTAAAGCACAAAATAGATGAGCAACATGGCTGATCAGGAGAAGGACACATCAAATTATATCTGTGAGGATGCCATGCTGGGAATTTGTCAATTGAATGAACAGTGTCACAAAGTGCATTATCCTCTACCATATCTGTGGCAAGTATGTTGATAAAATTCCTTGAATTGTTTTTCAGTCACTGAGTCAGTTGACTTATGACTGGTTGTGCCAGCAGTTGGTTGGTTGAGTAACTTGTGCTTGGTTTGTCAGCTGAGCCATTGGTTAATTGACTTGTGGTGGTTAGATAGTCTTTTGGGGTGGTTAGTTTAGAGTTTGTATATGATTGGTTGGTCAGGATCGACTTACAGTTTATTGGCTGTTTCAGCGACTTATGGTTTAGGTGGTCAACTTGTTGTTGGGAAGTTGGTCAGTTGATATGGTGGGCCAATATATTGGACAGCAACTTGTGTCTATTATACGTAACAAGACACCTAGTGTAGCTTCATTTGAGTAACTCAAACAAAGACTAGCAAAACTCTAACTGATCTAATTAGTGTGTTTTAAGATACTTTTGGAAATTTATCTGCAGCAGAACCAATTTAAAAGTACAGATCTGCAATGGAAAACTGTTCCAGTCTGTGCTTAACCTATGCATCTCTGCAGTCAGAAGGATACAGTGATCACTGATCACTGTTGCATAAAGTTAAGGCTAGAACATAGAGTTCCCTGATGTATTCATTCTTTCATTCGGAAATTTAACATAGCGCACCTCCAAAAAACCTACTCAGAAGTGCTCCCAGACCAACCATGGCAATAGAGATTAGACTTGAGCAACTTGTAAAAAGCAGACGTGTTACCCCTGGGGAGTAGGCAAATCTCTAATGGAAGACCATTCCAAATGGAGGGCCCAGCAACAGAGAAAGCATGGCATTGCCTAATTGTGGAGCGAGTCCAGGGGACTAAAAGTTCTTCCCCAGAAGAGGACCAAAGAGCAAGCCGGCTAACTGAATCAGAGATTGGGTGGCAGAGCTCACTCAGAGAAGTCGGGGCACAGCCTGAGAGGCAACGCCAAACAAGTACAGTAATGGTATAGCAGGTACGCTATGGGACAGGGTACCAATGCAGCACATCACGCATGTATGCTGGAATGGTGCTATTAAGGAAGCATGACAAGTAACAGGTTCAGAGTTCATGTAGCAACTGGAAGCCATACAGTTTGGACTACAGCTGGTGCTCTAGAATCTTGGTAGGCCTGCAAAGATGGAATTACTGTTTTGTTTAGTACATTGTACAGATCTCCTGATTCAAATATCATTAGTCTTTTAAAACCTTCCTACAATCTGTATTTTAAGTTTCACTAGATACGAGTGACAGTTCATGACTGGAGATTCTGTGGAATTGTATTTATAACATAACAGACTGACTTATTATTATTATTGTTACAATAATAAATGCAGATCTGAGGTGTGGTTAGTCAGTTGTCAGGTGAAGAGCAGGTAGATTTTCAGAGTTTGAAAGCCAATGAGAAATACTGAGAGTTTTGAGGCATATCTTGAAAGAAGAAGAAGAGTTTGAGCATCAGAGGAACAATGAGCAGTTGGTTCCATTACTTGGGGGCACAAAACGTGGAATGCTCGAGAGCCCGTGACAGACTTACATCATGGCTCAATCAAAAGACCCAAACATAAATATTGCAAATTGCAGAGGGATGTAAAGAGATAGTAGTGGTTGAAGGTAGGTAGGAGTGCTTGTTGTTAGCATTTTATAGGGCAGACAGGCCACTTACAATCTTTTTCTGAGGTCTGCACGAAACCAATGCAGCTGACTGAGCAGGGTTAATGAGTTTGC
Source organism: Allolobophora icterica (assembly GCA_963556255.1). Classification (NCBI taxonomy): domain Eukaryota; kingdom Metazoa; phylum Annelida; class Clitellata; order Crassiclitellata; family Lumbricidae; genus Allolobophora; species Allolobophora icterica. Next base: position 68,539,078 of record OY744602.1, on the reverse strand, counting down.
ACAAGAATATGCATGCAGCACCACGAGAGCCAGAGATTATTGGATTTGTTGAAGCCTGTTGGCTTCAAGATCTAATATAACTGCAAAAACTGAGTCAGCATAATCAAGGCGAGAGCAGACAGATTGAGAGCCAGGCTATGGTCTGTGATATGTCTTTGGTAACAGCAGACCTTATGTGACATATTGCCATGTCTTGCATGATTTGTCAGTGATATGAGGTCAAAATGTGAGGTTACTGCCTCAAGTATTTTGATAGTTTTTGATAGTTAAAAATGTTTGTAATTATAATAATAATAATAATAATAATAATAATAAAATAGTGGAAGAACAATGTCAGCAAGGTCAGTGCTGGATTGAGAAGGGAAAGAACACAGGCATTGGCATGAGCCAGAAATGATTGCCTTTAAGATGATTACTGGCTTGCGATGTGAGTTGAATTTTGTTTGCAGCATAACGATGTCTACGACATGAAGCTGAAGAACCGTTTTGTTTTTTTTAGTTAGATTTTACACCTTGTAATGGTACCATGCTTAATCTATCGCCTGAAATATCATCACAGATTGAGCTGTGTTTCTGTCAACCGCAGTGCAGTGAATACCGTCTGGAGGTAAGAACTTGTGTAGTTGCCTGGTGGTGATGATGATGATTAAGGGTATCACATGTATTACTAACCTGTTCAGCCACATCAGCAAATTTATGAATTATATGCAACCCTGACTAAAATCGTAATGAAGCTTGGCATCATTTATTGGCTGGCCACTCCAAGCAAAGCAATAATTTCAATTTAAACCCTAAATTTTTATTTTACATTTACTGTAACCAAGCACTTGTACAATATAGAAACACCAGTAAGCTCTGAGATAAATAATTTATGTCAGAGTATCACATATCGCGTCATTATAGTTTTGGATCTCGTGTTATGAATCTTTGTAAATTAATTAATTCCTTTAAAAACAGGCATGCAGATATTCTTGCAACCCTGTGCAATATATGGATATTGATAATTTGTAAATTTATCCTCTGAAAAACAGCGCTCTATTTTCTCTCTTATCCTGTGGTGGTCATGTTGTTGATTTCTGCGGCCTCCGGTGACCTTGAGTTTGACCAATTACCTGTTGGGGTTATAATTCAGGATGAATGTTGGTTTAAGTAGTAATCCATCCATCTTTCATTAATGATGAGACAAAGTACTGACTAAACCTGGTGTAGATCTATTTGAACAGCAGTTTAAGAAAATACGTGGTACCCTATCATTTATCTGGCCCACGTGGTGCTATGGTAAGCTTAATACTGCATTCAGTATGCAGTTTTTTTTTATTTAAGAACAGTGATTTGATTTATTTCTGTTTTGTCTGTCTTTGCTGAATGTTACTTACTTGAAAATGTTTAAAAGTTTTAAAACTTTTAACCTGTTGCACCTTTCTACATGTCGCTACCCTAAGAATTCGTAATAAAATGCAACTTGTAGACTTTTGGAAAATACAGTAAATATATAAATTTATACATAAAATGTTGATGATATCTGTGTGTTGGTTGGTGTTTATTTCAGCAACCGGTGCTAATCAGCACTTCCTTGATTCTCAGTGATGTGTGTATAAACTTTGATCTGATGATGGGTTACATCGTACATCCTGCCTTCAGTGGCATTGTTGCTGTCAACCGGCTGAGCACAATGTCCTATGCTGTTCCGCTTATTGCGCCAGGAGGCACTGAAATGGAGCTGTACCGAAATAAGTATTACACACAGTGGCGATGGTACTGGTACCATGCAGAGGATTGTTCTTGGAAAGTCTTTGGTAAGGTAAGGCCTGTAATGATTTCTTTTTTATTCTTATTCTATTGTTTGGCTATTGGGTTAGATGATATCTTAGATACTGGAAGATACTGAGAATGTGGCGATAGAAGTAGTGCGTTGTTAGTTAGTTAGTTACTTATGTAGACACTTAATATAACACCTTTTAGGTACTTTATGCATAGAAATGCTGTAGTAGTGATTTGGTGAAGTCACTGGCGATGTTGTAGTGGTAGTGTACCATGCTTAATCTATCGCCTGAAATATCATCACAGATTGAGCTGTGTTTCTGTCAACCGCAGTGCAGTGAATACCATCTGGAGGTAAGAACTTGTGTAGTTGCCTGGTGGTGATGATGATGATTAAGGGTATCACATGCATTACTAACATGTAGTGTTGAACTGATAGGCACAGAGAATCAAGGAAGTGCTGGTAGCATTTGTTGGCGGTTCTGTTATTCGGTGTTCTCATGTCACTGGTGAACTTTTGTCTTTATATTATAATGATGAGGATATCTTAATTAGTCATTATTGAATTGACAACGGTCTTGAATGGCATGGTTCTGAGAATGAGAGACACAAATTATTATATTATGACTAATCGTAAGTGCATATCGTATTGTATTTGGAGATTTCTATAGCGCCACTCACATCTGAGGCCACTCAGCAGCGGTCCCAGTGCGAAAGCTCCGAGAGATGCAAAAGGTTTTAAGCATGGAAATGGATGTCGGAAGAGATCCAGAAAGTAAGGTTACCCGTAGGGAGGAAGGAAGGGCATTCTACATATATATATATATATATATATATATATATATATATATATATATATATATATATAATGCCACTTGAGGAGAGACCTCTCCCATAACCACATCAAAATCACAGCACATCACTAAGAACTGATAGGCACAGACAGAAATGGGCTGGCAGTGCCAACTGGGTCTCGCTCCATCTTACTTGCTAGACCTCTTCTGGTATGTATAGGCTTCTCGAACTGCTTGAGTCCTCCGCTCGGCGGGCAGGGGGTGCTCTTCGTCCCGTTTGCCCATGCTACTGTCATGCAACCCCTCGCCTTCTTGGTGGTCTGCCGACCATATAGAATGGCCTTCCTCTGAGCTGCTCTTACATCCTAGGTCGTCCTCTGACACCTTCTGTGACTACATGAAACCGTTCTTTTTGGCCATGCTGGAGTGAGGAGTGCCTCTGAGTTGTTCTCTTGAAGAGGCGCTATATAAATCTATGAATGAATGACTTTGTGTATCAATCGAGGTAGAGCACTGAGTACGCGTTTGTGTCGCAGCACTTATAACAGATTTGTAAGTGGAGCCGTGATGCCATGGCCAAACGATATATGTGCAGTTTCTTTTTCCATATATTTGCTTTAGGATTGTACGGTACCTGATCAGCAGACGTTGGAAACGAAATTCTGTTGGCCTCAGAGGCAGCTCAGCTATCTGTTTGAAATGCCGGATGGCACAGATTTCGTCATCGAGTTTGAACCTCGAAAGTTTATGATGCCTCTGCCTTTTATACTCTCAAAGCCAATCGACAAAGAGTTGAAAGGTTGGCCAATACGAAGGCGTCCTCTTATGGCTTCTTCAAACACTTGGTAAGGAGATTTCATCTGTGTTGAGACTGTTAACTAATATGTGGATCTAATTTTGAAAGTTTTCTTATATTGATTTGATAACTCATGTGTATACACCTTTCTCTTTTTATGTAGTTTTTACTTGATGTCTTGCAGGTATAATGTGCGCGCATTTGTTGTGTTTTTGCCGATTATATATCTAATTTAACATACTTTCCATTATCTTGTTAACTCTGATTATATGGTTATTACTCTGTAACATAGAGAACATGATTAACAGTATCCTTCATAAATGCACGCAAAGCAGACGTCATAATAAAGGTGAAGGGTTTGTGTATATGTGTGAGAGGATGACTGCCTGAATGTCAAAACATTTGGTCAAACTAGGAGAACAGAAACACTTTGTTGTAGAAGCATTTATGGATGTCATCTGTGAAATTTTTATGTGTCAGCGATACACTGCTTTGTCTAGGCCAGTGGTGCACAACCTTTTTCGCTCAGGGGCCACTAAAAAATTTCTTTGAACCCTTCGGGGCCAAACAAGTGATGACTCTGCTCAGTTAGGATGAATGATTCTCAAAATTTTGGTCTATGAAGATGGTGTATGCACTAAAACAAGTATAAAAGTAAGTATTAAAAGTTATAAAGGGGACTCGTGGTATTTCTATATTACTATAATAGGTCTAATACTGATGGTTTTTCAATGACCACAGTGCGCAAGTCACTGTAGACTTAATGTCAGTGCTGGCTTATAAATAGTCGCTTTTCCTGTTGGACTTCGCGGGCCACATGATGACTCGTCGGGGGCCAGATTTGGCCCGTGGGCCGGACGTTGTGCACCACTGGTCTAGGCCCAGGCTTAGAATTTAGGTCTCACAGACATGATTTTGACATTGCAGTGATTAGTAATGTGTTTGGCTACACACGTAGCAAGTCTTTATGTTATTACCAGATTCTATGGGTGCTGTGTCTTTATATTTCTCTTGTCTTCTGTTGTTATATATCTTTGTTTTTGTCTTCATTTGTGTCAAACACATTATTCCAAGCTGTGTGTCCTACCAACACCACTACCTCCATTTGAACAGATTGCGTGACATTGTTTTCCTTAAAAGCATTTCTCAATCTTAATTCTGTTTTGTTTTTCTGTCTGTCATAGTCCTGAATGGCCGCCTATCAAGAACATGCCTTTTATAGTGTCCTTTCCAAGCCACTGGACTCCACTCGATACATCTAGAGATTGGGAAGTTGTTAAGCTGAGGAAGACTTCAGAAGAGTATAAGCAGGTCGCTTCAAAGTTCATCAAATCATTCGATTCGGACAGTTATACAAACAGAAAAGTAAAAGAAGTCTTCAGGGTTCAAAATCCTTTTGTTTGGCAGAAATTTGTGACGTAAGTAACATCATTTCAAAGAAAAGTTTGATGAAGTTCGTTTGAACTATGGCACTGAATGAATTAAAAGCCTAAAACTTATTTTCTCTTGTTTAGGAATAGGACACCAGCTTTTCTCAATATGCAGGGTTCCAATCCTAGTGTCATAATGTAATAAAATACCAAAACATTTATACAGCGCCCCTAAAGAGCCTCTTAGAGAAAAGTTTGTCCTTGTTGGTCTCTCGGGCTTGTTGGTGGCTGGTCCAAAGCTTTGAAGTTCACTAGCCAGTTCTGTGTGTTCTTTTTGTTTATTAAAAGGATTCTTATGTAACCTTAAGATTTGTCTGTTTCTACTAGACACCTGCTGTAGCCCAATTTCTAGCTTCTCTGAACATATCAAAGTTTGACTAATTACCCAAATACAATCTGATGTTTCACTACAAATTCATTTGAAGTGATGATCAATTGATGCCGTGTGCATTATGATCATGGCTCTATAGAATGTCTTAGATTAGATCAAGTCCAAATTCACTAAGCTTAGTGAATTTTCAGGTAGCTTTTATTGTGCTTTATTGTTTATTTTAATTAATCACATTATTTAGCTAATTCCAGTATAGACAAGGATATGTTTTTCTTTCAGGAAGCGTAACTTTATGGAGGCGAATGGCAACTTAGACGAACGAATTTTATTTCACGGCACACAAATGGAGAGCGCTGTTAAGGGCATCTTTCATCACAACTTTGACGTTCGTTGCTATGGTGTCAACAATTTTGTCTATGGCAAAGGCATCTACTTTGCCATTCGTGCCACCCTCAGTGATAAGTATGCCTACAAGACACTTCGGAGGCGTAACTGGATGTTTTTAGCACGAGTCTTAGTTGGCAAGTACGAAAGTGGAAAGAGAGAATTCTCACGACCGCCGCCACGTGATCCCTTTAGACCATATGCTGAGCTGTATGATTCCTGTGTTGATCACACGTTCAGTCCAAAACTGTTTGTAATATTTGACAGTGATCAGTGTTATCCAGATTATGTGATCGGATATGCAGATGCTCAAGAACCAGATTCAGATCCAGAGGCGTTATAATTCTCAGTCATAAATTCTCATTTTACAAAATATGAATAACGCGTCAATATAATGCAAAAACTGATATACAGTAACTCTGACATGGATTCCAAATTTAGCTCAACTATTAAAAATGACCGTATAACATCACCCCACAATGAGGAATTTCTATATGTAGATGCGTTAGATGGTGTGATAATGAGGTTCCTGAGTATCTGTATGTAACTACGTAAAATAACAAAAGGACTAAACATGCAAAATTCAAATGTGTGAAAGGTGACAACATCTTTGTTACTGTTGATCAAGTTTTGCTTTATGATAAAATATATCTTCTGTAAATGTTATGTAGGGTCCTAATCAGTTTTGATTTTTTGAAGACAGGAATTAATATGTATTTATTATTTTGTTGTAACCTTATGAAAGAACGGATTTCCTGTTGAGCATATTTGCAAACAAAGTCTTCAACTTATCTGAAAACGTTTCTCATCAAACACTTATTTCTATAGCACATTATGACTTGTGGTTCATTGTGCTAAAGTGAATAACATTAGAGTTACATGTATCGTGCACATATTGTTGAAATTGAAATATTCGCCCCTTTCATAGTAACAGTTATGCAGGATAACTTGTGCTGCAGTTGTTCCCGACCTATGAGAACTCGCCAAGTTGATCTTTTATAAATTATGCTATATCTATTACAGTAAATGTCCAATTTCAAGCTGCTGTTCTTATGTACAATAAACTCCTTTGTCAAGCATCGAAGTCTTGCAGATTTCTGTATTCCACTCTCATCTCATTGTACCATGTCAAACTTCCAAAGGAAGTCTGATTTTTCATGCCTATACACTGGTCAAGTTCTGTGGAATTCATTACCTTCAACATTTTCTTTCTCTTTTCTCGAACAATTGAAGGCTTGTCTTTTCTGGCTTTGCATGCTTTTTTCTAGTAAGTTAATGGCACAATATGAACATCTGATAACTAATGCAGGGCAAACTCGTTTAAGACGAAATACAGGGTACCAAAAGAAACGTTTCATCTTAACTGAATTTCATATCGACTGTTAGGCAACGGTGAATGCAGCATGCCAGCCAGAGATGCATTATGGCTGCCTGACCTAACCGTAGCATACGATGCATAGACGTGCACTTGTATATGTAGGCTCCTAACTGAAATTGATATTACACAGTTAAGTTTATTCTTCTTAAAAACTGTCGGCAAGGATTTTAAATAGCCCAAAGTCTTTTCTGCTCAAGTACGTGTACAGGCTGCAGTTTCAGATTGGTACCGAAAACAGAATTTTATAGAGAGAGATAGGCATACCTCAGGTGTTTTTCTTTCCTAGTTTTTTAGTGGATATTTGGAAGTGAAAGGTTATAATTTTGTAATATGTAACGCACCACACAGTACAGCTACAAATTAATCGGCCATATTCTATTTTGCATAAAAAGTCTTTTTCTACTGCCTCTGGGATAATTTTCTGTTAGATTAAATGTTCCATTTCATATATGGACTTTTACTTCTGCTTCCTGTGGTCACAGTTGAACAGTTGCTAGAGCCACTTGAACATTTGCAGTGCATGTATTTGTTATTGGCATCAAATCATTGTCATCGACTTCATCATTACCGTTATAACAAAGGAGTTGGCCAACAGATGAAGACTTGATTTCGTACTGATAAATTGTCCTACCGTTTTCGAATGAAGTGGCATTCATCCAATTTTTAAGTTCTATATTACCAGGAGAGAGCAGTTACTGGTAATTATGAAATTAGGCAGTAGACAAGCCTTTTCAGAAATGTACTTTATTTAAATTCCGGTCAGCTTTTAAGAATTTCTTTAATACATTACAAAGAACAAAGCAGTCAAAATAATGCCATCAGTAACAATGAGCACAGATCCAAGATTACCGGGTAAAAGTTAAGTGTAAATGTACATGTTTCTCTATACCAACAGTATGGCATTGACTGCTAATTTTTTGTAAAGAATTTATTGGTGCAATCCTTCACCATCAATGCCTGGTTGAATGGGTGCTAAAACTATTTAAGGTCCCCCATGTATGGACCATGCTAGCCTGAAATTGTAATCTCTTAACACTTTATAATTGTAATCCCTCAATGACGAGCTGCATTGGTTTCCCTGTCGCTTTTAATACACTCTTGGAGTTAGTGTTAAATATAGCTACAATTAGTATGAAAATCAGCATCATCACGTATGGAGCCACCTTGACATGTGCTTTAACTGATGAATATAATCAGGCCAGCAGGTTATAGGAGAGGGTGAAACAACTGAAGGGTCTAGAACATTGCTGCCGTGGGTGACCAGGACAAAACCAATGGTCAAGGTTAGGAAGCTGAAAATAATTTAGTATTTGAAGAATTAAGCAACAGATTTTGAAAATTGTGTGAAGCCTTCTATGTCGAGAGTCGATTTGTGTACTGGTACTGCTGCCGTACTAAATGAATAATTTAAGTACCAATCAAACACGAAGTGCAAAACCAGTTGTACCAGTGGTGTTTGCAACCTTTAGTCTAAGAAAACTATTATAGCAGTATTCTTGTAAGGTTTGAAAGATACTTAAGTAATTGGTTGCCAGTTTCAAATACCACCTTCTATTCAATTATTTGGTAGATATTGTGAGATGATTGCTACTGCTTTATATGTACATGTAGTCAGGGTCAGCTTAACATTCATTCCATTAATGGGAAAGAATAACCATAGTAACATGCATACATGTGATTAACCCTGGTTGCAACTACAGGCAATATCAAAAACTACCAGCAGAACACTTTAACGATGAAGTGCATTAAAGCAACTGAGAAACCAATACAGCTCGTTGTTAGACTGTTGAAGACGTTGGAATTTTGGTTCTGTTGCTTGTACTAAAACAGGCTTTACGTTAGAATAACTTGTATGCCCTCTAAATATACCTGTACTATTATATATGCATACCTACTCCACTGACATGGCCATGGTGACTTCCATCTAGTCGAGCATTATTTTACTTTGTATGGATGAACCTGTCCTAATGAATTCTGCTGACGTAAAGTACCTTCACAAGGTACTTAGATTACTATGAAAAAGGTACTGCTACTTGGAATTACTATGATAAAAGACACAAGGCTGGATTAACCTCTGGATCCATCCTTATGATGCACAATGATCCTTTAAGAAAAGTAATAATGGCTTTCAGGGTAAAACTTCCTTTAATGAGTACAGCAGAGCTGATTATTACAAAATATGTTGGAAAGCAGTTTTAAATTACTTCAATGACATCCCTCAAAATCTGTCCAAGACAAGCAAAATACTTGCTTTAACTGATGTCAAAAGTATTTAAGCAAGGAACTTAGCCTTAAAAACATATAATAAGATGGCATAAACTAAACTGATTAAAATAAATCCAGATTTTAACACTAATATAGTCTGGAAATCTGCTAACCTCTAAGCCTCAAATCTGCCATGAGCTGAGACAACAAACGAAGACATTTAGAGAAGGATAGAACTAAATGAGGCAGTGATATTCAGTAGCAATGACTAACAGAGCACTGTTGGACAATAATTCTTAACTTGAAAATCAGTCAAATGACTCGGTGTAAGTCTGTTATTTAGCTGCTAAATTTACAAACAGTAAAAGTAGAATAAAATCTGCATCCCATTGAATGACTGAAAGCATTTCTCGCATACCTAGTTCTGGGGATTTAATAGTTTGTGGGCAAATGATTGATGTCTTGTGCATCAACACACAAATATCATCCATGACACATCACGGTAATAAAAATAACAGTGGTAGGCCTACTGATATTCTCATATTATCACTTGTAGTATTTTTAAGTTTTGGATATATTGTTGAAAGTAAGGTTCATACAAAACATTTATTTAACAAAGCACCAATGAATGACACTCAAATCAAGCATTTGTTTCTGCAGAAATTAAAACAGATGTTAAGAACTTGGCACAGTTACATGTACATTGCGTTACGTTTACATCAAAACAGTGGGAGCTATTTACTTTGTCACTATTATTGGCAGCAAACATGTTGGAAATCTAAAGTATAATGAAATCCAACAGAAAGCTCTGTTTCCAGTTTAAAATTTTACTCAAAAGGAACTGCAAATCAGCTCATAACACATATAAACACTGTTACGTACTAAATGGAAAAGTTTTCAAGTCGAATAATTCAGGTAGAAAGCTTGTCATTTTTTACAATCCTAAATCAAATGATCTATTTGATTTCTTCTTCATTTGACATCATATACATTTTATTATCTTAGAAATATACCAGCTCTCATCCATATCAAAGTTCTGCAAGACTAACCAGGGCAACAGGTCTGAAAATGCAGATATGCATAACTTTGTACAACTCATTTTCAAATTCAATCCATATTTATGCTTTTAAAACTGGGTTATATCAAGATATCCAGCATTACTTGCATTACAGGCTCTTACAGAGACACTATACGCATTCTAGGTTACGTTACAGTATAATATATAGTCCCACAACAAACTGATTAACTTGCCTCTAACTGTGCTGCATATATCAACGATCCCTCTTGAAACTAACCAATATCCTGGGTACAATAAGTCATCCTATTTCTAAACATTGCCGACACTATCATAATGTTAATTTCTAGAATTACACATGAAAGAGATTCTAACAGCTGATGGTCATTTTATAAAAATATAAACATTTAATTCACCAAAACTTATCTTCATAGCTTGCACTATTATACATGCAGCAACAGCATAAATGATGAGATAAGAATACAGCATCAAAAGAGGAATAGTTTTAGTAATCAATAAACATCTTTCATATTCAGATGCTCTGCCACCTGAATTAAATCTATACAGCGGCACGGGATCTATCACAGCACAGACTGGATTTCCAATTAGAAAAGTGAAGTGTACTGTCATAGAAACAGAAGACAAACAGAAGACCTCACTGGGCTTTTGTTTCACATCAATTTCTCTTCATAGCAAAACTTCATAAATAATGCGAATATAATGGATTACAATGGTTCAGGCTCTATTTGGCACAATAACTGATGGCACAGTGATGGATTCTTGATTGTGCTGATAGCTAGACATGTCTTGGGTGTTCTACTACAATCACCAGCAAATGTTCCAAAAATGTCAACCAAGGTCAGAGCGCAGCAAAAGACAAGATTCACAACCACTGACACAATTCTAGCATTTGCAGGCAGCAGAGTATACATCCAGATCCATTATATTTGCAAACAACTGACTTACATTAGGGAAGAGACTACAGATAGGAAGCACATGACTAGGACTTAAAATCAATGCACAAAGTACAGATCTTCAAAAAGCAGTCCAGAATATCCAAAACATTAACTGCAAGAACACATCATAGTTGCTGCTGTATCACACTTCAACATGTCACACATACTACCAATTAGCCTCTTGACCACGTCAATATGACTCGGTTCACAAACAAACACAAGAACATTAATATCTATTCTTATCAACATTCAGCAGTATCGTTGTTCTCAGTTTGGAAGCATTGGAGATTTAGTACTTAAGTATTTCATTCAGGATTAAGAAAAAGCATCACTGACGCCCTATGAATCATCCTCTGATTTTCTGGTCTTTTCAGGAGGATTTCCTGTTGGGGCGAGTCTTGGCAAAGCTGAAGGCCTTCTGTAACCCAAGTCTTCAGACCTCGAATGTGACAAAGAGTGTGGTGGAGAGGTGACAGGTGGGGACTTGATACTGGAAGACGTTTGCTGATCGCTATACAATTCCTTGAGTTTTGCAACGCTCCAGCTGATGTTTGCAGGATTTAAAAGCACGGCATCATCCACAATGTCACAAACTGTTTCACACGAAGGCCTAATGTTCCCCCTTTTGTACAATTCTGTCTTCTTAAACACGTCTGAGATCTTTGCCGAATCTGCAGTTAATGGCGTGGTTGGTAAATTATCCCTCTGCCCCTGAACAGAAATAACTGGCAGTTTCTTTGAGATGGAATCAGAGGTCCTTGATAGCCCCATTCTTCTTGGAATCTGTGATTTGAAGCAACAGCCACTTCCAGACTCTGTCTGACAACAGCCCCTCGTAGTCAGTCCAGTATCGGTGCAGTCTTTCCCACTTTGGTTAGAGCCAATTGTGACAGAAACATTCAAGTTGATGTTGATGCATGGCAGACCCTGACTGCGACCGGTGCTAACTGCAACATCCTCCTTTACCTCTCGACCAAACCTGTTTGGTGAGTACGACATCTGCACTCTGCCTGTTGGTGAAATGACAGACAAAAATGACTCGGACTCTGTATAGTGTTCCGAAAGTTCTCTGTGCCAGTCCTTGTTCTTGACTGTCAGCGATTTTCGATTGGTATTTCTGTTATTGGCCTCGTGGTTCCGATTAATGTCTCTTAGAGAAACAGAAGGATCAGACACCTTTATCTTTGGGGCAAACTGGTCTCTACTGACAATGTTTTCTTTGGAATGTTCTCTTTCCATACTTCTCAGATTGGTCTGGAACTGTTTCCTTGCATTGTTCCAGCAGAGTTCACATGAGTCGCTCTTGCTTCGACCCAGTTCTGATCCTTTGCGGCACTTCACTGTGTTCAATCGTGGATCAGAAAAACGTTTTCGAATATGGCGATTTCTGACCCGCTTGCGTGTGACACGTGGTTGACAACTTGGCTCCTGCATGTTACCCTCTTCACTATCTAAAGCGCTGCTACTAGAACTGCATCGTGATTTGTTTAGTTTGCCAGCCCCTGCCTGGTATTTGTCATGAGATGCAGAAGAGGTGTGGCATTCGCTACTAGCATCACGTGATTTATAGGTCATTTGCTGTTTCTCATTCTTCTTCCCATCTCCATGGTAGAACTGTTTCCGACCCTTCTGCAGTAATGCCTCCTGTGTTTCTGTGATCCTTGAGCACATCGACTTAGATGTCACCTTTATTTCAACAGATTCTTGGTTCTGTACTTTGGAACTGTAGTTCAGATAGGAGCTGTGTGAAGGGCTTCTGTTCTGCAGTGGAGCCAGGTCATTTCTCTTTTCTGTTACAAGCTTAGAGACATCATCTAAGCTCTTGCAGTGCGAAAGCAGTACCTCACCTTTCTTCAAATGCTTGTTTTCTTTTTCATCCTGCAACTGTTTTAGTTGCTTACTACTTCTGTTCTGTTGCAGCACCTGCTTGGCTTTCTGTTGCAGTGCTTCCTCATAAGTTGGTAGACCTCGATTCCAGTTGTCTGTCCGGCTGCCAGTGGAAGGCTGTTGCGTTCGTTGCTCTGGAGATTTGTGGAAATTTGCTGTACGAGATGCTTTAGTCATTACATTCTTAGATGGCAGCTGTTTGTCATTACCAGTTGCACTCTGTTGTAAAAGACTCTTTATCTGAGATGGAAACAGATCTGATCCAGTCGATGTCATACCCTGCTTCAGCTTTTCGCTATCTGATTCAACGACTGCATTTGTACGAAGTAGAGGTCGCCGTGTCGGTGACGCTTGCTGCCTGCTTCTTAAGTTTTCTGTGACATCATCCTCAGTTCTACTCTGCTGACGGGAAGATTCAGTGCAATTGGGAACATACAGCATTTCAGGGGAAGTCGCCACTGAATCTATACTCTGACATGGCTCATCCGAATTGAAATTACCTGAATCTGATGAAGTGTGCATTCTAAATGCAGCTGCAGCCTTTGAAGGACTGTAGTTCTGTGTCCAAGCCGTCTTGGACGTCTCAGGTTCATCTGGAGTCACAAGGCATTCCTCAGCAAAAGTAGTGCCATACAGTTGACTCAGCAGAGGTGGTCTACGTCTGAGCTGGTCTAAGTCTAGACCTCGACTTCCTCTTGAGTTCTGTTGATAGTCTGAGGACACGATGATGCATGGGTTGACACTCTGCTGTTGTGCTCCTTCGCAAACATTCCTTGGTAGATTTTTCGTGGAAAACTGCAGCTTACCGGCTGTGACGTCCTTCAGAAACTCCGCATCAGAGCTTTCTTCTGAGGTTTCATCGAAACTTTCAAGGACTGAGTCATCAGAAAGAGTTGTTCTCATTTTGTTTTCATGTTGACCAGGCCTGAAGGACTGGACTAGCTTCGAGGACTGAAATGTAGGGATCATAGTGGACTGACTTGTGGAAGGTTCCTTTGAATGGTTCAAATGAGATTCCATAGAAGAAGGTTCTGCTGATTGAATCAAGTCTGATGCTGTTGCAGAATCAACCGAAGAACGCTGCACCAGAGGTGACTCAGCCAATTCATCCAGTGGGTATTCTGTAGAATTAACTCGTCGAGAGTCTGCAGAATGTATCGAAGGAAGGTCGTCAATCGAAGAGCTTTGCTGCTCAACAGGAATCCCTGCAGCCGATCTCTTCTTTAACCGCCGCAGTTTCTTCGTGAGGCTTTGTAACTTCCCATTTTCTTCTCTGCTTTCTGTCAGTTGTTTCAACTGAGGAGACAGAGGAGGCAACGATACTTCTTCGCCAAGCTGCAGCCCAGAGTCACAACTTTGGCTGCTTTGCATCGCAAAGCCAGCTGTATCAGTAACAACTGGACTTGAATCAGCCTCACTGTACGAACGACTGAACTCCAGGTCAAGGCTGTTACAAACAGAGTCCCCAGCTGGACCTGTGCAAACAAAATACATTATGATTTCAACTTATTTGCACCATTCTCACATCACGATCTGAAACTATAAACTTATAAACTACACATCACATTGTAATCTCTACGTCTATGGAAAAAGCCAAAAAAAACAATAATCTGGAGTGTTTGTTACCACTCCATGAATTTGGCTAAACTTGCAGTTGTTATGCTTAGTAGTCCAGCTGTTCCATGATCACAGTCAGTGGGAAAACAAGAGCTAATGAGGCAATGAAATGATCCTTCAACCCAAACATTATTCCTCTGAGGACAGTCGAATATAATAACGTATGTAATAACAATAGATGCGTATCTATCTAAGCAACTAATACATTGCCTTTTAAGTACATCACAAAAGTGTTGCCTATGCTAGACTAAATAATTTAATTGATTAAGAACAAAACGTTTATTAGTAAGCAAAAAATGATCGATAACTATAAAAATCATCAAAGAACATCATTTGTTTTTTACCAATGCTGTACATGCTGTCTGAATCAGCACTGAAGTTACGAAGCAGAGGTGGCAGCATTAATGTCGTTCTGTCGAAGAGCGTCAGACAATCGGGTCCAAAAATGTCCTTTGCAGAATCAATCATTATCTGAACCAGATGATTTGCATTTTCAGCATCTTCCTTTTGAGCCACCGATAAACCAGACCACAGTAGAGACTGGCCGATACAGATTGCTATATTAGAAGAGTTCATCTTGCAAGTGTCAGAATGACTTGCTAAGTTGTACAGGACACATATCAGATGACGTAGGAGAAGCTGGTTGCATGGTGGCAGCTGCTTAACAAGTCTGCAATTACCAATTATTCCAAGTCAATTAATCTTATAAGCATCACACATAAACGTGCTGACTTTAAGACTAAACTAATCTCTGTAAACAAACATGCATGAAGTATGTATGCATTATCTATCGATACATAAACAGAGATGTGCAACTGCTTGGTTGGTTGTGCTCCATGCCAACTTAGACAGCTGTGTATTCCAGGGTCATCTTTACCTGGCTGCATATCTCTTCGCGCTTCAGTGTAGGATGATCTGGTTGTTTTTGTCCCAAACTACCACAGTGCAAAATGGAAGCTTTGTCATGATCACCCCTCATTCTGGAACATGCTTCTAAGCAATCGGCAGCATGAGTTTCTTCTCCTTTATGTGCCTCTATTTTGCAAGGGGTTGAACCACCATTCTGTTTGATTGAGGTCTTGTATTGTCAGGTGTGGAGTACCCCCCCCTCTGATGAGCTTCCTGGAAGAGGTTACATATCAATAAGTACTTATAAATATCGAATTACCTCAACAAACCACTTAAATGCACATAATTACATGCTTCTTTTATTACATAAACATAGTTTACCTTTTGATACTTGCAATGCGCTCAGCACTGTCTTGTAATAGGACTGCTTCAATCCATTTTTGATAAAGCTGGCAACTTAAAAGGCAGTTCGGCAGGTTACGAAGAAAGTCCTAAATGAAAACCAGAAATTTGCTCTATCAATAAATTTTCTAACAGCCATAAGATCTTTTCAGATGTTCCATGCTCAGTACATTGAAAAGTTTGTTAGATGAGTGAAATATAATTTATGCCATATATACCAGTAAATATATCAATGCTATACATAAACATATGCACTATAGTACATGCATGTACTATAGCCTGCTGGTTGCTCACTATTTATTAACTAGTGTATTTTCCCGTCATAATTATGACGGCAGTATATAGTGTTAGAGTATTTGCCCGTCATATTATGACATCATATTATAGGCCTATATGTATCGTTGGTTATCGCCGTCGTCAAGACCGCCGTCGTCAAGACAACTGGTTTATGTTTCATAATAGAACAGAAGCAGTTTGTGACGTAGCGTCCTCCGACGGACAAATTTGCATATAAGGAAACTATATGTATAGATCTAATAATTTCAAATAATGTTAAAAAAACTTCTCCTAAGATGAATATTAAACAACTGTTAAAATAAACTTAAACCGAGAACTTGGTCAGAATGCCAGGAAACTATATGACATTATTATCCAACAAATTGTTTGTAACAAAGCAAAACACTCTACCTTAAGTAAAACAGCTGTCATAAGAACAGGCATTTCATCAAAATTGATATCTTCGCCGTTGTCCAAAGCTTGTTTCACGGCCTGAAACTTGGCATGATTGGCCGACTTCCGAAAGACCCCATCACATTGGGGACCATCAAAGAACAGCTTCTTCAACATTTGCTACAAAACCAGTGACAAATCTTGCTGATTTCACTTTGCAAACACTACATATGACCACAAAATTATTTCAGGTGATAATATTACATTAGTGTTACAGAAGGTTCCACAATACATTACCTTAATGTCTTCTGTGACATGTCTCATCTAATGCACACGATAATCACTTGATGATACAATGTATGCTACAATTATGTCTGTATGCTCAGCCAAATGAAACAGAGAAACCTAGAAATATGATATTGTGGTTGACCATGATTTTAAAAAGATGAGACAGGTGTTCAAATTAATAACAGATCTAAAAATGCATGGTTCGTGGATAAAACAAGAACCAATCAAAGGGCCAAAGCTTTCAACTATTTAAGTTCTAACTGACACAGCCGAGGATTATTCCAAATTCAAAGGTCACTGCTGAGGATCATCATCATTATTTGCAAAAGAAATTACTTTACTAACGAAACAAAGACTTCTCTCAGTGAAAACTAAATCAGCAAGAAGGACTGTTAACTTCAGCGTACATGCTTCATTCTGAACAAGATCCTGATCATAACAGCTAAGCATGTAGCAAACTAATTCGATCATTTGAATGTTAAATTGTGAAAGAAACTCTTACCATGACAGGATGAGGAATAGCTGCAGCCTGTTCACTTAAGTCACCGAGATCACGGCAGAAGAACTTTACTGCTACATGACCTTCTTTAGAAGAAGGTTTGGCAAAAAGCCGTTTCAATGCTTTGCCTTTCCGAGAAGGTTTGTTCACTTCGGCTACAAATAAGCCAGAAGTTCATAAATGACACCTTTGCTTTATTTGCAAATACAATAGAATAAAGTTAAAGAATAAAAAACTAATTATGGACCATTTTGATAAAAATAAGCACGAACCAGACTGCATGAGTGATAGGAAGAAAACTTGACTAGGAATCGGCATAAAGAACAATCAAAATCCTCAATATTTATATAAAAGCAGCAAGAAACTGTACAACTTTCATATAAATTAGTCAAGCCTAAAGGTATAAACTGTTAACAAGTGAACATTTCAAAGTTTTGCAAAACACCTTTTCAGGATAGGGGTCACAGAATCAGTAACATTTCAGACAGTATTTTAAATATTACAGAAATATTTTGGACTTTCCTATCTAATGCATCTTGCAATATAAATTAAAATTCAGCCAATTCTTAGATGGTCAGGAGAGACATTGCTCAGAATTGGTTGAGTTGGAATGACTCACAGTTCAAAGTTAAAGAACAAGTTTTGTCAGATCATTACAAGATGGCTGGCTCTTAAGAGAACCAGACAAGGCTTTCATTGAGCAACAAAAGAAAGCCTTGTGCTTACTTAAAACTACTTTCTGAGGCGTCCTCTTGCTGCTTCGAAACAGGAACTGAATCTTGGTGTCTGCTGAAGAAATATTGTCAACAGAAGGAAGACTACAGTCAGGGACATGACTCATCCAGATTGAAAATGGACACTCATGACCTGCAAGTAACAAAACATCTTCTAACATACCAAACGGACACAGAACATGTGCAGATAACTGACCACCAATGCAACAAGATGATTGAACAGTGTAAAATTATTAGGGCTAAATAAGACCATCTTAGAGATGAAACAATGCTGTTTGAAATCAAATTATAATTCCTGTGACTCTCAGTTGATTAATAAATAACATTTTGTGATAACAAATCAGTCTGCTCTGAAATTGTTGCATTTCAGTCAATGTTCCTAGCACTTTGAGAAGCGCTATATGAATGCTCAGATACATATTTGAAATGTTAAATTCCCAAACTGGAATCCTGTTTTACCACACATGGCAAGAATTTAGAAGCAGAAGCTGCTAACTATTGTGCCCTTCCTGTTTCTTTCACTCAGATAACAAGTGAATAGGTTAAGCCCCTTTTTTATTTGAGCTTTAATGGCTTTACGTTATAATTTATAGATTACATGGATTTTCCCTTTGATATCTGTTAATTCTAAAAGACAAATTTTCATCTCAGTCCAATCCTTACACTTGACAACATTCTCTTACCACGATGCATGCCTTTTTACTTTTTATGCAAATGAAATACAAGGTACTGTAAGTCAGTTGGTACATTACCAAGTTACTTAAGAGAATCAACTTAAAGTCCATTGCTCTATTACAAACAACGCAACAGCCATTTAAATTTCACTCACCAGAGAGCGCACACGTGGTGTCATCTTCAGTAGATAACACACACAGATGAAATTCCATGGCACTGGCATCCTGAAATTCAGTTAAATCACACTCTGAATTACCCAGTAAAGTCTGAAGATTCTAAAGAAACTTCTTAAAATTTAGGCACTCAATTTGTCACTGAATAGTCTAATCTAATAACTTCTATAGTGCTGCTACCATGATGCACTAATTGCCAATCAATGCTTGTTAGAGAAGCCCAGTTGAAATCTGATAGGCCAGGGAACTAAACATCAGATTATAGCAGTGTTTCTTAACCAGTGTTCGACCGAACCCCTGGGGTTCGGTGAGCCAGTGCCAGGGGTTCGGCAGAGGTCCTCTGAAATATATACATATTCAGGGTCAGCGAGTGCGAGTGAAAAATCATTTGCTATTTTATTTCATTTGGTAGTGTTGGTACGGTTAGTTAACTGTTAGTAGTTCATGTATTGTATTGAATGTATTAATATTGTATCACATTTTGGTAAAAATTTTTATTTCCTTTTGTTCTCATTAGTTAAAAAATTATTGTTAAAACTTGAGGGGTTCGGTGAGCGGTCATGGATTTTTCTTGGGGTTCGGCTCCCTTGAAAAGGTTAAGAACCACTGGATTATAGTGTATAACCACGTTGAAACAGGCGAGTATGAAGTTCAGACCACAATCAGGTTAAAGAACTGACAGAATGCATAATACTAGGCAGTGAATTTCAAAGCTTCACACCCATGACAACCAATCTCCCAATGCTGCCCTTAGTACAAGGCGGTGAGATTCAAATCTCCAAGATTGATCTTTCTTACCCTGAAATTACAGCCCATTCTTAATGCTTATTCTCACCTGATTGGTGGCATCTCGAAATTTGACGATATATCTACCCACATGCATGATACCTTGTACTAGTTGCTTATCCTTCAATGCATTGTGTTCAAGATATTAACTTTCATGCGGAACTGCTTGGTGGGATATTGCCCCATTTTATCTTGGCTCACTGTGTACCTCTGCTTCGCTTGTTCCTTCATTCAGTCGATCAGGTTGCTCTTCTTGTCCCGAGGCTTGTTGCTCTACCACCCAGCACAGAAGCTTTGCTTCTCGTCGCTCCAGTGGCCCAGAACAACCTTCCTCATAAAACTAGACCAGGAAAAGTCCAGTGTAGGACAGAAAGATCACACTTGAAAAGTTCAATCCGACCACCTTGTAATAAGGGCAGCACTGAGATTTTGAACGAGCATTCTCCTTGTTAGATTGGGAGCACTACTGATGAGTTTTCCTTTAAATTGCACTCTAACAATTCTCAGTTACGTTATGTTATGAGGCACAGAAAGAGTCAAAGCGTCCTTTGACTGAGTGCAATAGAGAAGAGATGCTTGTATGCACTTGGATTATATGTATACATCAGCTAAATACTAACCGTGATATGAAATTCCTTGAGACATCGCTCAACAACATGGCTGGCAGTTTCAGTATTCGTTATCAGCAGGCTTTTGATCTGGACACAGTTTTAATCAAAGAATAACAGTTCAACTGATAAATTTACAGAATAAATCTAAGTTTATGTAGCACAGAAATAAAATTACTACTACTTCCAAGTATTTTTTCATGGACCTTGAAAGTTGATAAGTTATCCACTTCAACTGACAACAGTCATGCAATATATACCAGAATACTATTTGAAAGAATTTTAAATAAGGTTTCTAAGCATGGTAATCACATTTATATGAAAACTCTGCAATTAATCTAAATGAAATGATAAATGTTTCAAACACTTTCGGCACCAATCTGAGCCATAAGAGAAATTTTACATGGACACTTTTTTATAAACATTTATTTGAAGAGAAACTGTTCTGTTCATACCGCGGTAAAGTCACAATCTTTCCTCAGAATCTTTATTTGTATTGACTGTGGTATCTCTTTTGCCTTTTCTACCACTATAAGTCTGTAAAATTCAAACAAACAACATTTCACTTTAAGAAGATTTCATTTTCTATTGCCATTTACTTACAGCTAATGGAAATAAGGTCCATGTGCACAAGCTCAGCTGATTCCTCGTACAGAACAACCTAATCAATTATGCAATAACAAATCTAACATACCTGAACACACATAACACAAAAACTGAGAAGAATATAGTGAAATTGTAACACTGTTCTCTCCCAGGTTATAAAAGCGAATCAAATGAATCAATAAAGCAACCACATTTGAAATTTAGGAAATCCACAGCACAAAGATACGCATACTCCTAATAATGAATTTATTAAATAGTTTTACTGTAATCATATCACACACAAAACAAGTGCATCGCAATTTAAATAATTCATACGAAGATCATATCAGCATATTTCTTATTGCCTTAAATGCACAAATGAAAGTATACAAGCGCTCTGATACATACATAAACACATACATACATAAATACATACATACGTACACAAATTCGTACTGACTTTATATATCACTCAAGGAAGGAAGATTTTCTTGAAACAAAGAGGTTTTTATAAAAGTAAAAACATAACAGGACAAGTTTCCACGACATAAAAACCCTAACTAGTGGATCGAAACTTTGAGTTTATTTGATTAGCAAGTGACCCACTCTTTAAGTTTTCTTTGGAGGAGGTCTTTCTGGTCTGACTTTTCAAAAGTGGCAATAATGTTTGTAGTTGGCCAGCCAATGATGACAGACACATCAGATGACTTCTCTGTACAAGGTGCAACCCATAAGTCACAAACACGAATTTTGTGCTTCAGTCGAAAATTTGTCCTAGAGTTTCAGAAAAGCAAATAAATGACATAAACAAAAATGGAAAACTGAAATCCAATAATTACAAATGCCAGGCAACAATCAGAAATGTCAGAGACATCAAATACAAGCCAGGAATATTTCTAAAACCAGTAACAATGGTGATGAAATGGTTAACGTCATCAGATCTCCTTCTAAGTCAGATTCAAACTGCTTCCGACTTAGATGCAAACTGCATCAAACTGGCAAAAAACAATACTTTAATCTCAGCACTGGATAAATGTTAATTAAAATTAAGAAATAATTAAATGTAACAGCATAAAATCCTATAAAATCAAATAGCAATTGCCAATGATAGAGCAATCTGATGGCCAGAGGGTGAATGCTTGGTTTTGTTAATGATGCTGGCAGGCAGTGAACTTATGACATTCTGAACTGGGCTAGTGCTTGTATGAGAGACTTTCCATGGAATACCATGCCACCCCTGAAGCCCTACAGCCTCAATTGGTTGGTGAATGATAGCCAAACAAGTCAGAAGGTTGAAAACTTGTCAGCCTGTTTGGATTACTATGGTTATATATCCACTCCAGCTGAATGATGCTTTAACCTCTGGTGCTAGCTTCCAAGAAGTTCAACAGAAGTGCATGAACACGTTTGTTATCTTTCACCTATTAACATGCAGTCCTTGCATCACGGGACTTGTCATTTACTTTTCACTTTATCCCAATGCCTGATTATAATGAGGAGCATGAACTTAGGAGCAGCATGCTACCAAATAAGAGATAGTATATCAGCTGGTTATTTGGCCAATTGGCCATGACAACCAAAAAAATGAAAGGATTGCTGAATAATATAATTAGCACTAACCGGCCTTTCGCAATGAAAAGAAGATCGGTGAAGAGGAAGAGATGTCTCTGCTGTGTCTGCATGTTCTAATAAGATTACAAAACATCACACAGATCATCGACAGAAAGAGAAACATAAAGCACTTACTGATTGCTTAGGTATACTGTTAGAAAAATAGAACTGAAACACTGACATAAAATCGCCAGCAGCACATGATCCTTTGTCCTTACTCATTGAACAGACAAGGAAATATTGGTCTTCTTCAAAGTTGGCAAGAAGGATATGGAAGATTGGTAGATACTTAGGTAATAAAGTGAAATAACAAGTATTATATATAATCAACTGCAGAGCATACATAAAAATGATAAAATACATGTAGGAATTGCCATCTGGGTTATTTGCTTGGCCAAAAGTGACCACTATGGCATTTCATAGAAGTAGAATAGCAGAATGTTCAACAGCCAAACTCTGTCCACAGTCAAGGAACTCAGGTTGTCACATGACAAGCAAGTCACTCAATAATGCAAACATGAAAAGCTGAATAACTTTTAACACTGACTTGCTATATACATACACCAGTAAATACTTAGCAACTAAAAGCAACTAGTTCATCTTACTGCTGTGAGCTTCACGGGACAATCTAGTACGTAGGATCTTTCTGACAGGACAGCGCTCCCGATAGTCTCCAAAGATGATGATGACCTGTTAACAGTCAACACATGTGATTCTGTAAAACAGAAGCCAACATCTTCCACTTCTACAGATGCACAAAACAAGCAGTTTAATAATAAAAATATTAATACATACAGTAATAGTAATAATAATCATCATCATAACAACAATATTACTAATAATAACAGAAATTCAAGTACATTTACGAGTAATAATAATATTATTAATAACAAACGTCCAGAGACTATTAATGTTTCATTTAACTACAATGAGGACTTATTAATGTTAAGTCGACGGTGTGTAAACCATGCAGTGTGTAAAGATGAATAATGCCAAAAAGTCCATATTTAGCACTACGCTGCAGTCCTTGTACGGTGTGTTAACCAATATGGCCTGTTAAGTTAATAGTTTTTCAGAACGTACCACCACTTCACCTTAAGCAGAATGGCACGTAAACCAGAAGCATTTAAACAAGTTCATGCTGCACTATCTCGCTGTTGCAAATTCAAAGCATGGTTGGTAGTTCACAATGAAATTAGAAGATAAGGCACGAAATAATATATAACACAGTTTAACATGAACATCCCACCCACTGAGACATGTACACAAGAAATTTCAAAATCCGTCTAGTACTAGTTCACTCCAAAATGATTAACTCAACTTAAGCAGTAAGCTACTCTTAGTAAGTAAGTAAGTAAGTACATGCTTTATTCGACTAATTGCTAACAGCATTTTGGTTGGCACGTGTTAAAACGCATCCTGGTTAGCACCTGTTATGTCTTATGCTCCTGAGTAGATCATCCTAATTACAAATGATTTGCAGGCCAGGCTGTCTGCAGTAGTTATAGTTCTGTTGTGGGCTCAGTGACACAGTGTATAGTTTGCCTGTTTATGCAGTGGTAATAACGCGTGACGTACACGTGCGGGTTTGTCAGGATGGCTGTGAAGAGCCTAGCGTCAGCGCTATGACTTGATTGTTCGAAGCTGTTGGGAAGATATCTCGCTATTCACAATTGACATTGGAAGGCACCCTAGAAGTAGCTGGCTATTGATGATGCCATATAACACGTCATAATGATAGTTACAGGCAGATCATTTCAAAAGTGTCAGCTCAACTCAAAGAGATAAGCTCAACTCAAAGGAGCAACAGTTCAGTTAAGGCACAATTATACATCTGTCTTAAAGAGCCATATCAAGAAGTCCTTCTAATAATGTCATGTTATAACGAGTTCATTATCTTTAGAGGAATTAATTTTGAAATCCCTGTCCCATGATCTGCATTACATCAGAATGCAAGTCTTTAGTTTAGTATCTTTTAAGTTATTCAAAGCCATACGTACAGTTGCACCACGGACTGCTTTTTGCCTCCAATATTCTGAACAGCTCGTGCTGCCGATTTCCACCGACTTGTACCATAACCCTGTATTTCCTAACAATGAAGTTGAAATGAAAACCGAACTGTACTATTGGTAATATTACCAAATGTATCATTCAAATGAACAACCTATTTGGTTCTTCTGTAAACAATTCATACTATAGCAAACTTGCAAGAGATAATCACATGCTTTACCCAAACAAGTGAGATGTCAAACTAATACAAATTGGTGTGCTCATATAAATACTTTTAATTTTTGCCTGTAATTATATTTCTATGGCTAAAACCCCATACATAAATGTATACATGATACATGTAAATGCACGTATAGGTAAATGTGTTTACAAGTATACAGTAGATATATAAAGACACACAAGCACACATATACACCTACACACACACACACACAAATACATGCACACACAAACACATGCACACACACACATACACACACACACCTACACACACACACACACCTACACACACACACACACACACACACACACACACACACACACACACACACACACACACACACACACACACACACACACACACACACACACACACACACACACACACACACACACACACACACACACACACACACACACACACACACACACACACACACACACACACACACACACACACACACACACACACACACACACACACACACACACACACACACACACACACACACACACACACACACAAGAAGAACAGCACAAAACTTTTCTTAAAATGCAGCTCTTCTAGTAGTATCTTCTGATAAGGTAATGTGCATCTGTGCTGTGTCTCTTTCCTTAGCTTAGCCTTGAATGGTTGATAGGAGAATTTATTGAAATCGAGAGAACCTGTCGCAACATCGGTGCCATTAATACTGATTTATCAGAAAACCCAACGCAACAAATAGCTAAAAGACTACTGCCTGACTCACCCTGTCTATAAGATGCAGATCATCATGTGGAAATCGTTCTTGTATCATCATCATGTAGTTCTCATTGTCCGTGCTTCTTTGCTGTTTCAACACCTGAACAAGAAGACGCAACATCATTTCCAGCAATCGGAAAGTCGACCAATGCCACCAATGACAAGCAACGAAACAGAAACTTGCTTTAGCTGCACTGCCAGTAATGACCTCAGGTTCCTTAAATACCTTGCTGGTAATGTCCCTCTTCCTCAAAATCTAAATAGGACAATTGACAAGAGCTCAAGGATATAACCACAAGGAAAAAAAGACCAAAAGGAAGAACAGAAATAATTCCATTGGACATTGGTCGACAGACCTAGATAGTTGCAGATTTGCACCGGATTACTACGCTTCACACTAATCAAACCTCATTAGAGATTTCCCTGCAACAATTACAGCCACAAACACACCTGAAGTTTAAAAATAAACAATACTCAGCTGAAACTCTAAGTTCTCTATATCAGTTTAAAAATAAAACAATACTCAACTGAAACTCTAAATACTCTATATCAGTTTAAAAATAAAACAATACTCAGCTGAAACTCTATTTATACTCTATATCAGTTGAAAAATAAAACAATACCCAGCTGAAACTCTATTTATACTCTATATCAGTTGAAAAATAAAACAATACTCAGCTGAAACTCTATTTATACTCTATATCAGTTGAAAAATAAAACAATACCCAGCTGAAACTCTAAATACTCTATATCAGTTGAAAAATAAAACAATACCCAGCTGAAACTCTAAATACTCTATATCAGTTGAAAAATAAAACAATACTCAGCTGAAACTCTAAATACTCTATATCAGTTGAAAAATAAAACAATACTCAACTGAAACTCTAAATACTCTATATCAGTTTAAAAATAAAACAATACTCAGCTGAAACTCTATTTATACTCTATATCAGTTGAAAAATAAAACAATACCCAGCTGAAACTCTAAATACTCTATATCAGTTGAAAAATAAAACAATACTCAGCTGAAACTCTATTTATACTCTATATCAGTTGAAAAATAAAACAATACCCAGCTGAAACTCTATTTATACTCTACATCAGTTGAAAAATAAAACAATACTCAGCTGAAACTCTATTTATACTCTATATCAGTTGAAAAATAAAACAATACCCAGCTGAAACTCTAAATACTCTATATCAGTTGAAAAATAAAACAATACTCAGCTGAAACTCTATTTATACTCTATATCAGTTGAAAAATAAAACAATACCCAGCTGAAACTCTAAATACTCTATATCAGTTGAAAAATAAAACAATACTCAGCTGAAACTCTATTTATACTCTATATCAGTTGAAAAATAAAACAATACCCAGCTGAAACTCTATTTATACTCTATATCAGTTGAAAAATAAAACAATACTCAGCTGAAACTCTATTTATACTCTATATCAGTTGAAAAATAAAACAATACCCAGCTGAAACTCTAAATACTCTATATCAGTTGAAAAATAAAACAATACTCAGCTGAAACTCTAAATACTCTATATCAGTTGAAAAATAAAACAATACTCAACTGAAACTCTAAATACTCTATATCAGTTGAAAAATAAAACAATACTCAGCTGAAACTCTATTTATACTCTATATCAGTTGAAAAATAAAACAATACCCAGCTGAAACTCTAAATACTTTATATCAGTTTAAAAATTAAAAATACCCTGCTGAAACTCTAAATACACTATATCAGTCATACAGCCCTAACATGAAGGAAACTCATCAAGTAACACGAGTGCCTACAGAGTATCATAGGAGCTTGAAGTTGGAGTTAAATCCAGAACTTCAATGTATTTTGATTAATTGTTTTCACTGGATGGCCATGCTAGATGAGGAATAAATATTAGAGCATAAATTAATAAGATAACTGGATACAAACATTCTAAGAGATAAAAATTAATTAAAATGTGATTACACTTAACTCCAAAGGTGTTCACTAATTACCACCTCTGTTTTCTGCTGCCTTATCTATGGCACAATTCTTTCCAGTTGCCAGCTTTGTCCTCAATAAAAGAGGCTTAGTCTATAAAATATCTTGCTTCCCCTCAGCAATCAAAGGGCCACATGCTTCACCTTTTACCTTTTCTGTCATAGGTTTAATGACCACTCTAAATGTCAACCCTGCTCCAAGTCAATGAATCCCTATTCCATCCAGAATGATTTAAAATATTGAGCCTCTTCTATGCACTGAATGCCACCTGAAGGCATTTTTAAATCACTTAAAATTAATGCATAACCAGATAACATGACTTGGCAAGAAATCAAAACTCAAACATTCAAATTTGAGATTTTCGTGTACCAACTATAGGCCTACCAATAGCCATTCTT